>JALIZH010008745.1:0-341609 GCA_030522465.1 Rhipicephalus appendiculatus | reverse complement strand
CTGCTGAAGAGGGTTGGCAATGGCACTACGTTTTTTTTCATTTGAGTTGATGGCCACCTGGTTACAGAGCATAGAAATTACTGTGTTGTCCTTCGTCAGCATAACAACAATGCTATTGCATTTGGCTTTTACGAAAAAAAAAAATCGTTTCCTGGATTAAAGCAGAAACTATAATCCCTTGTTACCCTTGTCGACTATAATCCCCGTCTTCCTTTCGTTCCATGTTTTTTTGTTGTTGGCAGAGAGCATCCATTCGTGCCATTGTCATTCCCCCTCCTCCTCCTAAGTTGCTATGCGTTATGGTCAGAAGCGACAATGAAAACATCAACGGGCTCTCGTATATTCACAGCGGCATCTGTCGCAGCCTCGTGAGTCTCGGATAACCGAAAAAACGGCATTTTTCTAAAGGAAATAGCTGGTTCAATCTCTGAGGCAATGCACAACAATTGGCACATATGTGCTCCCACGAAGTCCCAGCGTACTATACAAAGTAAACCCACATTGGATTACACATCAGAGCAAAACCATGCACTGTATACACTTTTCGCGCTGTGCAGGGATTATTCTGTCTTTGCTGAAGCACAAGCCATCCCTTTTTCAACATATAAATTGTAAAAACTGAAACAAATTTGATAAAACAGAGTACTGACCACGTGTGTTTGACGGGCTCTCGCTTTGCTGAAAGTGTAACGACTCATTTAACAGAAAAAATAGAACCGCGTCAATATGCAAAGTTAGGATAATCTTGCTGCAAGCTTTGGCGTCCGAAATTCCAATGATCAAGAACAGAATATTGTGTTGTGTATTTTTTATTCCCGAAACAGGAAAGTGTACTTTGTAAAGTACACTGGGCCTTAATGGGTTAAAGAGACTGAACTTAGTAGGCGTATGTGGACAGACAGCTGTCGTCAATAATAACGACAAAGAACACCTCATGCTTTTCTCTTCATAGTGAGAAGGCAGAAAACGGTGGCTGACCACACCTACTAAGTTTGCGGCCATGGCGGTGGCCAAGTAGAAAGCGTGACTTTGGCGCGTCTTCGACTTCTTAGGGTCGCATCTCTGTGACCGCTAACGTAGCAGCGAATATACAGTTTATTAATAACCATTGCGTAACAATACTTCTTCCTCCCCACGACGAGCTGTGTAGCTGGCGGAGACTACGTGCAAAGCGGGTCAAGCGGACTGCAGCATCCACATGCCACGGGCTGCGTCGTGTAAATCCAACAACAAAAGTTTGCGGGATGCCAAATGTTCCAGAAAGCTATAATCTCACTTTGGCTGGGAAGGATAACATCTAAATAAACGTCCAAGCCTGCACTTGTTATCGCAATCTGTACAGTCACTTCCTAGGTTAGAAGGATTGCGCACTAATAGAGAAGCAATTCACATTTCTTTTGAAACTATCCCGTGAGTTTGTGCTGTTTGGTGTACATAACGCGTACGCCCGCGGGGCACTTCCACGTGCCAGCGGCGCACACGGTCCGCCGCGGTGGTGTAGCGGTTACGGTGCTCAGCTGCTGAAATTTTTCGCATGATTCGATTTCTAAGCCCACAAAATTCAATATTGAGGCCGTTCTACATTAACATAGAAAAGTTCCAAATCATCGTTTTTTATGGTGGCGATTCAGAGAAAAGCTATGCTTTGTTTAAACAGAAAAAACATTTCTTTATTTTTGCCAATACTATGAGCCCATTTGGCGTTTTGTGAAAGTTTTGAAGCGAACGGATAGGAATGTGAGTATGCCGCAGTTTCCTTTTAGGCAGCATGATATCAACCTACTTATTTAAGCGACCAGTTGATTTTTACTTTGTAAACATATTCATAGAGCGTTCAGGGAGCGTTGACGACACTGGTTGCGGCAGCCCACCTGAATTCGCTTCGTAGAACATGAGAAAAAGGCCTACGCGCATGTCCTTTTATGTACTCTAAATATCTTCGTCGGAAATTTGTATTCCAACAGCTTTCGCTCATCCATAATTTCATGTCCTGTGACCATCAGACTGATTACATATTTTATAATGGTTGTGCTCATATGTGTAGGCATTATAGGCAGGAGTTCCGCACAAGGAGAGGAGCATGAAGTTGCAGTGACGCAGTGGATTGCGAAGAGCTTCATCGGTGACAAAGAGCATACAGAAGGACGTCCCTGAAACGTTTCAGGAAAGAAATGTAAATTGGTTAGCACGGCGCACAATCCAATGAGTACAAATGCTTCTAATTAGTAGTTAGTTACATTTACTAGCTTAGAGCGAAGGTGCATTGAGATTGTGTTTTACCAACTAGAAGCTAAAGCTAGTGCTGAACGTGAGTTAACACAGGCGCTGCAGAACCTTAGAGAGTTGCATCAGCACTTGTGATGCAGGATTAGTGTTTCGGATGTGTCATTGAGGCGGGGCCTGCCTTAGATCAAGAAAAAGACGGACGAGTTTCGCACAAAAATGTAGCACTTTTAAGACGACATGAAAAGAATGAAAAAAAAAAGCTAAAAGAAGTTTGCACTATTCCGCGCAAAGCTGCACACGGCGAAGCACGGGCGCGTCGCCGCTCGTACTCCCCGTCGACCAACATGTCTAGATTCAAGTTGCGCGGCTTCCACCACTCTCAAAATGAATAGGCACATAGAAATAGTATGGACACCTGCGCATTCCTCTCCCCCCTGGAAACGAGGCGGCTCACACAGTGGCTCGAGAACTTACACACAGAGCCAGTGAGCAGCCTCAGCCAGAGATGAGAGAGGAACGCATGGTCAGTTACAATGAAATCACAAAGTATTATAGATTGGCGAGGGCTCGGTATCCCCCTGCCCACCCGAGACTTACTAAGACACAGACGGTGGTCTGGCGCCTTCTCCAAACCAACACTTACCCGAATCCGGTGGCCTACAGCCGTTATTACCCCGAGCAATACGATGGCAAATGCCAGCTATGCAGGGAACGGGCGAATCTGCGACACATTCTGTGGGCTTGCCCTCAGGCGTCCCTACAGGGTCGCAATATAGATAATGATGAGCAGTGGGAGGCCTTACTGCTAAGCTAGGATCCGGAGGCGCAACTCTGGTCCGTCCAGCTGGCCGAAAACGCCGCCAGGACCCAAGGGCTTCTGGCCGCCGTTTAGGCGAGGGGACCTATTCCCCAAACCGCTGGACCCAATAAAGTTAATTTCTCTCTCGCTCTCTCTCCTCGGAAAGTATGCACTTTCTTAGGAAATCCCATGGCTGTCTTGCCACAATCGGGCGCAGCCACGCTATGCACAGCAGAGCTGAGGGTTGCACGCGATGTCTCCGTCCGCGGGCGTGGCTTACTTACCTGCTCATGCGCGGGTTGGCCACGCGGTGCGGTATCTGTTCGCTAGAGGACGTGATGCTTGCTTCCTCTTTCTTTGTCTTATTTTCTATCTCTCTATTTCTTTCTATCTCTCTTTTCTATCTCTCTTTTCTATCTCTCTATTTGATGCGATGCACTACGCTACTTTAAACTGGAGGCCATTGCCTCCAGCCGCACTGCTCCATTCCTTCTTTCTCTTTCCTCCTTCATTCTTTTGTATACTGTGCGCAACGCTGCCTCCTGAAGCAGCAACCGCTGTGGGAGAGGAGACGATTGTCAGCACACAAAATGCTTCATATTGCACCCATTTTGAAAGAATGCTTGTGGAGAGCCGTTCAGGTAGGTCCACCAGCCCGTAAGTCACCCCGCCCAAGTGACAGAAGACGCCAATGGTGCCCCGAAAGCGTGGCGTTAGCCTTGGACTAGGACGCACCGTGACGCGCACCACATGGCGAACTCAAATGATCTCAACAGAATCTATAGGCGTGCCCAGGGTTCCCCTTCAGTTGGGGGCGATGGTTTGTAGCAGCGCCCCCCTCTATGTTATATCAATGTACGGGGCAGACAGCACCCCCCCCCCCCCCCCCGGCCTATTAGGTGACTAGGGAGAGCGGCCGCTCCCCGTGCCTCCCGGTGCGCACGCCAATGCCAGAATCACACGAAGGTAACCGCGAAGAGCTCGCGTGTTTCGTCTGAGTACAGGCGCTCGAATACAGCAAATCTATCGCGTTGAGACGTCGCTCTTTCGCTACATCGGGAAAACCAACAACACGACTTGTCGACACGCCGAACTCAAAGCCATTTCCCTGAGGTTGCTCATATCATTAAATAGTGGAAACAAAAACAACGCGGAAGATGGAGCAAAAGAAAAAGGAGGATGCAAACAACAGCGCTGAGTTACAACAAAGTTTATTCGTCAACACCGCGCAAGATATGTTTGCGCAGTCCCAAACGAATGAGAGAAGGAACAATAATAAACAATGATACAGAAAATGATAAACTATGACAAAAAGAACAAATTATCAACAGCATCACTGCCAACCATGCACATTGCGCATGAGACCATCTGAGAGATAATCAATTTCTTTGCCTGTCAAAGCAACTGAAGGCCTGCTCACTCACGCGCTGCCGAGCCTCGCTATTTCTAACGACTCCGAGATTGCTCGTGTCACCTGGTCCCGATGACGCTTGATAACAGAGCAACGCTGATATTCAGGAATGCAGCCACAGTCGCGGCAGCGGATGCCAAGGTGGCCAGATATCCCCGAAGAAACGCTGTAAGGCTGTTCCTTTAGACGCTCATTTAACACACCAGGCCCGTTTGGCCAACGTAACGCTTGCCACAAGACAGTGACAGAGAGTATACCACGCCTTTAGCACATGGAACAAACTTTCCTATGCTTGGTTTTGCAAGCACAGGTTTCCCGAGCGTCAGGGTTAACGGCCCGACAAAAGCTAGCCATTTTTTGGGGGGGGGGCAGAGAAAACGACAACAACCTGGCATCTGCCGGCTATTTTTTGCAGGTTATGGTCCACAACGTGAGTGTAAGGAATGACGACAACATTTCTTTTGTCTGGTCCGATTTCCTCGAGTTTGAGCGAGCGTCCCGGGGCTCATTTTTATTTCCTTCAGCAGGCGCTCCGCAACTGCTGTCATAGCGTGAGGAGGGAAACCAGCTTTTGATGAAGCGTTCAGCCTCTATATTAAAATTATTAAAGCTTGGCCTGAATCTTGTTGGTAGCAGGCCAGCTTTAATATGCAGACTGAATGATGCAAGTGCGTTTCCGAAAGATCATCACTTTGCTAGCTACCAGGCATGCTCTGTGGATATATCTCTTTTATTTTCTGCCACATAATCAGCTTCTCAGTTGCACTCGTGATTCCATGGGACAGTTTTGGTGGTTATTGCCTATCACAATATGACAGACATTTCTGTAGAGGGATTCATGGAACTGCTTGACATGTACCTTCGGTCGACTTTTGCAACTTGGGCATAGTCATATTTATTTACAAAGAAAAGGAGTGTGAATCGGCTCCTGCTTGGCACCTATTCTGAGTCACTTATTTTTGGCTAGCCTTGACCGCACTATCCGTGAACGCTTCGAAGGATTGAATGTTGCAAAAGTCTTCCGTTACGATGACGATTTTCTTGTTTTGTTCGAAGCTTTCAGCCCGGCTGTAGATGCCTTCCCTAAATAATATTTTAGACATTTTTCGCTTATTGTTTTCCTCCGCTTGTTTTAACCCACGAAGTTCCTGATGGTCGGTCGATTCGCATCTTAGGTTTAAGTTTAACCCTCTTTTCTAACCATGTTTGTTGGGCGTATGCACCACGAGCAAATGAGCCATTGCTCCCTTTCGAGTCTGCTCACTCCAAGGTGGTAAAAAGGGCAATAGCGAAGCCTTGCTTCGCGCACGCTCTGCAAAAATCCTGCTTACCACAAGATTCAGGCCGGCTTCAAAAAGCAGGCTGAACGCCTCATCAACGCTGGTTTCCCTCCTCACGTTATGACAGCAGTTGCGGAGTGCCTGCTGAAGGAAATAAAAATTAGCCCAGGGACGCTCGCTAAAACTCGAGGAAATGGACCAGACAAAAGAAATTTTGTCGTCATTCCTTACATCCACGGTGTGGCCCATAACCCTGAGGAAAATAGCCGGCAGATGCCAGGTTGATGTCGTTTTCTCTGCCCCCAAGAAACTGGCTAGCTGGTGTAAGGCCCTTAACCCTCACGCTCGGGAAACCCGTGCTTGCAAAACCAAGCATCGGAACAAGTTTCTTCCATGTGCTTAAGGCGTGGTATACTTCCCTGCCACTGTCTTGTGGCGAAGCGCTACGTTGGCCAAACGGGCCGGTGTATTAATGAGCGTCTACAGGGAACACGCTTCCCCGCGTTTCTTCGGCGATATCTGGCTACCTTGGCATCTACTGCCGACACTGTGGCTGCATTCCTGAATATCAGCGTTTCACGGTTGTCAAGCGTCATCGGGACCATCTGACACGAGAAATCTTGGAGGCGTTAGATATAGCTAGGCTCGGCTGCGAGTGCGTGAGCTGGCCTTCAGTTGCTGTGACACGGCAAGGAAATTGATTATCTGTCAGATGGTTTCATGCGCAATGTGTATGGTTGGCAGTGATGATGTTGATAGTTTGTTCTTTTTGTCATAGTTTATCATTGCCTGTATCGTTGTTTATAAGTGTTCCTTCCCTCTTTCGGTTTGGGACTGCGCAAATATATATTGCGCGGTGTTGATGAATAAACATTTGTTGTAAGTCTGCGCTGTTGTTTGTGTCCTCCTTTTTCTTGTTCTCCGTCTTCCGCACTGTTTTGTTTCCGCCATGTCGTAGCAACACGCCCAAAGCATCCACTTTAGCTCAAATCAATAAAGGTGTCCGCTTCTCGACCGCGTCAACGCACTATCGCCACCAAAAACCAAAGAATGTTGCCCTGATCACATGTGTTCATGGGCTTTCACATAGGCTCAAAAAGATTAGAAAGGGCTCTGGCGTAAACGATCTTTTTTCTGCTAGTGGTAAGGTTGAAAAAGCATCTGCCCCGATAGATAGAAAAAAATGAATGACCTAGTCACGGAGGAATGCTTGCTCCGTCAATCATCGCACCCGTTTTGTAACATGTGCATGTGGTGTAGCGTATCATCCCGCTAAATTGCGGAAAAAAAATCACAGCATATCCACGGGGAGAATGATGAAGAGTTGGGGCAAAGCTCGTGAAGCAATCATGGGTACACCGTGAAATCTTCAGTGGTTTCGCCCAGCAGTAATCAAAGCGATAGTGTGTGTGAGATCCGCCTGGCGCCGCGCTCGCGTCGCGGCGGCCTCTCAAGCTCGCAGCTCGGGATCCTGCCGACGAGTACGAGCCGCAGCGGCCTTCCGCACCCGGCGCTTCCTCGTCGTCCATGGTCCGCCAAGCAGCACGATCCGGGAAGCGCACTCGTACGGCGACGATCCGGGGAATGAGAGATAGCGGGCGCTCGCCGCCCGGTGCAACCCCGCGCAGCAGCCAATCGGAGAGCAGCTGCAGCGCCAACGCCATCTAGCGTACCCTTCACCCAACCACCATATTGTACGCATGTCTATGGGACAGCGCCCTCTCGGAAATGAGACGAGAAATGGAATGTGTACAGCGCCATCTAGTATATCGTCACCCAACTGCAGTTTGCATGCATCTCTATGAGACAGGGCCCTCTATTGTACGATAAGGGAACACTACGGGGTACAGAGGATGGCTGACGATGAACGACCGACGCCGCTCGACAACCGGCCAGGTCTCGCCATAAGGAGCTTCGCCCCTAATATATAGTGAACAGACTGGTGCCTGCCTTAACGAGAAACTACGCCAGCACAACAACACACTGAAAGGCATGCCTACGTCACATTTGTCATCTCATTGTTTCTCCTGTGGTTGTAAACCGTTGTTTCATAGCACGCATGTCATCTTCAGCCACGTTGACCAAAGGTCACGTGAAATCATGGAGGCCTTTCACATTAGGAACAACCATGAAGTTTTCATTTGCGCCCCATCTATCTGTATTCATAGTTGCGAATTTAGCCTACTCGAATGAAGTGACGTATATTAGTAATGTGATGATGCACGCGCAGTCGGACTAAATTTATTTATTCTTTTCTGCACAATAAACCCAACAGCTGGTAGTCCACCGCCTGTCCTGAGTAACCCTTGATCTCGTGTGTTCGTCTTTTTACGCTGCTTACAATGAACTCAAAGCCAAATGAAAATGAATATGTTCTTCTTTACACAAAATGAAATGAAGTCGCTTGTGTTGTTTTTTAACACGAAAGTGTTTTATGCCGGTGTCCACCAAGATTTGAGTGACGTATTTCCGTCACGGAAATGACGTCGAAAAAATACGCATGATCAGGAGTCGAACCTATGACCTCTTGGTCCGCGACATCAGATGCCGGGCACGCTATCCACCGCGCCACGGTCACATACTCTGTAGGCGTTAAAAAAGCCTTTTATATCTACCACTGTCCTCTCGCATTGATCTTGCTAAAGTGAAGTAATGCATTATGACGTGAAATTCACGATTAGTTCTTTCAAAGCGTCGTTTCTACGCGTCCATCCCATTCGGCGCGTTTCGAATAGGAAAAGTGCAATTTTGTCAACGCATTAACACACTGCCAGGTGGCGACCTTATCCCTAGCATCGGCCTCGATCAGAGCATCCGTCCATACCAAAATTGCTCTGCAACGCGCGAGCACGTTGCGTGGCCGTAGCTCCGCGTTCCCAACTTAAGCTCGCCCCGCGAAAAACCGCAGCCGGCCAATGGGGAAGACTCGACGCACGTTGTGTTTCCCTCTCGTCGGACAGCGTTGTTCAATAACTCTAACATGCCGCGAGTAGGCGACCTTAGCCCAAGCTCCGCGTCCAATGAGTGACGCTGTTCTGGCTGTCGCACCGCTTTGTCTAATTCCGCTCTCACCTTACAGCTACTAAAAGCATCTATGACCACAAGGATCTGTTTAATCATTGATCACGGACGTTAGTCGTCGGGATAAAGATGTGCCATCAAGCGTCAACGTGCATGCATCCACGTTAAACGCTGCTATAACTGTCAAACACTAATAGATGTTGTGCAAGCTATCTTATATCAATGTACAGTAAACATTCAACTACTTCTGTAAGGAGACATTTCACTTTCGTGTTATAGCGATTCCTATGACGGAGGGATCAACCACGTTTTTTTTTCTTTTTTTGTTTGGCTGTGCTAATGGCAAAGTGTGCATTAAGAAATGGTCGCAATCAATATGTGAAGCATTCATGTAATACGCAAGGATTTCGAAAATACTGTGGTTCGTGCGAGTGCCAAGGCCGTTACGATGCGGTTGGTTCAGCCACATTTTCTTGTACGATACATCGATGGTACTTAATCACTTTCAAACTTTCGAGAAGAGCAGCAACTACCGTGGTCTGGTATCAAGTGCTTCGCAATATCGCTACACAACACGTGGTCGCGCTTCAAGAACCGAACTGCATAATGTCCTGAAGTGCCCGGCATCTACATCTGTTTTAACCCTACTTAGTCACATGCTTAATGACCATAAGTACGTATTTGTAACCAGGGGTTCACTATATAGGAAATGGCCCATATGATCTGTTTCCGCTGCATCGAAAGGAGAACTCAGCGGTTAAAAGCTGTCAGGGGAATCCTTAAACCTGTAGAGCCGTTTGAAAGTATCATCGAATGCCTACTCCAAGCGCCCGCGGCAGCGGCCCGGGCGCTCATCGCGGCGCTGCGCAGGAGGCAGAACGAGGCGTGCGCACTCCGTCATTTTCATACCGCGGAACTACCATGGCGCCTCCAGCGGAGTATGCAGCTGTCGCACCACCTGTCGTCCACGTCGCTCCGTAGAGTAGAGGATTCCTAGATGAGAGGCCGGGGGGGACCGTAGTAGAGGAGAGGGAGGGAGTGGGGACGCGCATGCGCTCTGGGGGGTGTGGCACGCGGGCGCCGCTCCGTAGAGGAGAGCATTCCTATAGGAAAGAAAGGGGGAGCGTAGGAGAGGAGAGAGAGGGGGGAGGGGATGCGAGAAGGAGGGACAGACAAAGCCCCCGCAAGCACATGCAAGCAAGATCAAGGAATGCAGTCAACGGGACGCGGGCGCTGCTCCGTAGAGTACAGGATTCCTAGAGGAGAGAAAGGTGGGTAGCGTAGGAGAGGAATCAGAGGGTTTGGGACGCGGGAAGGAGGGACGGACAAAGCCCCCGCAAGCACATGCAAGTAAGATCAAGGAATGAAGTCAACGGGACGCGGGCGCCGCTCCGTAGAGTAGAGGATTCCTAGAGGAGAGAAAGCTGGGGAGCGTAGGAGAGGAGAGAGAGAGGGTGTGGGCCGTTGGAAGGAGGGACGGACAAAGCCTCCGCAAGCACATGCAAGCAAGATCAAGGAATGGAGTCAACGTGGGCGACAGACACCAGCGGTGGTGCGCGTTATTCTTTGCTTGCACCCACCACCTGCCAAGCCATTGCTAAGCTGCCACTCTGTGCTCTCGGCCATGACTCTTGCGACTGTAATGGTGCTTGACGCCCTTACTGTACTACAGTGTTCTGGTTCGTATAGTGGCTGCTTCCCTACTTCATGAAAGTGACCGGACGCGGGACGCGGGAAGGACGGGCAGATCCCCGAGCATAAGATGCTTCGCATCTAAAAGGGGGGGAGCGGAGAAGAGGAGAGAGATGGGAAGAGGACGCGCTTGCACTGTGAGGGTGTGGGACGCGGGACGGACAAAGCCCCCGCAAGCACATGCAATCAAGATCAAGAAATGGAGTCAACGTGGGCGACAGACACCGCAGGTAGTGCGTGTTATTCTTTGCTTGCACCCACCACCTGCCTAGCCATTGCTAAGCAGCCACTCTGTGCTCTCGGCCATGACTCTGGTGACTGTGATGGTGTTTGACGGCCTTATTGTACAACAGTGTTCTGGTTCGCATAGTGGGTGCTTCCCCACTGTGGGGTGGCGGTGTGGGGGTGTGGGACGCTTGACGCGGGACACCGGAGAGAGCGACGGACAAAGCCCCCGCCATAAGATGCTTCGCATCTAAAAAATGGGGGACGCTTGAGGTACGCCTTAAAGAGTAGATCGCGATAGCGAAATTGGGCCTCGTGCGCATCGCCTTCTCAACTGCTAGCCTGCTTCGGTACTAGGTGCATGCCTCAAGCGTTCCGTTAGGAAAGGAACGACTGTGCGCATAACATTGGCCGTTTGAAGGCATCATCGAATGCCTACTCCAAACACAGTTGTTAAGTGCCCACTACGCCATATTTATTCCTTTTGGGAATCAGCAATGGGCCCAATACGCGTCTGTAGGGCAACACACGAACTATGCAGCTGTTCACTTTGATGATTGTTCTGCTGCTGACGGGGATTAAATAGGCCTGAGCGCTTTGTAGTGGGTGGGCCATTAAAACATTCGCTCGTTGCGCAATTCACATCTTTTGACGCCTTGCGCGATTCTACGCTTCTGCCACGCAATATATGATGCGTTAAAGGGCCCCTCAGCAGCCTCTCAAGATACAAAAAACGAGCGCATTATTCTCTCCTGGCATTTCTCGTCTTTCTTGCACACTTTCGTGACGAAGACAGTGATTCCCATGACGTACATAGTATACATGCTCTCGATTGGTCCATATACGCGAAATATCAGATGTGAATTGTCTGCTGCACTGCTTTCCCATGCAGCTGCCCATCCGTGTTTCCTTATCTCGCATTGCTATTGTGCGTGATCAACTGATTTCACTTGATTTTGTGTGTTTCCGGCGGCGCAAGCTGCGATAACAGCGTGTAGCCGAGCAGCGCGAAATCCTGATATGCTCGAGCGCTTAGTGCTGACATTGTTCACGTGCTTTTAAGAAATAAGTGGCGAGGAATATATATTGCCGGTAGGAAGGCTAACGAAGGCGAGGACAAAAGAACTCCCTGGTCTTCAAATGCGGGGTGGTGAGTGGTCCTTTGAAGAGCTCCTTCCACTACATGACATTCATATAGTGTTTTTTTTAGGAGCTTGCTCGGCAAGCTTCTTATGCTGGCGCCTTCTCCGGCGGTGGTGGCGTGTACACTTCTCCGGTGACATGCAAAGTACCCACTATACGTCATGACCATGACGATGACGTTACAGTGAGTCACCACCAGACTACAGTGAGTACCGAGTTTGCTCCGCGTGTAAAGACGCTCTGGTGGCGGTAAAGTTCCTACGATGAGTGTTACGCACGGGTACCGATATCGTCCCAAGCCCACTCACCCGCCTGCTCTCAACCCCATTGAAGAGCGCCTGATAGCTCCACGTCTGCCATTTATGAGCGTCAGGCGTCTAACCCATGGCAGCGGCCAGTACGGCATAAAGGGGCAGGTAGTTAACGTGCCGATCGACGTGCACGTGGCGTCGACGGGCTTGTCAACGGGGAGATGGGGACTCTAAAGTTGTGCGAACAAGGAGTGGTGGTGCGTGAAGAAGACGCTTTCCTGAAACGATCATCATGGCACAGCACATGGAATTTACCCACTATAGGTCATAACAATGACGATGACTCAGTGCACTTGGCTACCGCTACTCATCATGAACACCGCAGAAGCCACGGTAGCAGCGCGGAGGACTCGCAATGTAGCAGCAGCGCGGGCTCGCCGCCAAGACCCTGCGGTGAGAGCTCGCGAGGCCGAAGAGAGACGCCATTGCCGACAGCAAGCACAAGCCACTACGAGCACCGAGGCGGCGGCAGCAGCGAGGGGCTCGCGTTGCTGAAGCTGAACGGGCTCGTCGACAAGCGGACCCGGAGGCGGCACGGGCCCACAAGGCCGCAGTGAAGCGGGCGCCAAGACAAGCGGACCCCGAGCTGAGAGTCACTTCTTTATATGATGATGATTGAGCAGATGTACAAAGCATTCACAGTTTACAGGATTTAACCTCTGGAGCAAGCTCCTTCATCACCATTTACTTCGTGGATATGCTGTGATTTTTTTTGCAATGCAATCACAACAAATATTGTGGCTCTGTGGTAGAACACCTGCTTGCCACGCAGACTTCGTGGGTTCGATCCTCACTAGGACCGAAAAATTTTCATTCCATTCTTTTATTTGCATCTTTCTCGACTTTTGGGTCACGGACAAGACAACAATTTTTCACTCACAACCAAGGACGCCCACGCCGATGCTCGAATTTCTGCGAAACGAGCTCCTTAATGCTCTCGCGTTAACGTATCGCCACGTACGTGTTTAAAACCGCTCTAAGAGCTGTCCTCATCGTTATCCTATGAGCATTACTAATCAAGTGACTAAGCTAAACGAAGCAGGTTGTCCAGATACAGTCATTTCTATGGCCTGTGATAAGCCACTTTAGGACGTAAAAGCGCAGCCAGGGCGACCAAAAACAAATGCAGACTGAGGGTTGCTATGTCAGTTCTTTTTCTCATAGGTAAAAGAAAGGTCAAGTCCGAGTACAGGGTCAACGTTGCTTTTTCGCGCAATAATAAGCTTGATAGAGCTTGCGAAGTAATGAACAGGCGCGTATGTAATAATCGTAATTTGTGTCGGAGTAGTTGCGTAGTAGTAGCGGGCATGTGCGAGTAGCTGCCGTTGCACAGAGCTACGAAACAGCTGAGAAATACCACACATGCTAAGCCTGGTCGCGCGAAGAACGAACTGCGCAGCGGTCGAACGCTGACCGTATAGGTACACACAAAACGACCAACTACGATGCCTCGATCAGCCGTAGTAACAGCCCTGCTGCCTCAACAACGCTCATGAAACAACGCATTTTACATTCTCCGTAGCATTAATTTATCTGCTTCGGTCGCTGCACGTTGAGCCATGTTAGTGGCCCAGACTGCGTGACACGGCTTCCTGCCCCTCTTCTTCACTTGGCACAGGAGGCTCGTAACCGTAATTTCTTGTCAAGCTGAAAGGGCTTGCATCATCAGAGCTGAATTTATCGGTGGTAGTAGGACCACGACATGAATGCATGCCGTCCAGCCATGTTATGGCATGCGCGCTTCTAAAGACTGCCACCGGCCGGCCGGCCGGCTGTCGAATGAGGGAGTCATGACGTCACGGCTTCCAACTCGTGTGGGCCGAGTGGCTTGGCGCACGCTCACAAAAACGTAGAAAATAAGACCACCCGATGAAAAGCTCGATAAATGATAAGTGACGACTTCTTTTCGATGTAATCGTACACTCACAACTCATTTCCATCATTTTCACAAACTTGCAGATCTTGATTCAGTATGTCTTTAAGGCATATAATTTGGGTACCACACAGTATTTAAATGGCGGATTTTTATGAAGTATCACCAACAGCGTCTATTCCTAGGCGCGCAGAAACTTAGCCATCATTCTTCACAATAGCGTAACAAGCTTGCATACCAGACGCTTTTGACTGACAGCGGTAAAGCTTCAATATCCAGTCCCCACAAATATCCAAATTCAAACACAGTAATACGGTCAATAGCAGGTGAGGATTTATGATTCGCGTAAAAGACGCTCAATTCGCACACAGAAAGAAATTTTCCTTAAACACGCGGTGGCCAATATTTTTATGAAAGTCTATAGTAAAAGTCTTTGAGCATTTAATTTAAACACAATATATTCTATGGATAATAGTCACTACAGCCTGAATTAAGTCTCCATAGCGCTGGAAAAGCCCATGCAAAAACCGTGCGAAGATCAGAAGGAGGGTGGACAGTGCATGGTTACTTTCATAAAATTGTGTCACACTAGAAATTACTTCCTTTTTTTAAGACAGGTTTCTTTGGTGGCCGTCTTGACAGTGTCCGTTTCGTGCACAGCCGCTTCAAACTACTCGCCCAGCAGCCGGTCTTTGTGAGGTTTTCTTAGTTTAGAACTGTTCTTACACGGAGGAATTCGAAATTATACTTACCAATGAGACCATAATGTCCAATGATTAAGCATCTGGTGTCTGCGAAAAGAACTGGATATTTGTGCTCCTCACCCAGAAGAGGTTTTGGAAAAACTGCAGCATAAGATGTAAGAGTTATGAAACACGTTATTGAAATTTCTTTTCAAGAAAGTGGAATTGACAAACGCCCATTTGTGACAAGAAGCCGCACGGAAATCCATACGGATTTTTGACAACTAAGAATCTTTCTTTCTAAGAGATCCGTGTGGATTCCCTTGTGGCTTCGTGTTACGAACGGGTGGTTGTCGGCTCCCCTTTTTTATATCGGCCGCGTTGACCCGACGAATTCAAAGAATAAATATCAGGGTCCTAACAGAAATCGAACCCAGGCATTCTGCATAGCTATCAAGTATTTTACCACAGAGATATGACAGGTCTCGAAACTCCTTTGGAAAAATGTCCTATGCAGGCGTACTGTTTGGTCAAACGTGAATTGTAGTTGCAGTGCTGGCTATCTAATTTTAGAATCATTACATATGTACTCCTACGATACAAGCGTCTCGTCCAGTTAACAACAATTGTTTACTTAAATGTCATGCACTGAAGTTGGTCTACGTAGCGCTAGCCAATGCTACCGTCTTCGCAAACACAAGCGCTACATATCAGTTCATTGCTTCAGGTGTTGGTAATAGCCATATGTCACCGTTGGCATCGTCACGCAAGGATAAACACCTCGTTATATAAAACATATGCGACTGTTCAACATATGTCTTTGCCTACAACATTCGTACATATGTTTAGCGTCATTTCGCAATGTTTTGCCCAATAAAAAAATTACGCCATGGTCACTTCCCCTCTGCACGCTTCACATATCGTCGATTCCCATGGTACGTGGGATCTGCCGAATTTTTCTTAATGCTCTCGCCTTTAAATTACCAATGTCTCTTCTCGCCATTCCTGTGTAGATATAAACTGTGAACCACCAGTGGCGCATACCCATATAGTGCGGCCCGTGGTGTACGGGTATGTGCACACGTGTCTGGAGAAAATGGTTTGACGACCTACGCGATGGAATTTTCACGTTATTCATGTCATGACCAGCCAGACATATTTGTCAAGCCCTTGTAGCGATGGACAGAGACGAGAGACGTCGTCGTGAAGGCGGCCAACGTGGCCGTGCCGCTGTCTCGCCACTTTATTGAGCGAAGGCCAAACGGAGCGGCGGCAGCTGCCGGCGTCCAGTCCGCCAGGCACGTGAACCCGTTCTCCTGGCTCGCGCCTCGAGCTCTGCATGAGCTGCGCGAGAGGCGCGGCGCGGTGTTGGTAAACGATGATGATAATGATGTAGGGCGATGATGATGGCGCTACATATTACTCCCCCCTGCAGAAATGAACCCGTAATGAAAAACTATGGCGGCGTATATACAACGTCCATAACGCGAAACAAAGTGTCCGTGGGCAGTCCAGGTCGTCAACGTGAAGGGTCAATCGGGAGCCAATGGGTCTCTGGTGGGCGGCTCTGGGAATGGCGCAGCGGACGAGGGTCACGATGAAGGGATGCTGTTGGGAGCAGCGAACCAGACCAGCAACCTGAAAATCGGCACCAGTGGGTGTGTCGACGGTGCCGGTAACGGTGGGGGGCGGCGGTCCATCACTGGCTGTGGCTGCTGCATCGTCTGCCGTGTAGATGACGGATAAGCCGCCGGTCTTGCGCTGTAGATCACGGCGCTAGACGTCGTCTGATGCGTCGGCGTGTGCAGGTCAGGCGAGTCGATGACGTGCGACGCGAGATCCAGCGGTGCGTGTGTGATGTCGCAGTTGTCGGGGGGCATAGCTGAAGTTGAAACTGCGGAGCACGTCTCCTCTGTTGTGGTCCAGTCATTCCCTTTGGGCGCCCGTTGCTTGTGAAGGCGGATGTTGGGGACCACTGGAGGCGCACTGGACACTGCAGGGGGGACGGGAAGTCGTGTCATATACAGTCGCAGGACCACCGAGTGCGACCAATACAGGTGAGCATGTTAGTGGGGCGGCGGGTTGGTTGCCTGCCTGCGTGGTCGGTAGGGCGCACGAGGTCTGCTCTACCTGTGGCGAGCCAGATGAGTGGTCATTGAGTGTATCAGTCATGGTTGCAGCGTCCCGCACGTTCGGCCGTGGGTGGTAAGGGGCACGAATCTCTGCTGCGGTAGACCCTGAGGTTGGTGCTCGTAGCTGCTGGCAAAATGCGCAGAGCGTCGAGTCCGATGAAAAGTCGGGTTCGTTGGACGTCGTCGACGGCGATGCCTCCACGACTGGGGGGCTAATAGCGGGCGCGACGACGTCCGTGTCCGTGGCAGGCTCCAGCGTGTGCAGCGAGGTTCCGGCCGTGGAGTCTGGCGTTTCAGAGGTGTCACGGGCCGTCGAGGTTGGGGAAGACGGGCGAGTGGCCCGCATGCGTGACGGACCCTCGTGCCCTCGGGGACCCTCGGGGAGGTCCTCGGGAAGGTCGTTCCACGCAGGGGCGTCTTCTACGTGGTCGTCGTGGTCGGGCGCAGGAATGGTAGCTCCTGTGTCCGGACCCGAGGTAAAAGGAGTCGTAGCCGGGGAAGAAAAGTCGTAGTAAAGGGAGAGCTGCGGGCTGGCTTTTAGAGCTCGAGTCGACGGAGGGGAAACCCGGAACTCGCGGCTCATCGGAAGCGGGCGGTAGATTTCTCCGTAGAAGGCCAGCACCGCAGTGCAGAGGTCGTCGTATGGCTGTTGGCTGGATGTCGACGCGGCCGCGAGATGGCGGAGCTCAACCGGGAGGGCGTGTAGCAGGACGGCGTGCATCTCCGGTTGTGCGGTGACTCCATCCACCATGAGAATGGCATCCAGCTGCCTAAACCACACTCGGGGGTAGACCGGGTTGAACGGCGGCACTTGCGGGTAGGGACGTCGAAACATGGCAGTGGCCGCTCGTCGAAAGGCGTGTTGTCCGGGTCACCACTGTAGCGATGGACAGAGACGAGAGACGTCGTCGTGAAGGCGGCCAACGTGGCCGTGCCGCTGTCTCGCCACTTTATTGAGCGAAGGCCAAACGGAGCGGCGGCAGCTGCCGGCGTCCAGTCCGCCAGGCACGTGAACCCGTTCTCCTGGCTCGCGCCTCGAGCTCTGCATGAGCTGCGCGAGAGGCGCGGCGCGGTGTTGGTAAACGATGATGATAATGATGTAGGGCGATGATGATGGCGCTACACCCTCTTACCCTCCCATAATTACTTTGGTCTACCCCGAAGCTGGGTAGGCGATCACGAGAGCACCCAGATGTAGGCGGCTAGATAGATCCATAGACAGAAGCGCTCAAAGTTTTTGCCGATCGGAATGCTAAACGCTGAAGCAGTTTTTAAATGCGAAGCATTTAAGCTGCCGCAACGTTTAACGTTCCTACTGAATTGTTGGCTGGCTAGCTGGCAGGCAGGCTGGCACGCAGGCAGGCAGGCAAATAGGTAAGCGGGCGGGCGGGCGGGCAGGCAGGCAGGCAGACAAGGAACTGTCTTTATGTCCAACGTTCCAAAATTATTCGGCATGTGGCAAAAACTCAGTCTATTCTGGGTGTAGCAGGTGAAACAACCATACGGCATCAAAACCCCGAACAAAACGGGAGGACACAATGTTCTCGTTCTACGTCCTTGCTTATTCAAAATTGTAATATTTATCGTTCGAATATTAAAAACTCTTCTCAGTACCGCTTGTGCTCCATTTGGCTTCCATTTCGCGATAAAATCAAAAGCCAGGGCAACTCTGGCTACTTTTAATTTCAGTTCCGGCTCCTTTTTGATTCCACTCAACGGCATCCCTGCCCGGAACCTGGTTAATTCGTTAATTTGAATGACCCGGGCAGCACGCAAAGCACGAAGCTCCACAACTGTGCGAGTGAAAGGAACGAAAACAGCGTTCGCGGATAACCGAAACAACCGCGGGCCTTCAGAAAGCCATGGTCGCCATACGCAATCTTACCCCAATCGCGTTACTGGCGACCGCGCCTGCGACCATGGCTTCAGCGTCTGCGGCAAACTTGTATAGCTTTTGATTTTACTCTCTGTATGACCGAGTCGACAGCGATTGCGGTCAAAGCTGCGATAAGCAGTAGTCTCGTTTGTGCGGCCTGCTTTCAGTTGCAGTCGTCGTTCATGATTGTGCATTAGCAAGCCAGATTTATTCAAGAGCAGATGCTGGGCTCAGCAGTTGCGTTTCGACTCCGGACGGAGGCCACGCGCCTGCCTTCATAACAGCGTGGACGCTATGATCGCGTCGTTCGCGACCATGGTTATGTCCAGAATGGATGCGGCTCTTAGTAGCACCGTTCTGATTTAGGGCAATGTGCGCGCAAGGTCACAAAACCTAAACGTTGAGGAAGCTGTTCTAGAGGAAGAGTTTCAGCCGCAGTCCACATGCTGGCATAAACTCGCTTGCTACATTGTGACGGACAAACGACAACTTGCAGGCCAGTTTTCCGGCAAAAGTTACTCGTCATGTGCCCCTGGTATTGTTGGTAGACGCAAAACGTAAGAAGGGATGGGGTCAAGGCACAATTTGGCTTGGCCCCAGGGCGTCATGAGCCGTGAAAACATTGTGACCGTAGTCGCGAATAACGAAAGTTGCTGCTTTTATACTGATCTTATGCAAAATAAGAACTACCTTTACGAATTCATCAAAAAAATGAAAGTATATTGTCATAAACACTTTCTTGTTGTTTTCTCAATATTGTCACGTGGTCGTGACGTCGGCGAAGGCAGCAGTCGGTAGGTCCAAAATGAAACTGTTTATTTGGCCGAACTTGTGGCCGGTAGACGGAAAGTCAGATTACAGCAATACACACTGGCACTGATAGCGGTGAACAGAGCGTCCGCCGTCGATCAAATGACAAGCGGTGAAGCGCGTCGACATTTATACGTGTGTCATCGAATATTCCAGCCTTATCGCTGGTTGTCGCGCAAGCTGTGGAATAAGCTCGAGTGTTCGCGTCTTGCGCGCAATCTTAACAAAACCATCTACCACAATCGCGAAGCTTCTAGAAAAACGAGGCGTGGTTTGCGCTGAGCATTGCTGACAGTCTTTGTGGGCGAAAACCGAATACGGCAATAGTGAAAATAAGAAACGCGCGTGGAAATACTATCTATAATTCGACACACCGTTAATGCGAACATTTTTTTCGGTCGCGGGAAATCCTAAATAAGAAGCTTTTACTACATTTGTGTAACAGACATCTTTAGCGACGATTACATTACTAGATAGCGCAGTGTTTGACAAGATAAATGTCATAAGATTATGTCTTAGAAAGCTTACCTGATTGTAAATGAGGCATTTGTTCAAATCCTTTCACAGTAATATGTGATTGACTAGTCCCGGTCAATAAGGGAGTTATTTGCAATGTAAAGTTCCTGTAAGGAAACGTTGTGTGCAGTTTCGTACTCTTATGAGACAGTTGATGTGACGCAGAACTCCAATAATTTATTTACTTTATCCATTTTTGGTATGCATGAAAGGTATGGGTGATTGTTTTGTAGGTGCACTGGACAAATCTCAATAGTGGTTCTAATAACCCAAATGACATCAAGGTTGACGTGAATTAACAAGAACCGAGTCATGGCCTGCTGCGAAAAAACAACCGAAGCTTCATATGACTCGCCCACTCACCTAGAATGCTTGGAAAGGGAAAACTGTAGGTGATATATTCCCTTCAGGTGAGAATTGTGAGGCACAGTCTACAAATATGTCATATTCACGTAACATAATTTCAAAGCACTCAACATGCATTCCAATAAAAAAAATGAAGTAATGCGTTCTTTTGTGTGAGTTTCTGTAATTACTTACAATTAGCATGTAATTAAATACTTTTAGTTATTTATATTCATTTATTTCAATATACTGCTGACCTTTTCGGTCGAAGCCTGAGTGGTATTACATAAAATGGTTACAACTGTGTCGAAAGTGACGAACACATTCCAAAGAAACAGTTCAACGCTGGATGGCGTGTTAACAACTGTTTCAAAGATACAGTTTTTAGATCACATGCGAGTACAATAGAAAAATGTAATACATTATTTAGAAGAAATAACATCGCTGATTTCTTGAGCAAAAGATTCTACCGTTTCACAATTCACCGCAGATGATGGTAGACTATTGCAGTATGCTATTGATGATGGCAAAACAGAGTTTTTATGAAAGTTGTTGCGACTTTTAGGTAGCCGTATTGTCTTGTTGTGGACAGTCCGGCTTTTTCACGCAGAGCGGTAACACTGGTATGTCTGGAAAAACTTGAAAACACACATCGTACTGCTAAATTTCGGACTCGCTCAACTTTGTTGATAAGAAATTTGTGATGCGGACTCCAAATTATGTCGGCATATTCTAGTGCGAGTCTAATCAGTGTCTTATACGTGGTTAACTTAACGTCAGGTGGAACGTTTACTGTAATCACGTAATCACTAATTTATCTGGAAAGTTAAGAGGCTTTTTCTTATTTGTAAAAGTTATGGCTACATTTTTTTCTTGCGTTTAGTGTCAATCCCTATTGAGAGCATCATGCCTGAATTTTTTGTAGCGAGTGATTATGTTTAACCTGGTCCTCAGTTTGATTTACCTTCGTGTACACGACGCAGTCATCTGCGTCGTGTACACGAATGGATGGGTCGACGCAAAAAGAAATGTCATTAATGTAGATGAGAAATAGAATTAGCGCTAGGACGGATCCTTGTGGTACGCCTGACAGGACGTCTAGGCTACTCGAGGTATTGTTGTTCACAGAAACGAATTTTTTACGATTTTTTAAGTATGCCATTACCCTTTAATAACGTTATGTTCAATACGGATTGCTTGCATTTTTATTATGAGATCATGGTGGGCAACGACATCAAGCGGTTTTGGGAAGTCCAGAAAAGACGGCATCTGTTTGTCCTGTTGTGTTGAGTACATTTGCAATATCGTCGGTGATCTCGGCTAGTTGTGTGACTGTTGACAAGTCAGATCTAAATCCGTGTTGCCGAGAGTAGAGCAGCTTGTTAGTCTCTAGGTGAGTTATAATGACCTTTAAAAATTATATACTCTAATATTTTGCAGCTCGTGCTTGTTAAAGAGACCGGGCGGAAATTCCTATCTTCGTTTTTAGATCCGGATTTATGTATGGGAATGACCTTAGCCGTGGGCAAATCATCAGGTATTGTGTGTGTAGATATGGAGTTCATGTATATTTTGTACAGATACTGACTCACCCAGTCCGAATATTTCTTCAGGAAAGTGTTTGAAATGTTATCTGGGCCTGCGGACTACTTGACGTCGTTTTCGTTGTAAGCAGTGGACACCTTCTAGATTTATATTTAATTCTGACATAGGGTCCATTAAGGAATATGATGGCAAAGTTCCCCCCAGAAGACTCATGCGTGAAGATTGAGTGAAAGAAAGCGTTCATTTTATCGGCTATTTGATCTCGATGAGTGACGATTTTATGGCACGATGTAAGCTGGGAGATATCGGAATGCTGATTTGAAAAATAGTGCCAAAACTTTTTTTGGCTCCGATCGCATGAAGGACGGCAGTGTTTCCGAAAAGAAGTGAGCCTTAGCGGTAGAAATTTTGTTGTTTAATGTGGCGACAAGGCTGTGTAGATTGCTAGATATTCCGCGCTTAGATTGTCGTTAAATCTTTTTTTTTAATGCGAAGCATTTCTTAGCGAACTTCGGCGACATTGAGCGTATCTATCTATCTATCTATCTATCTATCTATCTGTCTATCTATCTATCTATCTATCTATCTATCTATCTATCTATCTATCTATCTATCTATCTATCTATCTATCTAGCCGCCTACGACTTTGTGCTCTCCTGGCCGTATCGTTAATGGGATTTATACGAAATTTGGTATGGCATAACATGACCGTATGACGAACATAAATGGCTGGTCATATCATGAAAATCATGACTAACTTGTCATGAAAAGTATGATTTACATGCCACGCTCATGGCCGTTTCGTTAGCTTGATATACACCAAATTAGGGATTGAGTGACGTGACCGTATGGCGAACATAAATGACAGGTGGTAATATGCAAATAATGACGTGCATATCATGAATAACATGATTTACATGCCACGCTCATGGCGCGCTCGCGGCCGTTTCGTTAGCTTGATATACACCAAACTTGGTATTGAGTGACGTGACTGTATGAGGAACATAAATCACAAGTGGTAATATGGAAATCATGACTTGTCATGTGCGACATGACTTCCATGCCACGCTCATGGAGAGCTCACGGCCGTTTCGTTAGCTTGATATACACCAAATTTGGGATTGAGTGACGTGACTGTATGACGAACATTAATCACAAGTGGTAATATGGAAATCATGACTTGTCATGTGCGACATGACTTGTATGCTACGCTCATGGCGAGCTCGCGGCCGTTTCGTTAGCTCGATATACACCAAATTTGGGATGGAGCGACGTAACTGTATGACGAACATAAATGACCAGTGGTAATATGGAAATCATGACTTGTCATGTGCGACATGACTTGCATGCCACGCTCATGGCGAGCTCGCGGCCGTTTCGTTAGCTTGATATACACCAAATTTGGGATTGAGTGACGTGACTGTATGACGAACATAAATCACAAGTGGTAATATGGAAATCATGACTTGTCATGTGCGACATGACTTGCATGCCACGCTCATGGCGAGCTCGCGGCCGTTTCGTTAGCTTGATATACACCAAATTTGGGATTGAGTGACATAACTGTATGACGAACATAAATCACAAGTGGTAATATGGAAATCATGACTTGTCATGTGCGACATGACTTGCATGCCACGCTCATGGCGAGCTCGCGGCCGTTTCGTTAGCTTGATATACACCAAATTTGGGATTGAGTGACATAACTGTATGACGAACATAAATCACAAGTGGCAATATGGAAATCATGACTTGTCATGTGCAACATGACCTGCATGCCACGCTCATGGCGCGCTCGCGGCTTTTTCGTTAGCTTCATATACACCAAATTTCGTACTGAGTGGCATGACTGTATGAAGAACATAAATGACAAGTGGTAATATGGAAATCATGACTTGTCATGTGCGACATGACTTGCATGCCACGCTCATGGTGCGCTCGATGCGTTTCGTTAGCTTGATAAACACCAAATTTGGCATTGAGTGACATGTCTGTATAACGAACATAAGTGGCAGGTTGTGACATGAAAATCTTGTCATGCATGTCATCTGCAATGCCATTTACATGCCACGCTCATGGTGCGCTTGCGTCCAGTTCGGTAGCTTGATATACACCAAAATTGGTATTGCACGACGTGACTGTATGACGAACATAAATGAGAGGTCCTAACATGTAAAAGATGGCATGCAAATTATGTAAAGCAGGATTTTCTCCTTCCTGGCTGCTTCGCATTACATCGATTCTCACAGTGCGTGGGATCTGCCGGCTTTTTAAATGTATAATCTCCCGTTTCACCGACGGATACTCTCGGCCAACGCGCTTCCTTTTCAAAGGACCGTAATATGTTTCAGAATACCTCACGATATCTTTAAAGCATGACCACATTTCACTAACGTTGTTGATTTTTTCGAAATCGGGAGAGAATGACTCTAAATGGGCTAAGACGGCACCGTCGTCCGCATGCGCATAGTCTCTGAAATAGGTTGTTCGAGTTGTTTTTGTTATTTGAGATAGTGTTATAGGACGTGAAAGGATAATAATCTTGTGATCGGAAATTATATCTTCAACACTGATAGCACAGTGATCGAGGGAACTACTAACGAACACGAGGTCAAGTATTGACGAACAACAATCTGCAACACGATGTGGCCCAAGACATTCGTTGGGACAATGAGAAACTGAATGCTATTAGTAACAATGCTTCTGCACTTGCTATTTCTCGGTGGTCATGGCACAGGTCTGGCCAATTTATTCCAGGCCAATTAAAATCTCCACAAAGAATTATCTTCGAACGTGAGTTTGTATGCTGTGCAATGTAATCATACATAATTTCCAAATAATCAGAGGAAGAGTGTGGGGGCCGATACACTGCACCAAGAAATATGCTTTTCCCATGGTAATTGACCTTGCACCACACACTTTCGTGGTCGCTAATGTCTTCTAAGTGGGAAGACTTAAGGTCTCTTTAATTGCTATAGCGACCCCGCCACCCCTGTGTTGTTCGATCTTTGCTGAATAATTGGTATGAAGAGGGAACAACCTCAGAATCGAGTACGTCTTCATGCAACCATGTTTCCGTAATAACTAAAATATGCGGATTGCGATTTAGTATTAGACTTTCGAGTGGTGTTAAGTCGTTTAAGACGCTACGGGCGTTAAGTGACATAACTCGCAAGATTTCGGTACAAGGCTGTCATTGTTTGCCTTGACTTTTCGGCTGGTTCTGCGTAGGTGCATTTGGTTTTATTTTCACTCTTCGGTTTTGAAGCGCGTCCCAGACAAACAGTTCCCCGCCTACATTCATCTTGTCGTAATTAGGTGACACTTTTAAGCCTTGTGCCCTCTCTTATTCTGCGGAATGACAGTTTCCCTCTTGTGTCGAGCACTTTTTTTTGAAAAATCCTCTGAAAAATGTATTTTTGTTCCTTCCAGTTCGCTGCAGCAAGACAGAATTCTTCTCTTTCTGCAAAGTCATACATTTGAAGGATAACTGGACGGGGCATTCTTTGTGGTATTTTCCCACCCGATGAACTCCTTCTAGCGAATTTACTTCTATGCCTAACAACTCTTCAAATACGTCTTCTTTAATTTCGAGCAAGACTGATTTGGGCGAGTTGGTATATGCTTAGCCGGGGAAAACAGCGCAAAAAAGGACGAGGACACAGGAACAAAGTACACTGGACGGGCGCTGAACTTACAACTGACATCTTTATTGCCCCAACCGCTCGTTTTTACAGTGCACCACAGCACGCACACCATTCCAATCAAAACCGCCACATCACAACCATCAGGTAAGCGAACTACATTGTCACGGAAAGCTAGCGAGTATACTTCATTTACACCGTGCGCACGAATCTTCCACGTTCAGAAAAAAATGAACACTAGTGAAAAACAGATAAAGCCAGGCCTTAACAAGGATCAAAAAGCACAAAGGAAAAAAACATCAAACAATTAACAATCCATTTTCGAGGCACAGGCTCTCTTACCACGATAACAATGTTTGTGAGGGAATCGATGGAAAATTAGAAGATGACCAACAGAAACACGGTAAAAGAAATTATCTATATGAAAACTTTGAGATAATGAATCTCGTCGTCAGTGAGTAAAATAGATAGCTTTGCTGATGCAACTGTCACCAGCTTCTTTGATAAGAAAAGCTTCCACAATTTCACGTTCTGTTTTGTCCTTTGTCTTCTTTAAAAATTATGTGTTCTCAGAAATGGACGTACATCCACACTGTTTGCAATGTTTTACCAAGAAGCTTCCCGTTTTTTTACGCACGTTCAAATTGTGTTCCTTTGCTCGCTCATTGAAACATCTTCCGGTCTGCCCTATGAACTGGCGTCCACAGGTAACAGGTATCTTGTAAACGACATTGCAAACGCATCGTGTGTAGCGCGTTCTGTGCTTCGTAGTGCATAGCCATCGTGAATCTTTATTTGTCATCGCACATAATTAAGACAGCTTGCGAGGTGCAGAAAACACTACTTCAACATTGTGTTTGGACGCTATTCTTCTTACGTTGTGGGACACTCGGTGAATATATGGAATTACATGAACGCTTTTTTGCCTTATTCTCTGCAGCAGCATTGCGTTCTGGTCTTTTAATTTTCTGAAGTAGCGCTTCACAAACACTTGAAATTACCATCGAGGGATATCCAGCTTCCTTGAGCCGGGCAATTTGATTCTGGAAGCTGTCTGACAAAACATAAACACAAGACTTACTTAAGGCTGAGTTAAGACAATTTGTTATGATGCCCCTTCTAACTAACTTCGAGTGAGCACTCTCAAAAAGGAAGCAGTGCCTTCTTACCTTGGGCGTACTCCCAGCAAATATGGTCATGCAGGAAACGCAACATTATGTCCAAAAACTGAAGCTCATCATTCTCGGGGACTTCAAAGGTATATTTTAATCCCTCGCTTTCATCCAGGAAGAACACTAACTACATTTGCAATTATACGGTTGAGGTTCTCGCCTGCAACTCCTTTCAGGACAATAAAAAAAATCGTCAACATATGTACATATTTTCATGACATTTTCGTTTTGCAACCTTCATATAATGCGGGCGCTAAATACAGACAAAATGATGTCGCACATATGTATGACTGCAGAAAAAACAAGAATTCTGTCTTGATGCAGCAAACTGAAAGGAAGAAAAATAGCTATTTCAGAGGATTTTTCAAAAAAAAGTGCGCGACACAAGAGGGAAACTTTGCCATTCCGCAGATCAAGAGAGGGCACAACGCTTAAAATTATCACTTAACTATGACAAGATGAATGTAGGTGGGGAACTGTTTGTCTGGGACGCGCTTGAAAACCGAAGAGTGATAATAACAAAACCAAATGCACCTGTGCAGGAGCAGCCGAAAAGTCAAGGGAAGCAATGACAGCCTTGTACCGAAATCTTGCGAGTTGTCTCACTTAACGCCCGTAGCGTCTTAAACAAGTTAACTCCACGCGAAAGTCTAATACTAAATCACACTCCACATATTTTAGTTATTACGGAAAGATGGTTGCATGAAGACGTACTCGATTCTGAGGTTGTTCCCTCTTCATACCATG
Source organism: Rhipicephalus appendiculatus (assembly GCA_030522465.1). Taxonomy (NCBI): domain Eukaryota; kingdom Metazoa; phylum Arthropoda; class Arachnida; order Ixodida; family Ixodidae; genus Rhipicephalus; species Rhipicephalus appendiculatus. The sequence continues at coordinate 314,158 of JALIZH010008745.1, read as the reverse complement.
ATAAAACGGAACCTTGGGCTAGTTGGTGATTTGGAATCAACATGTTTGCACAGCGCAAGAAAGACGAAGACGTAAGGAGGACACAACACGGGCGCTGACTTAAAACAGGTGCTGTGCATGAACCGATGCACACTCCTCTTTTCTGAATAAAAATGCCTTCATTCCATGAGGCAAAAGTTGTCTTTAAGTAAAACCCAAGGAGCTCAAGAAAGCCGCTAACTGATAAACCCGACGCATTCTGGAACGCAACTGAGTCAAAGCTGTCAATACAGTCCTCAACGCACCGTAGCAGCGTGTCATGTCGTAAAGAGTAATACAGGTCCTTGATGTCTACGCAGCTGGCACTTAGACCCTTGCTGCTACATGCAAGAAGTGCAATGATGTCATTAGAGTCTTTCACCTGAAAAGGGTGCTTCTCTTGTAAAAACAAGGCCACATCCTTCTAACACGTCCCATTCTCCGAAACAATGACCCAATGCGGCTAGTCGACTTTGTGAGTCTTGACAGTGAAGAACAAATCCAAGCTAAGCTTCTTACTTTTGTCAATGGATCTTGCTAACCGATTTAACTCTAGTGCGTTACACAGCTTTTTGGTTTTAGTCTTTACTTTTGTCAGCGTTGCATCACTTCGGCACTCAAACACGGAACTTAGAGCGTTGCTAGCTTTTGAGCGAAACACTTCATTCGGCAATACAGCGAAGCCCCTATCCTTGTCGGCGGTCAAGAAGGCTAGAGAATGCTCTTTGAAAAACGCGACAACACGGCGAACAGGCATGTTGTGGTGGTCTCGTTTAGACTGTGACAAAACATGAATGCCTTCAGCTACACATCGGTTTCTTTCGGCCTCGGCAGCCCGCTTGGCTACTTGCCTTACAAGGGTCAGCGATTCCGGCGGTGCCAGCTGAGGTTGTGTGGCGAACTTGGGACCCAAGCTTAACAAACGCTGTACATTGTCCGGGATAGGCACGTGACACGCTGTGTGGATTCGGTTGCTCGGTGGGGGTCTCTTCCTGGGAGTGATGGCCCGAAGGTGTGCCAGCACATGCTCCCAGATGAACTCGGTCGTTCTGCCCGTAGAGACGCAACACTCGAGCCACTTCTTCTTGGCCCTGCGAGGGGTCTCGGTGCTGTTCAGTTGAAAGAACAAAAAACTTCCCCATCTCCCGCTGAATGGAACCATGTGGGGAGGCGAAGCAGCGGGGAGATGGTTAGCTTGAGCGGGAGAAACGTTGCCGCTCTCGTTTCGCGGCAGCAGCCCGAGCGCTCATCGCGGCGCTGCACATGAGAGAGAATGAGGCGTGCTCCATCATTTTTTTACCGCGGAACAACCGTGGTGCGCCCAGATGAGTATGCAGCTGTCGCACCACCTGTCGCGCGCCGCTCCGTAGAAGATTCCTAGAGGAGAGAACCGTAGGAGAGGGGGAGAGAGAGGGGACGCGCATGCGCTGTGGGGATGTGGGATGCGGGAGCCGCTCCGTAGAGTGGAGGATTCCTGGAGTAGAGAAAGCGGGTAGGCGTAAGAGAGAGGGGGGAGAGGACGCGCATGCGCCGTAGAGTAGAGGATTCCTACACCAGAGAAAGGGGCTGAGCGTAGGAGAGAAGGGGGAGAGGACGCGCATGCGCTGTGGGACGCGGGCGCCGCTCCTTAGAATAGACGATTCCTAGAGTAGAGAAAGGGGGTGAGCGTAGGAGAGGACAGATAGGGGGAGGGGACGCGCATTCGCTGTCGGGGTGTAAGACGCGGGCGCCGCTCCGCAGAGTAGAGTATTCCAAGAGGAGAGAAAGGGGGGTGAGCGTAGGAGAGGATAGAGAGAGGGGGGAGGAGACGCGCATGCGCTGTGGTGGTGTGGGACGCGGGAAGGAGGGACGGACTAAGCCCCCCCCAAACACGTGCAAGCAAGATCAAGGAATGGAGTCAACCTAGGCGACACACACCACCTGCCTAGCCATGGCAGCCAAGCAGCCTCTCTGTGCTTTCGGCCATGACTCTGGTGACTGTAGTGGTAGTTGACGGCCTTATATTGTACTACAATGTTCTGGTTCGCATAGTGGGTGCCCTACTTCATGAAAGTGGCCGGATGCGGGACGCGGGACGGACGCGAGAGGGACGGACATAGCCCCGAGCATAAGATGCTTCGCATCTAAAACATCCCGAAGTAGGCGTGCTCCACGTTTCCATTCCGAGCGAGGAACTTTGCAAATCTGTTCGCCGTGTCCAGTCGAAGGGGTGAGGCCTCCGATCAACAGCTTGACTGTGGGCGGGAGGAACTTGAGGCGTATGCAATAAGCAAGTGTGCGCGCCTGGCACTCAGCAACGGCGGTTGGCAAGGTGACACAGATGAGCAGGAAAATAGGAAAAAGAGCCCGACGTACTAGAACTGTAACTTGATAAAACGGAAGCTTGGGCTAATTGGTGATTTGTAAACAACATGTTTGCACAGCGCAAGAAACAAGAGGACGCAGGGAGGACACAACACGGGCGCTGACTTAAAACAGGTTGCTATGCATGAAGCGATGCACACTACTCTTTTTTGAAAAAAAATACCTCCATTCCATGAGGCAAAAGTTGTGTTTAAGTAAAACCCAAGGAGATCAAGAAAGCCGCTAACTGACAAACCTGCCGCATTCTGGAACGCAACTGAGCCAAAGCTGTCAATACCGTCCTCAACGCACCGTAGCAGCGTGTCATGTCGTAAAGAGTAATAGAGGTTCTTGATGTCTACGCAGCAGGCACTTAGACCCTTGCTGCTACATGCAAGAAATGCAATAATGTCATTGTGATGGGAGAAGTGCGCGAGTGTCGTGTATGGTGTCGTGACAAGGCCGACATGGACATAGCAGACGAAATCGTAAGGCAGAAGCGCGGTGGCAAAACTTGCACGAAGACGAAGACGACGGTGGGCTGGGACACGAGGCCATGAAGGAGAGAGGCGTGCGCGTGAAGTGCCACGCAGTTGGCAAGGTGGTGTTCCAGCGAGCGGAAGCTGGGAGGAAGACGGCTCGCCAGCGTCACGGTCGTGGTTCGTCCCGAGTGCCTGGCAAAGGTCAAGGGTCGGAGCGGTCTGCTTCGCTTGGCCTTAAGCTCCGACGGCGAGTGCATGGAGCCAACGGGAGGCCACCGCAGCCACCAGTAACACCACCGGACGTGGGCCCGGGTGCTCGGCTGTGGTCCTTGGTCCTCGCGCTCCAGCGACTTCGTCAGCCCGGGTCGTCATCACGTGCCTGCTCCATCGTCGCCTACATTGGATCGTCGTCCGGCTGCCCTCCGAATTCCCTGCGACGACGGCTTCCCTGCGCTAAAGTCTGGTCTCCGTAGAAGTTCCCCGCATCAATTCTAGCCCTCACCGGTGAGACTGTTTTACGTATGCTAGGACTGAAGTTGTGTGTGTTTTCTTTGAGTTTTTCTTCCCCATAGGTTGTAAAGTGTCGTGTTATCATCAGTGCCCGTCATTGTGTGTCGTATGTTCGTATGTTTCTCTATAAAGTGGAAAGAATCCAGAAAACAGCCTCGCCATTTTCTTGAGAACGTTGCCGACCCCGACGCAACGTACTCGTTCTATCAGTTCATTTAGAAGAACCTCATTACAATGGCGCCCAACGTGGGGCGAGGCTGATTTCTGTTCTTTCGAAAGAAAATAACGACCGTGATATGGATCTGAAAGAACAAGTCAGTCTAGGTGAGAAGCTTGGTTTGTCGGGAGACGCGCTTCGGACGTGGATAGAAGAACAGAGAGCACGTGAAAGGGATATTCGCGCTGAGGAACGTGATGCCCTGCGCGAGCAGCACGAGCGCGAGGAGAAGGCCCGACGCGAGCAGCACGAGCGCGAGGAGAAGGCTCGGCGCGAGCAGCACGAGCGTGAGGAAAAGTCTCGGCGCGAACAGCACGAGCGCGAGGAACGTGCACGTGAGGCGGAGTTGGCGTTAATGCGGGAAAAAGCAGCTCTCGATGAGAAAAACTTGCAGCTTCGCATACGTTTGTTAGAAGCTCAGAATGCTGCCCATGACCGCGCGCCCGGTGATGTTGAGAGTGTCAGTGTTATTGACCGATTACCGCCTCAGCAGCCAATCTGCCCTCGTAACTTTCTACCGCTCTTCGACGAGAAAAGAGACGACTTAGATTGCGTATTTTCGTCGATTTGAGGTGATCGCAAAAGGGCAGGATTGGCCGGAAGGATAAGTGGGCTACTGCTCTCAGCATGCTTTTGGTGGGGGAAGCCTTGAAGGTATTTGGTCGGCTATCACCAGAAGACTCACTTGATTATGAAAAGGTAAAGGTGGCCCTATTGCAGAGGTTTCGGTTCACCGCTGAAGGATACAGGGAGAAATTCCGTTCCAGCAAGCCGGAGGACCTCGAGACTGGCCAACAATATGCCGTTCGCTTGCAGGGTTATTTTGACCGGTGGTTTGAAATATCGGGGACGCCGAAAACATACGAGGGCATGCGAGACCTCATAGTCTCAGAGCAGTTTCTGAAGAACTGCCACAGCAAACTCGCAGTATTCCTAAAGGAGAGGAACTGCAAAACCCTGAAACAGATGTCCGAGGCATGCGACCACTTTATGGAGGCGCAACAACAACGAAATCTCGGCCAGTTTCGGGAGGCGTTTGGAATCTGTTCTATAGCGGGAGATAGTAGGCAGGGAAAGGAATCGTCAAAAGCTTCCCAGATAATCTGTTTCCTCTGTGACCGTGTCGGACACGAGGCTTCGTCATGCCGAGCGAAAAGCAAGCAGCCCTTTTGTCAAGTTTGTCAGAAAGCCGGTCATCAAGTAAACAGTGACTGTAAGAAGAAGAGCGGGAAAAGGACAAGTTACTTGTGCAGTGGTTCCAGTCGAACCAGGAACAAACGCAAGAGAGAGAAGAGCTCACGAGAGGCCCGGAGCATGAGCTCCTGAACGTGTTTAAGGACGAAGATCAAGAGAAGGGACTCTGCACCTATGCAGAAGAGGTCTATGCCAACTTCGGCTGGATGGGTTTTCGGAAAGAAGGTAACCGTGCTACGTGACACTGGTAGCAATACGGTGATAGTGCAGCGGGACTTAGTTCCTGACACAGCTTTGACCGGAAGGTATGGCACCGTCATCCTTACGGACGGGACGTCTTACGACCTTCCAGAAGCGTGGGTACACCTGTCTTCACCGTATTTCACAGGGCGTCTGTTGGTAAAATGTATGCCACGTCCCCTATACGAGGTGATCATAGGGAATATACCGGGGGCACGGGCACCTAATGATCCTGACCCGGAATGGTCATATAGAGGGCATCAAGACGGATACGCTCACAAAGGACCCGGAGATTGCGTGGCACCGAGTCTCGTGTGCGCTGCAACGGCGAAACGAGTAAGATCCGACTACACGTACAGGGACCCCGCAAAGTACTCCGTTATCTCAAAAGATGATCTGCGAGCAGCTCAGGGTAACGACCCATCGCTGAGATCATGTTTTGAGCGAGTTGATATGGTTCACCTTACCAAGGGGGGTGGGGCACTCGAGAAATGTTCACACGGAGGAGAGGACTACTTCACAGAGAACGCGAGTTTCGCAATGGTAAGAAAATCACACAAGTTGTTTTGCCAAAGTGCTTGCGTGGGTATGCCTTAAAGGTCGCACATGACAGTCCGTTTTTCGACCATCAAGGAATGAAACGCACGAGGAACCGCGTGCAAGAGCTATTTTACTGGCCAGGGATGCAGGCAGAAACAAAGCGGTTTGTTCGCTCTTGTGCCGTATGCCAGGAAACAGCTCCCAAAGAAAGAACAGGTCGGTACGTAGGTGGTCTGATGTCAATAATGAAAGAGCTGTGGACACGAGATGAAATTAAGCCCTGAGTTACTTGCGACTTACCAGTACCTTCTGACCCTACGCGAACGCATCGAGGACACCCTGAGCTTGTCGCGACAAAATGTGACAGCATCGCGCAAATAACCGAAATGACACTGTGAGCAGAAACCAAGAAAGCGCGAGTTTCATGTTTGGGTATGAGGCGCTTCTTCTCCAGCTGCTCTTTAAACGGAAGGTACCGCTTCATGTGGTCGGCTAAGGAAGGTGGGCTTTCTGCTTAACCGAGACCACAACATCGATGGTTTTTTTTTGTTTTTTTTACATCATAAAGAACCTCCAGCAAGGGATCATATGAGAATTATGTCAGTAACACTAAATTTAGTTTTACGTGTTCTTTGTAACATGTGTAAACGTGTTGATGAAGCGTTGACATATGCATCTAGCTCTCAGCGGTGTTGTCACTTTGAATTGTGCGTGTTATAGTGAAACTTATCGCGCACTTAGCCGAAGTTTTGTTAAAGGAAACAAAACATTTAAAAGGGGGGACTTGTGTGATGGGAGAAGTGCGCGAGTGTCGTGTATGGTGTCGTGACAAGGCCGACATGGACATAGCAGACGAAATCGTAAGGCAGAAGCGCGGTGGCAAAACTTGCACGAAGACGAAGACGACGGTGGGCTGGGACACGAGGCCATGAAGGAGAGAGGCGTGCGCGTGAAGTGCCACGCAGTTGGCAAGGTGGTGTTCCAGCGAGCGGAAGCTGGGAGGAAGACGGCTCGCCAGCGTCACGGTCGTGGTTCGTCCCGAGTGCCTGGCAAAGGTCAAGGGTCGGAGCGGTCTGCTTCGCTTGGCCTTAAGCTCCGACGGCGAGTGCATGGAGCCAACGGGAGGCCACCGCAGCCACCAGTAACACCACCGGACGTGGGCCCGGGTGCTCGGCTGTGGTCCTTGGTCCTCGCGCTACAGCGACTTCGTCAGCCCAGGTCGTCATCACGTGCCTGCTCCATCGTCGCCTACATTGGATCGTCGTCCGGCTGCCCTCCGAATTCCTGCGACGACGGCTTCCCTGCGCTAAAGTCTGGTCTCCGTAGAAGTTCCCCGCATCAATTCTAGCCCTCACCGGTGAGACTGTTTTACGTATGCTAGGACTGAAGTTGTGTGTGTTTTCTTTGAGTTTTTCTTCCCCATAGGTTGTAAAGTGTCGTGTTATCATCAGTGCCCGTCATTGTGTGTCGTATGTTCGTATGTTTCTCCATAAAGTGGAAAGAATCCAGAAAACAGCCTCGCCGTTTTCTTGAGAACGTTGCCGACCCCGACGCAACGTACTCGTTCTATCAGTTCATTTAGAAGAACCTCATTACAGTCATTAAAGTGTTTCACCTGAAAAGGGTGCTTCTCTTGTAAAAACAAGGCCACATTCGGCAATACAGGGCTTCCCTGTATTGCCGAATGAAGTGTTTCGCTCAAAAGCTAGCAACGCTATAAGTACCGTGTTTGAGTGCCGAAGCGACGTAACGCTGACAAAAGTAAAGACTGAAGCCAAAGAAATCACAGTTTCAACGCAAGGGTGAAGCAATGAATGCGATAGCAAAAAATTGTAATGTTATACGAAGTGAGGCTGGCAGCTAACTCTTTTTGGATCCGATCTCACGCAACTCTAGAAAACGCTTGTTTAAGAGAATTCTCTTCGCGTTGAGAGCGCAGCACGTAGAAGGGTACGCCGGCCCGGCCGCCGAGAAGGGGAGATGAGAACGGGGAGATAAAGCGCGCGCCCGCGCCCGCGCTCGTAAAATCGAACGTCGCACCCCCCCCCCCCCCGCCCTCTGTCGGCCGCCGAGAAGGGGAGATAACGCGCGCGCCCCCGCTCGTAAAATCGAAGGTCACTCGAGGGACCCCCCCCCCCTCGCGTCTTTTCACGCTCACGAACGACGGGCGGGCCCGGTTATATATACACATATACATATACGGCAAATGACGCCGACGGCCGACGGCGAAAACCAGCCGCGAGTGTCCATATAATTGCTATCGCAATAAAAGCTGTGTAAGGCACTGGAGTTAAATCGGTTAGCAAGATCCATTCACAAAAGTAAGAAGCTTAGGTTAGATTTGTTCTTCACTGTCAAGACCCACAAATTTGACTGGGCGCTTCGGCTCATTGTTTTCGGAGAATGGGACGTGGCAGAATGATGTGGCCTTGTTTTTACAAGAGAAGCTAAACTTGCTAACTATTGACGACCCTTTTCTGGTGAAAGACTCTAATGACATTATTGCATTTCTTGACGTAACAACAAGGGTCTAAGTGTCTGCTCCGTAGACATCAAGGACCTGTATATTAGGGGCGAAGCTCCTCTTAGTCTAACCTTGTCCTCCGTCCGGCGTAACCGGCAGTATCTCGTGATAATGATGACGATGACGATGATGACCATCAAGAAAAAGCGCGTTCCAGACCACCTCTAGTTCCCATCGTGTGCACCGAGGAAGCAGAGTGTCTCGCAGGCGGTGTGGCCATCTATGTCAAGCAGAACACTGTAGTACAATAAGGCCGTCCACCACCACTACAGTCACTAGAGTCATGGCCGAGAGCATAGAGGGGCAGCCTAGCAATGGCTAGGCAGGTGGTGTCTCTCGCCCAGGTTGGCTCCAGGAGGAGGAGGAGAGAGTGGGAAAGGAAGAGACGCAATTCCTGCAGCCCTAGTTGGGAGAACAGCTCAGCGCCTGTAGGGGGAATGGGGGAGAGGGCATTAAAGATGTGGGAAAGAGAGGAGAAGAAGAGAGAAATGGCGTCCATGACCGAGTACGCGGCCGGCGGCTATTATAGCCGGTTGTCCAGTCCAGTGTCCTCAAGGAAGCGAAGAACCGCCTTGAAGGACCTGGGTGTGGTGCCGTGCAGGGAAGAGGAATGGACTGTTCGACGAGTTGGTATTGCATGTTTCAAGAAAAGTGCGCGAAAAAATTCCCCATCTCCCGCTAAAGGGAGCCATGTGTGGATGCGAAGCAGCGGGGAGATAATTAGCTTGAGCGGGAGGAACGTCGCCGCTCTCATTTCACGGCAGTGGTCCGGGCGCTCATCGCGGCGCTGCACAGGAGAGACAATGAGGCGCGCGCGCTCCGTCATTTTCATACCGCGGAACTACCGTGGCGCCCCCAGCGGAGTATGCAGCTGTCACACCACCTGTCGTGCGCGCCGCTCCGTAGAGGATTCCTAATGGAAAGAACGGGGGGGACCGTAGGAGAAGAGAGAGAGGGGGGAGAGGACGCGCATGCGCTGTGGGGATGTGGGACGCCGGAGCCGCTACGTAGAGTAGATGATTCCAAGAGGAGAGAGGGGGTAGAGGACGCGCATGCGCTGTGGGAATGTGGGACGCCGCTCCGTAGAGTAGAGTATTCCTAGAGGAGAGGGGGGAGAGGACGCGCATGCGCCGCTCCGTAGAGTAGACGATTCCTAGAGGAGAGAAAGGGGGGTGAGCTCAGGAAAGAGAGGGGGAGGGGACGCGCATGCGGTGTGGTGGTGTGGGACGCGGGAAGAAAGGACGGACTAAGCCCCCTCCAAACACATGCAAGCAAGATTAAGGACTGGGGTCAACCTGGGCGACAGACACCACCTGCCTAGCCATTGCTAAGCAGCTCTCTGTGCTGTCGGCCATGACTCAAGGAATGGGGTCAACCTGGGCGACAGACACCACCTGCCTAGCCATTGCTAAGCAGCCTCTCTGTGGTCTCAGCCATGACTCTGATGACTGTGTTTGGGTATTACTACAGTGTTCTGGTTCGCATAATGGGTGCTTCCCTACTTCATGACATTGGGGGGTCTGCCGCCAGAAGGTCAACTGCCAGGTGGAGACCTGCCGTCTCAGCGGTGGTAGAGCAGGCCGCAAAGGGGAGACGACAGGAGGCCATCCTACCAAGTGCTGGCAGTACGCAGGAAGCTGTGGCTGAGCCTGTGTCTGGGAGGACGGACCCGCCCGTGTGAGCAATAAGCCTTCCAGCCAGCTCTTCCTCTAGCTTGGAGGCAGCCGCCTGTTAGAGAGCGCATGTGGCTGAGCGACGCTTGGAGAGTACTCCCAGACCGGTAATGACGGCCAGTGATTTCTCCGTTGGTGGAGGAGGAGGTATGGCTGGAGGCACCGGTCCCACAGCTTCCTGGTAGACCTGCAGCTTCTTGCCCATCCGAGATGTTGGTCGGCTTTGCAGCCGGGCAAGCAGGGGGCGCCCATCAGGCGCGTGGGCTAGCCGATCAATGTGTAGTAGACCGCGTTGCTGTAGGAGCAGGGACAGCCTCTGCCAGGGTGGCTGCTCCTTGCGAGGACCGCGGCAGGCCGAGGACACGCCGAATGAAGACCCTATGCAACAGTTGGCTCCATTCCTTGATCTTGCTTGGATGTGCTTGTAGCGTCATCACATCGACCTTAATCATCATCATCATTTCCTAGCCACCGCGCCGCGCCTCTCGCGCAGCTCATGCTGACAGCTCGAGGCGCGAGCTAGAGAACGAGTTCACGCGGCTGGCTGTTCGGACGCAGGCAGCCGCCGCCGCTCCGCTTGGCAGATCCCCAATAAAGTGGCGAGACTTCGGCACGGCCTCGTCGGCCGCCTTCACGACGTCGTCTCACGTCTCCATCTCTCGCTACATGCTTGCTTGATCTTGCTTGGATGTGCTTGCGGGGGCTTAGTCCATCCCTCCTTCCCGCGTGCTACACCCCTCCAGAGCATGCGCGTCCCCTCCACCTCTCTCTCCTCTCCAACGCTCACCCCCTTTCTCTCCTCTAGCAATACTCTACTGTACGGAGCGGTGCCTGCGTCCTACACCCCTCCAGAGCATGCGTGTCCCCTCCCCCCTCTCTCTCCTCTCCAACGCTCACCCCCTTTCTCTCCTCTAGGAATCCTCTACTGTACGGAGCGGCGCACGCGTCCCCTCTCTCTCCTCTCCTACGCTCACCCCCTTCCTCTCCTCTAGGAATCCTCTACTCTACGGAGCGGCGTCCGCGTTCCACATCCCCACAGCGGATGTGCGTCCTCTCCTCCTCCCTCTCCTCTACGCTCACCCCCTCTCTCCTCTCTAGGAATCCTCTACGGAGCCATATAAGAACCCCTATCCCTCCACTTCACCGACCATAAAGCCGTTATAATGAAGGGGGACCGGAAGCCACATCTAGCTACCATTTACGAATAAATAACATTTCTTGTATATATACACACAGTGTTTGTCACGTCTTTGATGATGTACTGGACGAAAATTCACAGAAGGTTCACGGTTTACCGATGAACCTCCAGGGCTTCGCCCAGTCATCATCATTCACTCCGTGGATATGCTGTGATTTTTACTCTTTACCACATGACACGCTGCTACGGTGCGTTGAGGACTGTATTGACAGCTTTGGCTCAGTTGCGTTCCAGAATGCGGCGGGTTTATCAGTTAGCGGCTTTCTTGAGCTCCTTGGGTTTTACTTAAAGACAACCTTTGCCTCATGGAATGAAGGTATTTTTATTCAAAAAAAGAGGAGAGTGCATCGGTTCATTCACAGCACCTGTTTTGAGTCAGCGCCCGTGTTGTGTCCTCCCTACGTCCTCATCTTTCTTGCGCTGTGCAAACATGTTGACTCTCCATAACAATTATTCCGCAAAGATTGAACAACACGGGGTGGCGCGGGTTGCTATAGCTAATAAAAAGAACCTTAAGTCTTCCCGCTCCGAAGACATTAGCGACCACGAAAGTGTGTGGTGCAAGGTCAATTACCATGGGAGAAGCATATTTCTTGGCGCAGTGTACTGCATTATGCACAATCTAGTTCCAAACGAAGTCCAAGCGCTCTTCGGCATCGTTAGGCCGTCTTGGGGCCATTGCAGACGCGTATGCAAAATTCTGAAGTCCGAGTATTGGAGACAAGTGCGCTTGCTCCATGATGGGCTTCGTGTTCTTGTGGTAATAGGAGAATCACCATGGAGATAAACAAAGCGCCTGGAAGAACGGAAGCGATAAGCTGCCGCTTCAAATGAGTTCCTTTGGCATCGAGCCCTTTCACGTCTTCGAGTTCGAGAAAAGAAGACAAGCATCCACGGCAGCAACGTGTCTGTTCTTAAAAACGTCGGCATCCCAGATGATGACATGGAAGTGTTAAACAAAGGGCCACAGTTCTGCGCTTAACCTTCTGCCCGACGTCAGAGTATGCTGGCCATGGTCCGGCAGGTTACTGACCGGTGTGGTGAACAAAGGAAAGGAGCGCCATTCTGGACGGGGTGTAGAGTGTTTGAAACGATGCTCTGCTGTCAACGCCATGAAGAAGCCGCCTCTTGGAAAAGTGTCCAGCACCCTCAAGGATTGCGGCATCGTTGTGCTACAAGCAGACAAGGAAGGTGATTTCGCGGTGATGCCGAAAACACTGTTCAATGAAAAAGCTATGCGCACGATGGACAAGAATTTCAAGCCGGTCGCATTTGATCCGAAGAAGGAGAAACGCCGTGCTCTTCAATTCCTGGATGACCTCAATTTAGTAAACGTCGGACAACAAGCGAAAAAAAAGGAGAAAGGCTTCCTTGAACTTTTCTTCGCGATGAGCACTCACAAACCTGGAGCCCTCCTTCGAGCCATTGTGTCTGAGAGAGGAACGTTGCAGCGCCTTGTCAGCCGGTACCTGCAAAAGAACCTTCAAGGCCTGGTGAGATATGACCCGTTCGTAGTGCGTAGCTCTTTTGAAGTAGCTTATTCAGAAAACATGAGCTATGGCTCATACAATGGTTTTTCAATAGATATAGAAGACCTTTATTATTCAATCCCCCATCAAGCTTTCTTCAGAGCGGTTCGAGGGAAGAATGAGGATTTTGGGGAATTGGATTCTGCAAATGATGTGAACCTCTCAAGCGACAGCTTCCAAGAATTATTAAAGTTTTATTTGCGTTCGACGACTGTACAGATGAAAGACAAATTCTATGTGCAAAGGAATGGTATATATATCGGATCCTCGGTTGCACCCATCCTGTGCGACATCTTTTTGTCTGTAGTAAGCGCGCGCATTATATCAAGGTTTCAAAACGAAAATATCATGAAAAAAATTGAAGGACACTTTGTACATTCCAAAGTGTGTTCGGCAAAATAGTGTGGCCATTCCACTGACGGAAAGACGGACGGAAAGACCGACGGACGGACAGACGGAGGGAGGGACGGACACACGGACATCCGGACGGACGGACGGATGGACATCCGGACGGACAGACGGACATCCGGACGGACGGACATCCGGACAGACATCCGGACGGACGGACGGACAGATGGACGGACGGATGGGCAGACGGACATCCGGATGGACGGACGGACAGACGGACATCCGGATGGACGGACGGACGGACGGACAGACGGATGGACGGACGGACATCCGGACGAACGGACGGACATCCGGACGGACGGACGGACATCCGGACGGACGGACGGACAGACGGATGGACGGACGGACGGACAGACGGACATCCGGACGGACGGACGGACAGACGGACATCCGGACGAACGGACGGACGGACGGACATCCGGACGGACGGACGCACAGACGGACATCCGGACGGACGCCGGACGGACGGACACCGGACGGACGGACACCGGACGGACGTGAGCATGAGACATTAAAGGCTTTCGCCTTAATATGTAGATATGTTGACAATCTTTTGATTATCCTGAAAGGAGTTGCAGGCGAGAACCTCAACCGATTAATTGCAAATGTAGTTAGTGATTTTCAGGATGAAAGCCAGGGATTAAAATATACTTTTGAAGTCCCCGAGAATGATGAGCTTCAGTTTTTGAACATAAAGATGGCTTTCTTGCATGACCATATTTGCTGGGAGTACCGCCCAAGGTGTAAGACGGCACTGCTTCCTTTTGAGAGTGCTCACTCGAAGTTAGTTAGGAGGGGCATCATAACAAACTTTCTTAACTGAGCCTTAAGTAAGTCTTGTGTTCATGTTTTATCAGACAGCTTCCAGAATCAAATTGTCCGGCTCAAGGTAGCTGGCTATCCATCGATGGTAATTTCAAGTGTCTGTGAAGCACTACTGCAGAAAATTAAAAGACCAGAACGCAACGCTGCTGCAGAGAACAAGGCAAAAAAATTGACGGCAGATCCGCGAGGTGAATGATGATGAGATTGGGACGAAGCTCCTGGAAGTAATCATCGGTTAAACCGTGAAATTTCTTCCGTTAATTCGCCCGATAAAAATGACGTGAAACGATTGATTAAATGTTTTATCAAACTTTTATTGCTGGTTTCCGTTGTCCTTTCATTATGACCGCTTTGTGGTCGGTGAAATGTAAGCTAAGTGGTTCTTGCACTGGTTGCAGCGGCATCCTTATCCATACGAGCACACACCGACGGCAACGAGCATCGTCAACTACAAACCTGTATCGCGATATGGTTTTGATTATATAAACCATTGCTTTAGAAAACACCTCGCGTCTTTCGTTAAGCAGCCGGCGTCTTTTCGTTTTGCTTTAGAAACATCTGGCGTCTTTTCGTTTTGCTTTTAGAAAACATCTGGCGTCTTTCGTTGGTTTATTTCATCAATCAACGGCGTTTTGAACAAAATTTTTATTGTTTAATCACGCACAGGAGAAATGCCAATGGCTGCTAATGGGGAATGAGAGACAGAAGAATTCGGCTTTTAGTTAACGCGCACGCTGCGAATTTTTTATTGTTCAACAACGCACAGGAGAAATCTCCCACCGGCACCACCTTGGAGGTCAAAGCGTAAGACTGGTTACGCACTACGACGAGGGACGAACGGGTGCCGCTTTAAGGAGCTTCGCCCCTAAAAGCGTTCATGTAATTCCATATATTCACCGAGTGTCCCACAACGTAAGAAGTGTTAAGGCGTTTATTTGCCGGCACTCAGAGATACTGCGTAATGGCGACAGCCACGGCCAGGCACGAACTCTCAGCGCAGGCGGCGTCCTTTTAAATGCGAATGCATTTCATAGTCGGGCTATGTCAGGCATCCGGCGTTGGCGTTGTGCGGCGTTGGCGTTGTCCGCGGAGGAGGAGGAGGATAGGTTGAGGAGGTGTGCGCGCCGGCAGGTGTAAGATGTGAAGCATCTTATGGCGAAGCTTAATCCGGTGGTGGTGGTGTACGGCGTGACCGCCCTTACTGCGCATGCGCAAACCCTTTCAAAAAAAAATTAAAAATAAAAAACATCCTCTCTCCCTCCCCTAGGCATCCCTCCCCGCGGCAACCACACCCTCACTGCGCATGCGCCTCTCCTCCTCTCTCCCCTGCTACGCTCCCCCCCTCCTCTAGGCATCCCCTGCCCGCGCCGTCCACACTCCCACTGCGCATGCGCGTCCCACCTCTCTTCTCCTCTCCTACGCTCCCCCCCCTCTCTTCTCTAGGCATCTCTGCCCGCAGCGTCCACACTCCCACTGCGCATGCGCGCCCCCCCCCTCTCTCTCTCCAACGCTCCCCCCCCTCTCCCTCTCTCGCCTCGCGACGCCAACGCAGGCAGCGTCTGCTAGCGAGTTTCTTGGTTGAAAAAACCGACTGCTCGCGCTGCACAACCGTTCACTGGCCACCCCGTATATATGGCAATGAATCTTGACCTCCAAGGTGGTGCCGGTGGGAGATTTCTCCTGTGCGTTGTTGAACAATAAAAATTCGCAGCGTGCCCGTTAACTAAAAGCGGTCTGCGGCGGAGCTATATATGAAAAAAAAATTAAAAAAATAAATAAAAAAAATTAGAAAAAACAAGAAAAAGCAAAAAAAAAGGCGCTGCGCCGTGCTCCCGACCGGGCTGCAGAAATTAGGCGCCTTTTCCTTCTTCGAACCACAACCACCATATATAAATGGAGTGAAGCGCGCGCGAAATGCATTCGCATTTCCTCACGATTCCCTTCGGGGAGGTGGGGTCTTTTGCAGATGACCCACTAGAAGGCTCTCAAGAGTGCAACCCATTTCTAGGTTCCAATGCATCGCTACAATTACCCCGGGGACGAAAAGGGAGCCGCCGGGCGACCTAACAGCTTGTCACTACGAGCGGGTCATAGTAGGCCTTCAGGCGCTCCACGTTGACAATGTCGCGCCCTCGACGGCGCATGTCCGAAGATTGTTCGATGGGTTCGATCAGGTAGTTGACCGGAGATGTGCGCTTGATGACACGGTAGGGACCTTCGTATTTCGGCAGTAGTTTTGAAGAGAGGCCAGCTGCGCAGGTAGGGACCGAGAGCCATACGAGCGCTCCAGGGAGGAACGTGGGCTCAGAAGTGGCGGAACCATCACGAATACCCTTCTGCCGCTCTTGTTCATTCGTCGTGAAGGTCTTGGCGAGCTCGCGACACTCTTCAGCAAGCCTGGCTGTGTGAGAAATAGCGGCACACTCAGATGGGTCCGGCGTGTACGGGAGTATCGTGTCGATGGTGTGCGACGGGTGCCGTCCGTATAGCAAGAAGAAGGGTGAAAAACCAGTAGTGATCTGAGGGGCGGTATTGTAAGCGTAGGTGACGAAGGGCAGTATAGCATCCCAATTCGTGTGGTCGGCGGCGACGTACATCGAAAGCATGTCGCCAGGGTGCGGTTAAAGCGTTCGGTGAGACCATTCGTCTGCGGGTGGCAAGCAGCAGTTTTGCGGTGGACAGAATGGCACTCCGTAAGGATGGTTTCGACTACTTCCGACAGGAAGACACGGCCTCGATCGCTGAGAAACTCCTGGGGTGGACCGTGACGCAGTATGAATCGGTGCAGCAGGAAGGAGGCAACATCGCGCGCAGTCGCCGCAAGGAAGGGCGGCGGTTTCGGCGTATCGCGTTAGATGGTTTACGGCGACGATGGCCCAGCGGTTACCAGCCGACGTCAGAGGAAGTGGTCCATACATCGATACCCACGCCCTCAAACGGACGGTCAGGGCAAGGTAACGGTTGTAGACCGGCTGGGGACATGTGTGTTGACGGTTTGCGGCGTTGGCAGTCGAGGCAGGAGCGAACGAACTTGTGCACGTAGCGGTACATCCCTCGCCACAAGTAGTGTTGTCGAATGCGGTGGTAAGTTTTGGACACCCCAGAGTGCGCGCTTTGCGGATCAGAGTGGAATGACTCACATATTTCCGACCGCAGACTGCGGGGTATCGCGAGTAGCCACTGCCGGCCGTCGGCGTTGTAATTGCGTCGATGCAGCAGGCCGTCACGTATGGCGAAATGGTGAGCTTGACGACACAAGGCGCGACTGGATGGTGTTGCGGACGGATCAGAGAGCAAGTCGATCAGCGGGGCGATCCAATTATCCTTGCGCTGTTCGGTAGCGATGACGTGAACATCGATGACAGAAACAGCAATGGAAGATACTGAGCAGGGGGCTTTGCCGTCAGGCAGAGGGGAGCGCGAGAGGGCGTCGGAGTCAGCATGCTTGCGTCCGTTGCGGTACAGCACGCGGATGTCGTAGTCTTGCAGGCGAAGAGCCCAGCGGGCGAGACGGCCTGAGGGATCCTTCAATGACGACAGCCAGCATAGTGCGTGATGGTCGGTGACGACATCAAATGGGCGACCATACAAATAGGGTTGAAACTTTGTAAGGGCCCAGACGATCGCCAGGCACTCTTTTTCCGTGACGGTGTAATTTGTCTCGGTTCTCGTGAGCGTACGGCTTGCGTATGCCACGACATATTCGGGGAATCCGGGTTTGCGCTGCGCCAGGACAGCACCGAGGCCTACACCGCTGGTTGCCTGTGTGCACCTCCGTTGGGGCCGTAGGGTCGTAGTGGCGTAGTATGGGAGGAGACGTCAACAAATGGCGGAGCTTGGCGAACGCGTCGTCCCACGCGGATGACCACGAATTAAGGGGCCCGTTACTTCCAAGGAGCTTCGTCAGTGGTGATATGATCGTCGCTGTTTCGTATGAATCGTCGAAAGTATGAGCACAGGCCTACGAAACTGCGCAGTTCTTTGACGGACGCAGGTTTGGGAAACTCGGCCACGGCCCGAAGCTTGGCCTGATCGGGAAGAATTCCGTCCTTGGACACGACGTAACCTAGGATTGTGAGTTGCCGTGCTGCAAATCGGCACTTCTTCAGATTTAGTTGGAGGCCGGCGTTGTTCACACGTGTGAAAACTTCTTTCAGACGTTGGAGACGCGTGGAGAAATCCGGAGCGAAAACAACCACGTCGTCCAGGTAACACAAACACGTGTGACATTTTAAGTTGCGCAGAACGGTGTCCATCATGCGCTCAAAGGTCACGGGCGCATTACACAGACCAAACGGCATGACGTTGAACTCGTACAAGCCGTCGGGAGTGACAAAGGCTGTCTTCGGTCGAGCGTCGTCAGCCATGGGTACTTGCCAGTACCCCGAGCGCAAATCGAGAGAAGAAAAGAATTCGGCTCCGTGGAGGCTGTCAATCGCGTCGTCGATGCGCGGTAGTGGATAAACATCCTTGCGAGTGATCTTATTGAGCCGTCGGTAGTCCACACAGAACCGCACAGAACCGTCCTTCTTCGCAACGAGAACAACAAGAGACGCCCATGGGCTGTCCGAAGGCCGAATTACGTCGCGTCGGAGCATATCGTCTACTTGCTCATTAATTACCCGACGTTCGGGAGGCGACACGCGATACGGACGTTGCCGTAACGGTGGTTGGGCGCCTGTGTCGATGCGATGTGTAACAGAAGACGTGCGACCGAGAGAAGTTTGCCCGACATCGAAAGAAGATCGAAATTCTTGCAATAGGCCCAGAAGCTGGAAACGCTGGACCGACGTAAGGTTGTCAGCGACGGAGTTGCCAAATACACCAGCAGAGGACGGATCAGACGTGGAAACAGCACTGATGGTACGGGAACGGGGACAGTGCGAGTCATCGGGTACGTCCAGGACTTGTGCGTCGTCGACGGGTTCCACTCTGCCGAGACATTCTCCTCGAACCAACGTAACAATGTACGGGAATGGGTTGGTCACGAAAATAGCGGTGTTGCCCTGAGTTAATTGCACGGTCGCGAAAGGTACCAGCTACCCTTTCCTACTGCAACCACGGTCAGATGGCGAAAGGAGTGCAACTGTGTCGGAGAGACCGGCGCAGTAGACCGACACAGCCGTTGGCGAGCTTGGAGACACTGTAGTATCGTCCTTGACGAGGATCTTGCTCAGTGCCGAGGGACTGTCTACTGGCGTCAAATGTGAGAACGGTTAAAGTTCAATTTCGGCGGAGGCACAATGAATGACGGCGTCGTGGCGGGAGAGAAAATCCCATCCCAGGATGACGTCGTGGGAGCATGCAGTAATGATGATGAACTCGACGACATATAGAACGTCCTGAATGATGACGCGAGTAGTGCACACTGCTGTAGGATGAATACTCTGCGAACTAGCGGTACGGAGGGACATCCCAGAAAGTGGCGTCGTCACTTTTCGGAGTAAGCGGCAAAGTTTTGCGTCCATAACGGATACGGCAGCTCCAGTATCGATAAGGGCAGATGCGCGAACACCGTCCACAAACACGTCAACGACATTTGCTGGATTTCTGTGAGGGCTTTCACAGTTCGATAGCGTCGCAGCCCTTGCCTCGTGCACCGCGACTAGTTTTCCTGCTCCTGAGCGGCCGAACTTGGCCGCATGGGTGACAGGGATCGGCGTCGTGGAGACGTGGACCTGCGAGGAGATAGAGCTGGGCGCGACGTCGTTGGCATAGACGGGGATGGGTCGTGAAAGGGACGGCGCAGCTGGCCAGCGACAGGTGACGTGACAGGAGGCGGCTGCACGCGAAAGCAGTAACGTGCCACGTGAGCGGCGTATCCGCATGCAAAGCAGATGGGCCGGTTGTCGGGTGTGCGCCATCTGTTCGCCGGGGTAGGTCGCGCCCATGTCCCAAGACCTGACGGACGGAACGGCGGCTGGAATGACTGGATGGTGGGCTGAAGTCGAGGCCTAGGGACGACGTCAGCATACGTAGCCTGCACACCCGCTTCGGCGGACGGAGGTCGAGCGGCGGCTTCGGCGTATGTCAGAGGTGCGGCCGCCGGAAGTACTTGAGGCGGCCTGGCGACAACTTGAGCGTAACTCTGGGGCGCAGGAACCGGAGGTTGTTGGCGGTACGCTGGTATGACCTCCGAAATTTTCTGCGTAATCGCTCGGCGGAGGGGAGGAAGAAGGGTGGTCGCCGATTGCTGAACGGCCGGCGGGTGGGCAAAGGCCATGAGAGAGAACTGCCGTGCGATTTCCTCCCGGATGAATGACTTGAGCTCTGGCAGCAACGCCGCCTGGTCAGAGGTGGCCACCAAGCCAGCAAGCTCTGCATCTCGTGAAGGGGAGCGACGGGTCATCGAACGCTGCCGGCGGAGCTCCTCGTAGCTCTGGCACAGCGTTATGACTTCGGCCACTGTGACAGGGTTTTTGGAGAGCAGCATGGTGAAAGCGTCGGCGTCAATACCCTTCATGAAGTTCCGGATCTTGTCAGACTCGGACATGGTTTCGTTGACTTTCTTACACAAGTCGAGGACATCCTCGATAAAACTGTTGAATGACTCACCGGCCTGCTGAGCACGTTCGCGTAAGCGCTCTTCGGCTTTCAGCTTACGAACGGCGGGGCGGCCAAAAACGTTGATGACGGCGGTCTTGAAATCGGACCAGGTCCCAAAATCGGACGCGTGGTTGTTATACCACAAACCTGCTACTCCCGCAAAGTAGAACACCAAGTTGGTCAACTTGCCGTCGTCGCCCCATTTGTTGGGGACGCTCACGCCCTCGTAAAGCGCGAGCCAGTCCTCCACGTCGGTGCCATCGGCGCCAGTGAAGATGGGTGGATCGCGGATGCGTGGGACACCGGGACAAGGGGGGCGGCATGGGGGGGAGGCGTTTGCTGAGAAGCGTCTTGGGGCATGGTAGATGGTAGGGTACGAGACCGAAGCTCCACAGGCATCGAATGGGAGTACAGCACCTCCACCAATTTGTTAAGGCGTTTATTTGCCGGTACTCAGAGATACTGCTTAATGGCGACAGCCACCGGCCAGGCACGAACTCTCAGCGCGAGTGGCGTCCTTTTTGCAGATGACCCAGTCGAAGGCTCTCAAGAGTGCAACCCATTTCTAGGTTCCAATGCATCGCTACACAATAAACATAACATGTGCACTCCTATGACACAGAGGTCATGTCGGGTTAACGTCAGGTGCAACTAGTGTTGTCTCCACTTTTAGAGCAGTCTAATAAACACTAAATTAGTATTCCTACGATTGAGCAAGCTATATTCAAGCGTTACTCCATACAGGAGGAATTCGCTGACTAAAACTTACGCATGGTATAATTTTTTGGAACATTATCCACAGCGCCAGTTTTGGCATTATTGCGGGGAGCACAGACCTTCATAGAATGAATTCTCAGCCTTGCAGCCAATCAAATCGGCTGGTAACATGTTTCATTCGGCAATCGACTTTGGAAAAAAAATTAATGTTTAAAAAGATCAGTCCTGGGGATATATGGCCGTACTTTAAATTTGTGGTCATGACGAGAGGACTGATGATGCGCTGGTTTTATATAATCTGAAGCATTAATTCCTGTTTTCTTGTTATATATTGAGTTAAATAGTTTCAATCTTAGGTTAGGTCTTCGGTCTAACAGGGATTGTCAATTAAGGTCTCTCTTGACATCTCGGGAGCTTTCAGTTCAGTCATATTTCCCCAGAACAAATTTTGCTGCGATCGACTGAATGCGTTCAAGTGCATGAATATGTACTTTGTGAAACGGATCCCACACAGGACAGGCATATTCCAGTATAGGTCTAACGTAGGCATGGTATGCGGTCGGTTTAACTTCTTGTGGTTGCATGTTTAAGATTTATTTGTAAAAAGCCAAGTGCTTTTCCAGCTCTGCAGACAACGGTGCCAATGTGTTCAGACCATCCCACGTCCTCAGAAAACATAACACCCAAGTACTTGTATTTGTCTTCTTTCCTAATAACTTTTTTGTTTAAGATATATTGATTCATGAACTTATTGACCCTCTTTTAGTAAAGCTGACATCAACGCTTTTATTATTGTTCAGTACCATGTCATTATTTTTACACCATACCTCCACTTGACTAAAGTCATCCTGAAGCTGGGTGGAATCCATTTGGTCGGTCAAGTCAGTATGCAAAGCACAATCATCAGCAAACATTCTAATACGACACTAAATTACATCCGAAATGTATACAAGGAAGAGAATTGGGCCCAGTACGGAACCCTGGGGTACCCCTGATGTCGCCGATACTAAACGTAAATATGGTACACCTAAAACCACCTTCTGTTTTCATGATGTTAAATACTCCGTAATGCATCGGCAAATGGTTTGATCATTGTTCAAAATCTGCAGTTTTTGTATCAGAACCATGTGTGATACCGTATCGAAGGCCTTTCAGAAATCCAAAAATAAACATTCAATATGTCCTCGATCACCTAAGGCTGATACTATCTCATGACAGAATTCACTTAATTGGGTTGTACATGAAAAACCTTGTCTACACCCCTGTTGTTTAAGATTTAAAAATCCAATTGAAATCAGGTGAGTCATTGAAGTGGAGTATAGAACATGATCAGGTAGTTTTCAACAAATCGGCGTCAGAGAAATAGGTCTGTAATTGGATACATCTGATTTAGAGCCACTTTTGAAAACGGGCACAACATTAGCTACCTTCCAGTCGTCAGGAAAAACACTGCCTCAAAGCACTGTTTTAAAACTCTTGGTGATATGCCATCTGGGCCAGTTGCTTTCCTTTCGTCAATGCGTTGTAACAACTTAATTGTGCCATTCAATGAAAGCTCTATCTCGCCCATAGGCAGACATTGTTCTTTCTTATTCGCGACAATGTCTTGTGTAGGAGGGCGGAAAACCAATTTAAAGAAGTCGTTGAAGAGTGTGGCTTTATCACTATCCTCAGTTACTATCTCGCCACAATGACGTAGATTTGGTGGGCTAACTTTCTCACTGCCACATCGCCTCATATACGTCCAAAACCTCTTCTTATTAGGAAAGTCAGAGGCCAAGCCCTTCAAATAGTTTTTCCTGGCTTCTTTCAGTTTACTTTCATAAAATTCCATCAAGTCTTTCATTTCATCAAAATTTTAAAGGGATCTATTTTGGCAATGCTGAGAGAACACCCTCTTGCGGTTTATGATAAGCTGGGTAAGATGTCGATTAACCCAAGGTTTCTTCCTTTTACTTAGCTTATCACTCGAGATGCTCGGGACGTGGCACCGAATGAGCCCAGTAATGCGTTCTTTAAATACTAGCCATAGCTGCTCAGCGGTTGCTTCGTCTGCACTACATTCGAATGACAGAAATTGATGCTCTAAGCCCGCTGATATTACATCAAAGTTGGCGTTACTGTAACAGAAGATTCTCCTAGATTCCCGTGTTTATGCATTAACATGAGATCTGGTTAGCTTATCGAAAACAGCGTTGTGATCACTAATACCGGGAATAACGTGTGCCTCGGTAATGACATCAGGGGTATTACAGAACAACAAATCAAAAATGTTGCCTCCTTGCGTAGGACTTGAAACATACTGCTCGAGGCCGAGCACGTGAGTCAACGTTTTCAACTCACAATATGTCGCTGCATTAGATCTTAAGACACATGTACCGTTAGTCCACTTAGCATGCGGCAAAATGAAGTCGCCCGCAAGAACGACACAATCTTTAGAAAAAGTGCAGGCAATCTTTCTCAGCTGACGCATAACACTCGGTTCAAAAACGGGAGGCCGATAAAGAGCACCAGCAACAAAACTAGAATGATCACTATCCACTATGCGGCACCAAACAGATTCAGTTTCGTTGATATCAATATGGATTTCTTCGGACATCAGGGAATTCTTCACAAGAATGAAAAGACCCCTATCATGCGTTGACAGGTCTTTCCGATATGTTTCTAAATTTCAAGGTAACATCTCGGAGTTCGAAACTGTTTCGTGAAGCCAAGATTCTGACCCAATGACTATGTCAGCGTTCACTGACTGATAAGGCCGCCCAGACGACCACCTTTATTCTTAAGATTACGGCAATTCATTATCAACAAGACAATATCTCGGGACATCGTGAGGCTTTTTCCTCATTTCTTTGTTGGCGTGTCACGAACGTCTTACTTTTGCGACATCCTGCGCATCACTATCCCAAATGTAAGTTTTACAGTCAATGGTAAGCTTACAAAAAAAAGTTTCACTGCGTGACCATCTTCTTTCTTTTGATTTTGCATATTCCCATAAGTGCTTTCTTTTTTCACGCACCTGCTAAGAATAGTCGTCACTGATTGATAAGCCAGAACCTTTCAACTTGGGCGCATTTCTGGTGAGGACAGCCTTTTCTTGAAAGTTGTAAAGCCGTTGAATGAGCGGTTTGTTCTTCCCTCGCTTCTTTGTTCCAATGCGGTCAATCCTTTCAACACTCGTTAAGGTGACGCCCTTTTTATTAGTAAAAATATTTTCTAGAATAGTTTTACGGAGTGATTCAGATGAGATGTCATTCAGATGTGATATTCACATCAGTGCATGGTAAAATCCACTTGCTTTCCATAATTGTAATGCTATCATCTGGCCAATAGAGTTGGCGTTACGTCCAAGTTCCAACTATAAGTTACCCTTTAAACACCAGTGCAGTCCACGTGCCTGGTGAGCACACGATGTACACACAGCTGTTCCACTTACAAAAACCCGTCGGTTCACTTAGTAACACTCGGCTGGAAGCCAAAAAATGCAGCATGGACAGCTACTCTCTGTCTGTCTCCTTCTCATGTAACTGATTCCCACAGCTCATGGGATCTCCCGAATTTTATTTGACATCGTGGCGTGGCACATTCCTTTTTTTTGTTTCTAAAATACGTGCTGCGTTTATTGGTGTCTACGTTTCCACGTGTTCTTTAACATGAACGTGATGATGTATTTCCATCACTGAAATGACGTCGAAAAAAAATGCACGATAAGATGGCAAAGTAAAAACGAACCGTCAACAGGCGTCGAACCGACGACCACTCGGTCCGCAACAACACTGCGCCACGGCCACACAGACAGGACGCTTTACGAACGCGCCTTTTATATTTCACACTTTCCTCTCACAGTGCTTTTGGTTGGCGGTGAAGTAATGATGTAACGTGGCCATCGCGATTAGCACCTGGAGCGCGTCGTTTCCGTCCGTTTCCAAAAGGAAAGTGTATTTGCCAACGCCTTAAAGCACCGCGAGGTGGCGACCGTAACCCAAGCGTCAGCTTCACTAATAGTATTAATCCACACTAAATATTGCTCTGCGAAGCGCAATTGTCTCGCCTGGTCAGTGCGGCCATGTTGTAAGGCTATGTAATCACTAGAGGCCGGATTTTTAGGCACTAAAAAATCGCGTTTTAGGCGCCAAAAACAGGCAGGCAAAACACAGTTTTAGGCCCCCCAAAATCGTAAATATAGGCACAATAAATATTTGCAAAAACTCAAACTTTTGAAGAGAGACGTGTGCGACCTTGTCTACGACAGGAAAGCAAACAAATGTTATTGTTTATGATGGCACAAAGGCGTCATTGGTTTAACATAGCCACGCTATTGTCCGTTTTCCCGCACGGTTTCCAGAACACGGTCTCTTCTTTTTATTGTCCAGCATTGGTGAGTTAAATGTACGCCGTCGAATAAACATGCTTCTGGGTCTCTTGCTTTTAGGCATGGCTGAGAAGGGCAGCCCAGGAGCCAATAGCCAGACCGCTAAAAAGCAAGAAGGATCTTTTAGCCTCGTATTGGCCGGGTCTAATCGCGCAGGGTCAATTTATCCTCTGTCTGTGAACACCTTAAAGGGCCCCTTACCAGGTTTGAACATTTTCGAACTGGCAAGTGTAATGCATGCACTGGGCGCTAACGATCACGTCTGCCAAGATTTGCAACGCTACGCGTCCCGGAAAGAGGTGAAATGTCAGACTAAACGCCGCTTGCCCTTTAACTCATGGGCGCGCGCACCAATATGGAGGTGACGTACAACAAGGAATGGTCCTGCGTACGTCGGAGTAGTACGTGTCACTGCGAGAATTATTCCAGGCGACATGTGTAATTTGTGCAATCTGTTGCTTGAATATAAAAATGAAAGTTGTAGAAATGTGAAAACATACAAACGGAATTTGTGTGCGTTTTTATTTATTTTTTTTACTTCGAATTGAGCGTGATGCGAGACTAAGCTGCCTCCATTTCGTTTGCGTCCGTGTTCTCGCCGTTGCCACGTTGTGCCGGCGCCAGCCCTGACAGCGCTTGGCGTGTTTTTGACGCATCGTCCCTTACAGCAGTTCCAGTGGTGCGACGCGCTGTGTCTTGGTAAGGATACATCATCCATGTCAGCCTCTCCAAGCGCTCAGAGATCCATCCCACAGAAACAGGCAGTACACTATAGAGAGAATGCCGAAACGATACAACACCGCTTGTGTGCACGACCTGGCTTGGCCATGTCATGCGTGCACAGTGTAACCTTGCGTTCGCATGACGTGTTGATGCGTCTGCGTCGTGTGATCTTCCGGCTCCGAGTTGCTCCGATACCGAAGAGGGCAGGAAAGAAATTTGACTTGCGAGTGGCAAAGGTTTCAAGCTCGCCTACCAGCATCATGCCTTCGCGGCTCGTAATGAACCAATTAAAAAATTCTTGCTGTACAAAGCTCTTCATTGGGGGCGCAACAACTTACAGTGTCTAACTAAAATTTAACCTGGTGAAGCGCCCTTTAAGAAGTAAATTACAAACAAAACAAAAGCCGAGTGCACATCTGATTTTTTTATACACTCAACATTCCCCTCACGGCACTCCATGCATGGTTTCGCATTCGTTCTCCACCTTCCAGCTGCTGCACAGAGGTACCTCCTATTTTCTGCCCCAACCACACCCAGGTCTTCAAGGAGGTGCTTCAATTCCTTGGGAACACTTGATTGGAAAACCGGCTGTAAAAGCCTACCGCCACGTCCTCGGCCACGGACGCCACTCTCCTCTTTTCTCCTCTCCTCTTGCCACCTTTATTTTCCTCTCCTCATTGCACTCTGTACGCTGGGACGTGCTCCCATTTAGGGTTGCAGAAACAGCGTCTTTTCCTCTGCTGCTCCTCCCCCCTGCTCCAACCGCTCGCGCCATGTCAGTGCGGTGGGGTAAAGTGGCCGGCGCGTCCCATTTCACTGCTGCTAGCGGTAGCTTACCGGAAGTTTGTTGAACTAGGTTGTGGCACTCCATAGAGTTCCGAAACGTCCATTTGGCCGGTAACATGAATTACGGTCTCAAACTGTACTCGAAAGCAAAATTTGAGCTTAAATAGTGCTCATATGGGCGCCGTTTTTGAAAATAGGCATTTATAGGCACTTATAGACATTTAGGCACAAACCCCCAAAATAGGCATTTATAGGCACTATAAAAACACTATAAAAGCCCTCCTTAACCCCTCATTCGTGCTCATATATCAAAGTGGCGCGATAGGAACGCAAGGGGGAAAAATAGGCATTTGCCTATAATCCGGTCTCTGGTAATCACTAGCGGCAAAAATTGGGGGGACCCTTAAGCTTCGCCTTTAAGAGTTGAACGCGATAGCGATATCCCGTCCCTGGTGCGTACTTCAATCACTTAGTGCATACTATGTAATGGGTAGTATGCTTTAAACCAGGAGAAATTATGCGCGGCAAATGTGGGAAATGTTTTCGAACTTGCTATGCACCCACTACGTGGTGTTAAGGGACTCGCGCAGTAAGGTGTGTGCCGTTTGTAATGGGTGGCTGGCTTTAAACTATGGAATCGTTATGATAGTCACATATTCTGACGCCCGATGGCAATGTACGCTTGTACCACGCAATATTCCTGGGTATATTACATGTTATATTGCGACGCCTATATAAAGGACGCTTGGGTTTGCGAAGCATGCAAGTTATTTTCACTGCATTTCCAAGCAGAGGAAGTTATTCTCACAGTATTTCCAAGCAGAGGCATGGCTGTGTGGTAGAACACCTGCTTGCCACGCAGACAACCCGGGTTCGATCCTCAATCGGACCCGAAAATATTTATTATTTATTTTATTTGCATCTTTCTCGATTTTTCGCTCACGGACAAGATGATGATTTTTCGGTCACGGACAAGATGATGATTTTTCGCTCACAACCAACGACGCCGACGCCGACGCCGGAATTTCTGCGAAACGAGCTCTTTAACGCTATCGCGTTAAAAACGCGACCTTAGCCCAAGTACTGCGTCCAGTATGCAACGTTCTTCTGGCTGTCACACCGCATCCTCTGATTATGCTCTCACTGCAAACTACTACACTCTAAGGCAAAATTACCCGAAAGAGGAGTAACGGAGCCCAATAGGCGCGCGCGATGAACGGATAGACCGCTGAGGAGTAACCACAGAGGGATGCGTGCCGTGTGCAAACCAGTTAGTCTCCAAAGGCACCAAAGGGATGAACCGCGCGGGAGATACGTCACGTGTGCAAACCGTTGTCAAGGGAAACTAACCGTCCTCCTCGCTCTTGGTCAGTCTTCTCACTTGTTTTCATGGAGGCGCGTTGGCGGTTGTGTCGCGCTCGGAGAGTTCGATGATTTAGGAACTACGCCGCGGTGCCTCGGATAAACACGTATGCCGCGTATGCGTGGATGAGCGTGCGGTGCTGCTTTTACGTTTCGCCGCAACCATGAAGTTTGGAGCTGGTCTCGACACGTCGAGACGCCGCGCTGTATTTCTCCGGCCACGGTGCGCTGGCGTAGCAACGGCATTGCGTCGACACCGGCTGGGAATGGCGGCCGAGAAGACATATGCCTATCGGATCCATGAATTCAATCCGACTCTGCGCAGAAGTTGGCGCTGGATTATTTCACAAGTAAGTGATCACACTTTATTTTTCCGTACCTGTCGTTTGCGTGAAGCGCATCGCGCTACTTGGCAACGGGCTCGATCGTGTTGTATATATCGCGCGCACGAAATGCACCGCGAAGGTCGGCTATGGCGTCCGCTCGCCTGTGCTTTGTGACTGCCTGAAAATTGGCCGCCATTGCCGTCGGCCGTCTGGACGCTCTCGCCGCGGTGATGAGCTGCGGGCTCGCGATATTGGGCAGAGGCCTCGCCGCTGCGGTGCGACTCGTCCAAAACGCATTGCGGTTGCCGTCAACGAGCTCGGTTGTATGTCGCGCGCTTGAAGTGCACCGGCCGCTGGCGGGTGCTTTAGCTAGCCGACTTTAGCTGTGCTTCGGAACTCTGTGGACAGTTTTCGCCATTACCGTTGGCTTCCCCGTCAATCGGTCGCAAGCAGCCCAGCGCCGTTCGTGGCGGCGGCCCCCGCGTTCGCTCGTTGTACTCTGCCGCTCGATCCAGGAACTTTGTGAAAATTTGTCGACATTACCGTCTGCTTCCGCGGCGCTCGCTCGAAAGCAGCTCAGTGTCGTTCGTGGCGGCGGTTTCGCGTTCGCTCGCTCCTCTGTTCGAGGTTCGCTGGCGGCAGAAGCTCCGCGTTCGGCCCCGCGTTCGCTTGCTCGAGCTGTATACGACGCCACTCGCAGAGAACTCGCCGACTCGTTGGCGGCTCTGCGGTCGCGGCGCCTAGGCATGATGGCTGCGGCTGCCGCACTTGAGCTGTTGCGCTATGTGACTCGAAATGCGTTTTCGATTATGTATGACATCGCGGTGGAAATATTTGCAGGCCATATTTTAGACGTGCGTATTTATTTCACCTTGCACGTATTTGCCATGTGCGTGTATCTTCCTCACTGTCACATGTGACTTAACTGTTTGCAATCTTTTTGTGCAGACGTTGTCCACTACGTGCAGAAGGCTGCGTGCGCTTGTGCGTGCAATGCTAGTCATCTGTCGCTTCCGTTGGAGCAGCTTGACCAAGACGACTGTACGAGATATGACAACGCGGCTGGACCTGAATTTGACATCTGGCAGCGAATTCACTGGAAGAATGCAGAAACTTAATATGTCTATAGAAAAATAAAACATTTCATTGTCTCACTTTTTGTCTTCGTTGTTGCATTGACTGCGAAAGCACTGAAACAAGCATGACTAAATATTTTTTCGCGTGTTCTTTTCTGCGCCATTTGTTGCTCACTGCGGAGAAAAACACGCGAGAAAAGTATTAAGCCTTGCAGAGAGTAACTGTGCAAAATCATCCCTGGGGATTGACGCAACATTTGAACTAAGGATAAAAAGTTCATCCCAGTGGAGAATTTGAGTGGACCAACCGTTCGTCCGGGGAGGTGCAACCGTGGGGACTAACGGTTGACCGGTAAGGGGTAAATGTGAGGACTAAACGTTAGTCCATTGAGGTGCAACTGTGGGGACTAACGGTCGCCCGCGAAGGTGTAAATGTGAGGACTAAATGTTAGTCCCTTGAGGTGCAACTGTGGGGACTAACAATTGCCCGCGAGGGTGTAAATGTGAGGACTAAATGTTAGTCCCTTGAGGGGGACTAACTGTTAGACCCGTGCCGTTAGTCCTTAAAGGGACTAATGGTTGTGGCAGCCCCATTAGTCCCCAAGAGGACGAACGGCACACCCTTTTAACACCCTTTTGCCTTAGAGTGTACAGCTACCACAAGGGTTTGTTTAATCATTGATCATGGACGTTAGTCGCTGGGATAGAGATGTACCACCAAGCGGTAGCGTGGGTGCATCCATGTTAAACGCTGCTATAAGCTGCCGAACACCAATAGGCATTGTAGAAGCTCTCTTATAGCTTTGTACAGTAAAGATTCAACTACATATGTGAAGGAGACGTTTTACTTTCGAGTTGACGGAGGGATCAACCATGTTTTAGATATGTTAGCTGTTGTGATTTTATAATGTCGCGGTAGGTAACTTATGTCTTCACCCTTAACGAAGATGTTGGTGTTTGTGCGTCTTACTTTATTCTTGTGTGGCGTTGTCGTGTGTCAGTGAAATGTCCGTCCCTCATTTACCCTTCGCCACTAGTTTTTTTGCACAAGGAAGCGCTCGTTTTGTAACACTCTGCCCCCCATAAGGTATCTAGTAGTTTTGTTGATCAGAAGGAGCGCCTTTCACTAGCAGGTTACCCCGGCAATGTACTTATCTCAGTAGCAGAAAGTGCGCTTAAAAGTTATATTGACAGAGTGGTACTTCTGCAAACAGTGTTGATCAGATGAAAAAGGTTGTCGTGCCGTGCATTCACAACGTGTCACACGCTCTGAAGAAGATTGTCCGGAAGGTTCAGGTAGATGAGTTTTTTCCGCCCCACCAAAACTAATGAGTTTTTTCAAGGCCACAGACCAGTTAGCAAAGAGACATGCATAATGTGTGGGAAAAAAACATTTCATTTCATTTATTTGTTTCCATTGGTTGTACCATGGTGGGGGCTAAGATAAAAGCTGCGATAAGCAGCTTCAGAAACTCTTAGCCCCCCGGTGCCATCTGGTGGCAGCAAATGGACATCACTTATCAACATCCCTTACATTATTACTTAACACCACTTACAGCAATTATGGCATAACTTATACAATATTGTTACGCGGCATCGTGCATGAGCTCGCCGTTGGAGACTAATGGACGAAACACGTGTTATTGCGTATGCCAGCCGCCTTCTCTCCCCATCTGAGCGCAACTATTCCATCACGGAGCGCGAGTGTCTTGCGTTGGTCTGGGCTGTCGCAAAATTCCGCCCCTACTTGTACGGCCGCCCCGAGTTCTCAGTTATTACCGACCACCACGCTCTGTCTTGGTTGTCGTCGCTCAAGGACCCAACTGGTCGGCCTTGGTCGCTGGGCTCTACGTCTCCAGAAGTATACCTTCGACGTATTTACAAGTCCTGATAGGCTGCACCAAGATACCGATTGTCTCTCGCGGCATCCGGTGGACCCTGCTAGCCTCGCTGACAACGACAACCATTCTTGTGTACTCGCCATATCTGATTTGCGCGACATCGGCACAGAGCAGCGTCGGGATGCAACCCTCAAGATGGTCATTCAGAAAGTCTCCTCCGAATGTTCCGACCCTTCGCTCGGCCAGTGTGTCCTCCGCAACGGGGTTCTCTACCGCCGCAACATGAAGCCGGGTGGTCCGGAATTTTTGCTAGTTATTCCCCGACACCTGCGTGCTACCATTCTTCAACATTTCCATGACGTTCCGACTGCGGGACACCTGGGCGTTTCACGCACCTATGACCACGTGCGGTAGCGGTTCTTTTGGCCTGGCCTATATCGTTCTGTGCGCCGATATGTCCCTGCTTGCGAGCACTGTCACTGTCGCAAACGTCCCGCTCTCCGTCAGGCTGGCCTGCTGCAACCTATCGACATTCCCCCGGAACCATTCTTCCGCGTCGGCCTCGACTTGCTCGGACCTTTTCCGACGTCCGTATCAGGCAACAAATGGATCTATGTCGCAACTGACTATGCGACGAGATACGCCATAACACGTGCCTTGCCAACTAGCTGCGCTACCGACGTCGCAGACTTTCTGCTGAATGACGTCATTCTGCGACACGGGGCTCCGCGCCAGCTCCTTACGGATCGTGGCCGCTGCTTCCTCGCAAGAGTGATCGACGAAATCCTCCATAGCTGCTCTGCCGAACATCAACTTACTACAGCCTACCATCCACAGACCAACGGTCGTACCGAGCGCCTCAACCGAACTCTCACAGATATGTTGTCAATGTACGTCTCTGCTGACCACCGTGATTGGGACGCAGCTCTACCCTACGTTACGTTTGCATATAATTCGTCAAGGCATGAGACCGCCGGCTATTCACCATTCTTTCTTCTGTACGGCCGCAAGCCTACGTTGCCATTCGAAACGCTCCTTCCTTCTGATACCGTCCCACCAACGCTGTATGCTCAGCACGTCGCTTCTCGAGCCCGCGTGGCTCGCCGAATCGCCCACACTAGGCTCTGTGCTTCTCAGGCCTCACAAAAAGTGCGCTACGATGACCGGCACCGCGACGTCGACTACCCTCCTGAATCTCTTCTCCTACTCTGGACGCCGTATCGACGTGAAGGCCTGTGCGAGAAGCTCCTCCCCGGTACACAGGGCCCTACAAAGTTCTCCGCAAGGTCACCGATGTCGATTACCTCATCACTCCCCTTCATCCGCACTCGTCATCTGCTACACCACCTACTGATGTTGTTCATGTGTCGCGCCTAAAACGCTACTATACTGCCAGTCCTGACTGACTTAGGAGGCGCCGTGACGGCGCTCCGTCCGCCGGGGGGGTGATGTTACGAGGCATCGTGCATGAGCCCGCCGTTGGAGACGAATAGACGAAGAAGAAGCTGACACGCCGCGCAAGATGCTAGGCAGCCTATCAGTGGCACAGCGACTTGCAAATATTGTAAATATACTCGCTTCTGTCTCCCGTGTATTCGTGATCCCCGTGACAATATATACGCATACAACAATTACAAAATAGTGTACAGTACATAACGAACAGATTAACAAAAACCATGTTCACGCTTCTAAAAGGTAGCTGTAACTTACAACATAAAATAAGCTAAAAGAGTGACCGGATGATAGAGACCAATTGAGACCGTGTTAGGTTTGAAGTTTCAAATCCAGTATGATGTAGGGAATTAGGTAATCTCGGTAACTTGTTTTGTAACATTTGCATGCCATAGCTTGTTCTTGGTTGGGGTATAAAATACAGCTCTCCGTGACGTGTAGTGTAGGTGGCCGCATTTTTGTGTAAACAAGCTATTTCATTAAATATGCTGGATTCCGAGTTTATATTTGAATGCCATACTCGAAGCAAGAAACCATTGTATAGTGAGTAGATTGTAGGGATGTTGAATTGCATAAAGAGGTGCTCATTTTGATGTTGGTATGGTACGTTTGCTATAATGCGTATTATATTTTTCTGTAATGTGTGTATTTTCTTTAGGTTAGATTCAGTTGTAGTGCCCCAAACAAGGTGTGCGTAATTGATGTGAGTTGCAAATAACCAGTGGTAAACTAATAGTTTTACAGGTGTTGGTAGTCGATATCTATTCCTATTAAGCATCCCTGTGATGCGGCTAAGTTTTTTTCTGACAAAGTCGGCATGTTCATCCCATTGTAATGTGCTGGAAAAGTATGTTCCTAATACTTTAATTTCATTGACTATTTCTATGTTTCTTTTGTTGAGCACCAAAGTGTGATTATTTGGGATTTTCGTTCCTTTGGCGTGAAAAATCACCGCTTTAGTTTTATCGCATCAGACTCCATCAGTCTCCATTTCTTCCATCTGTAAATCATGTAGTCTATCGCTTCCCGTTTACATTGGTTTACATTGGGCAGTCGAGGAGGTGTCTGAACGATAGGCTAAGGGAACACAAGCAGAAGTTGGGCCGATATCGACATTGGCAAGTGTATTTGCATTGTCATGATTGTGGGTGTGAATCGATGTTGAAAGAGTGCGCCGCTGTGTATAGGAATGCCGATAAGACTACGAAAGAGATTGTTGAAGTCGCCCTGATCGCGAGGGCCGGTGATGGGTGTGTGAGCTGCCCGTTGGTTGCGCTGACTGTAAATGAATTGGCCTTTCTTGACGCGGCAAGCTTTCATGTGCGATGATTGGACCTTTTGTGTACGGGTATATTAGGGGCGAAGCTCCTTATGCCGTGGGTCGTGCGTCCCACGTTTGTAGTAGCCACCTGCGTGATGATGATGACGCTGCCATCACGGCACACCACAGGAATGGTGCCGTGATGGCAGCGTAACCAGCACACAGGGAGATACTGCGTAACCAGCAGTATCTCCCTGTGTGATGACGATGACGCTGCCATCACGGCACACCACAGAGAATGTACCCACTATGCGTCATAACGATGACGCTGATGACGATGACGATCGCGATTCCATACAACACATGGCATCGCGATATGGTCTCACATGCATATCGTTTGACCACATGCAACCAACCACCATCACGTCTTTGATGATGTACCTCCGGAGCTTCGCCCACTCATCATCATTCACTCCGCGGATATGCTGTGATTTTTTATACTGTTACTTTTGAAAATAAACAATCACTTGAAAGTTAACGCTTGTCCTGTTGTCCCTTCCCCGTCCATGTGTGTTAGCGCTATGCCACATTTTGAAGCATATAACCAACGAGCAGTTTCTACGAGCAACCGGCGTAGCTGAGTGACTAACATTGGCGTTTTCTTGTTTGCCTTTTTTTATCAAGCCTGCGATGCGGCGGTTAGGATATTTGTAACTGTCCCCACGTGGGAGCGCCCCGCGGCGTCACGCTAAGGGGTGGCACTTCGCAGGATCCTTAAATAATGTTCTTCGTACCGTATCCCACATTTTTTTCTTTGTTATCTTTTTTCTTAACCTGCCCCTCGAAGGGAAATACCCCGTTTGGGGCATCCTGATGGCCAATGATTGCGGTCGGGTAAGTTTATAATGAGGAAGTGGAAAGGACCTCCGAGAGAGATGATAATGAGCCATGGCCTCTTGCAAAATGAGTAGCGAGTCCCTCCACCTTCCGTCGTCTCCGCCTGCGAGTCCGCCGGGACCGCCGCGGTAAGCGATACCCCCCGCAATGTCATGGGCAAACTCATTCGCGTTGCGGATGTAGGTTGGCCCTCATGTGGGCTGGAAACCATGTTATGTTGTGTAACCCGGCAGCCCATCGCAGCCTAGGATGGCCCCTGCCTCCCCCGAGATCGAGCCCTAGGTTAAAGCCCTAGCTGCGGAACGCGAGTGTGCAAAGACATTTGGACGCCATGCGTCCTTAATTGCCATGGTGATGGCTATTTGCTCAGTCACCATTGCCGAAACATTTCTAACCAAGGCAGAGCATAGCACTGTGCCACTATGATCGACCGGGACAACTGGGAAGCGATCAGAACGCCCCTACTGGGCTGCATCGACAAAGTCTCGAGATCTGAACTGTTTGCAACCGATGTCAATAAATAACGGACCCGAGCTATGCGGCGCCCTACATTGGACTGTGGGTGGACATATCTTGGAAGTGGACCTGCCGCAAATGTGCCTATGATCGAGGGTGGTACAGTAACTTTAGGCTGGTTAGTCTCCGTAGGACCGCAGCCAATAAATTCCAGGATGCGCTTACCATCCCGCGAGGACTATAGTAGCACGACCTGAGCCATCTCGTGGGCCTCAGTCTCATCCGAGAAGGAGTTAACCATCCCCAATTATAGAAGCTTCACGGTGCTGGTGTGCGTAGGGAAGCGCAGAACCCGCTTTATGCTTTTGCGCATTAGTGTATGAATTTCTGCCTCTTCCCTCTTTAACCAGTGAAACGCGGAAGCGACATAATTAATGTGTCTCATGAGAAATGCATCACAGAGCCGAAGGAGATTGCTCTCGCTCAGCCCACCCCTGCGATTCGAGACCCTGAATATGAGCCTAAGCATGTTCTCTGTCTTTGATTTGGTGCGGGCTATAGTCCATGAGTTGCTCCCTTTAGACTCCAGCAGGCGTCAAAGGACCCTGACTAAGGCCACCCTGGCGATTTCCTGCCCATCCCGTGTGTGTAAAGATATAGGAATCTCACTCCTTTAGAGCGCCAAGATGTTAATGTCCAAAAGAAGAAGATGGGACAACACAGAGCCTTTGGGTGTACCATTTTTCACCAAAGGGCAAAAATGGAGAAGAACACCGGCCGTATATTTTTTGGCTGTGGCGTGGAAAGCGGTGATATAAGCCCGTCCTACAAGAAGGGAAGGAGAGTGTCCGGAATGGCGGTGTGGTTTATATTGTCGAATGCTTTGGTAAGGTGTGCAGCGCCGGAATACCTCGACTGCGTTTGTGGTAAGAGGGGCGTAGGACATCCTTAGATAGCTAGAGAATTACGTCCTGTGTGGACAACAGGGAACAAAAGCAGAGCGTAGAGTCCGAATATAGGTCATAATCATCCACATAACTCTGTAAGTGGGTCAGGATAACGTGGTCGAACAGTTTGCCGAGACAATAGGTGAAAGAGACGGGACATAGGGGCTGGTTTGGGGATGAAAGAGACACGTGCATGAGTTCAGGAGGAGGAGAAAGTACCAGCCTGCCAATGTGTATCATGAAGGTAAGTAAGGGCTTCAAAGGAGGGGTCATCTGGGTTGGGGAGTGCTTAGTTAGTGACGTGGATCACCCCCGGGTCCGAGGTGGTGCGGAGCGTGAATAGGGAAGCACGAACCTGCCCAGGGATATGTCCGCGTCAGAGCCGGGGTTGGGGGGAGTCGGTGTAAGCGGAAAGGGGAGTATGGGGGTCGGTGCACAGGCACCGGTCCCCGCACGGCCACCAGGAAGTCAGTATCGGGGAGTCTGGAGGCGTGGAGCAGGTGGGAGGTATCCTTGCACTGTCTTGGTATGTGCAGGGTCTAGCAGTACCCTGAGAAACAACTATGGGTCGTCGAGGCCCACGTTTCCAGCCATGCGGTTGCAGGTCTGCCACCACTGTTGTCGAAGAAGAGAGCAGTGCTCCTCCATGTCCGACGCGAATGATGCCAAACGGAGGCGCAGGCAGTGATTGCGTTTCTGGGCCTGCCACCGGTGGTGTACAAAGTGATAGGCCTCCTAAAGGTGCATTAGATGGCTGTCTGCGTAGTAGAGTGTGGTACTGCTCGGAAGTGTGAACGTGGCTATGTAGACGTCCGCCAAAAGGATCGCAGTCCAGGCAGACAGATCGGTGCAGAAGAGCAAATAGAGAGACGAATGGAGTGGGAAGGTTCCCAGTGAACTATTTGGTTTGGTTTGGTTTGGTTTATTCAAGGCAAAATGGTACAAGATTGCCTTGGGGGACACGACTAAAGGCTAAGTAAATGCCTGACTTGGTCGTGCCACCCTGGCAGCACAGCAGAAACATACCAGCAAGCACCGTAAGCAGAAAATTACAACAGTACGTGTTGTCTTACACGGGTACCTTCATCTTACACGGGTACCTTCACCACAGTCATCTGATTTCATTTGACTAATGAAACTTGCTAAAGCACGTTGCCGGGCTAATTGGTTGAGGTTCATAACTTATATTGCCACGCCCACCCCTTTCTTTCTTTTTTTCGTGTTACCGTCCCGTTGGAATGTACCGGCTGCCTTGCGCAAAGCGCGTCCAAATGACTCGGAACTATCTAGATAATTTTAGAACCTTCCAATGAGATTACGAGCTCAGCGCGAACATCAGAGTCTTTTCTGGAACTTACGGAGCCGCTAGCGATAACGCTGGAATGTTCGACGATACGTGTATAAACCGACGCGCTTGACCGCTTGTCAATTTTTCGACGAGCGACGCTCTGTGCGCCGATAACAGCGTACAGCGTACATTGCTTGCTGTAATTTGCGTATCCGTTTCACGGCCACAAGTTCGGCCAAATAACGCCTTGAAGACATCGACTGCTCCCTTCGTCCACGTCATGACCCCGTGAAAATATGAACGGTCACATGTGGTGTTTTCCAGGGAAGTATCCTGGGACCATTTTTATTTTTATTTTATATCGACGAAATTCCGATGATTTATGATACAGCTAAATTCATTATATACGTAGATGACACCAGTGTATTCTTTTTCAGGGAGTTCAGAAATGGACTTTGTTAATAGAGGTAACGAAGCGCTATCAAAAATAAATCACTGGATGACTGAAAATCACTCCAGAATTAACATTAGCTAAACTAAGACAATCTTGTTTCGACCGCAGAACAAGACCGTTCAACTAGCACCAATAACGATAAATAACGCAGAAATTGAGTCTGTACTGTCAATAAAAACTTTAGGCGTCTATTTCAATGAGTACATGCCATAGGATGACCCCATAAACCACCTTATTAGTAAATTATGCAGTACAATAGGTGTGATGCACC
The DNA here is from genome assembly GCA_030522465.1 of Rhipicephalus appendiculatus. NCBI lineage: Eukaryota > Metazoa > Arthropoda > Arachnida > Ixodida > Ixodidae > Rhipicephalus > Rhipicephalus appendiculatus. The sequence continues at coordinate 275,682 of JALIZH010008745.1, read as the reverse complement.
ACGTTTCTTTCGAACGCCCTACAAACATCAATGTTGTCGCACCCAAAGTGTGCAGACAACGTAGACGATGTGCGCTCCGACAGTCTCGCGGAACGAGACATTGACCGAAGAACAAGACGTGTTTGAGTTTATGTTTTCAGTTTGGCTGCTGCATAAAGCGGGCTGTTTGTTCTTGGGCCAAACATCTCGGTGTTTCATTAACAGTGTACCACGAGAATATGCTTTTGTATAGTGTATAATGCTCTTTTCGTACCAATACTTAATTATGGACTGCTAGCTTGAGGGTACTACAACAAAAGAAAACATTGACAAGCTCGCAGTATTACAAAAACGTGTGGTTCGATTAGCATGCAAGATTTCCCACTTCTCACACACCAGTGATCTCTTTCTAAGACACAACATTCTCCCGGTAAAGTCCATCTTTAACTATAATCTATGTCTCCAGTTTAAACCTAGTTAAATGAAAAAAATAGTACCCTACAAACGCTTGCAGGGTTACAGGCCACCTTAATAAAGTACAATTTACGCAAACCAGAAGAATGGGAAAATAAGAAATGTCGCACTACTTACGGTAAACAAATACTTCGGTTCACGCTACCAGCATTGCTGGAATAGAATTAGCAAAGAGGAGCCTTTTTAACATTACAGAAACTTCATTTAAAGAACTACGGAGACTGTTTACCACAATATCCTTACCACCAACTTGCCTTCAAAACATCGTCGTCTATTTGCTTTTCGTTTTCGTTCTCTCTCAAAAGAAATGCTTTTTGAAAGTTTTTTATGTTGTCTATGCAAGCACGCTTCTTTCTTTTATGAAGATGAGCCATGCGCAATATAGTATGTGTGCCTTTTTGTTATTGTTGTTTGCAACCCCTGTTTACTCTGACATACGTGTACGGGTGGCAAGAACACCCTCAAGCTGATTGATCAGCTTTTTTCCCCTGGTCTCCCGCAACATTATTGTTGTAAATGAATAAATAAATAAATAAAATATGGCACGGCACATCACGACAGGGACCGAGAAGAGGGAAATACAAACACAGCTCTAAACTTGCAACTAATGGAATGTTGGCGGGTGCAGATTGTTGCGAGGAGTGATGACACGTGCATGCTCTGTGCTGTATCTCTTGATGTTCTTCTCTCGGTTTTATTGATCTGCTGCTATTGTATAAATTGGCATGTGTGATCCCATATAAAACCATTAGCTGCAAGTTAGCACTGTGTGTGTGTGTCCCTCTTCTTTGTCCCTGTCGTGAAGCTCTACGCCATATGAACTATTATATGAGTAAGACAACAAGAGGAGCGAGGGGCAGTGGTGTAAGGGTAAAGTGGTCGCGGCGCCAAGGGAGAGCTTCGTATTAGACCAGGACGGATGGGCTATATTTTTTGTGAGGGCGAGATCCGGATCCTTGTCTCGTTGGTCACTGGATCCGACGCTGGTTGGGCGACTGAAGTCATTAAGCACTGAAAGACATTCGTGGTGGATGAAATTTCATAGTGAATGGCCCTTGTGGGTGTGTACCTGGTACGCAGGGCACTGAAGTCGTCTAGAACGATCAGGGTGTGGCGGCCAGCGTGGTAGAGAGCTCTGTGTAGAACAAGGAAAAAAAGGGGCTGAAGGGCGTTTTGGGAGGGCTGTACACAATGAGAACAAAGAGGCTAGCCTCAGCACGACGGCGGGAAAGGTTTTTGAGGAGGACACGGGCACAATCCGACACGAACAGCTGGTGCAGCACAGCAGGAAGTTTACGGTGCACGAGCGGGGTAACGTTAGGGTAGGCCTTAGAAGAAGGATGAAAACAGCTGTAGTCGCGCACCTTCACGGGAGCTAGGGGTTCTTGGAGTGCTAGAACGGAGGGGAGAGTGTTGGGAGGTATTTTATAATATTTAGAACATACTGCCGTCATTTCAGACCAGGTAGGTGGGAAATAAAACAATTATGAAAACATAAAAAGAATCAATGAAATAATCAAATTTTACAGAAATACACAATGGATGATGCATCAATAAAAATATAAGAAAATACAAAACAACACAACAGAATACACAGTGACACAAAAGAAGCAATGTCTTGAATAGAAAATCAATATACATATACATATACATATGTTATATTTATACACACTGAAACGCGTGAAGTAATGAGTAAATATTCAGCAATAGCAGTTCGAACAAGTCATAAGTAAAAACAAAACAAAAAAGAAAAAAATGGGGGGCGAGGGGGGGGCGAGGGGGGGGGGCTGTACAACCACTGGCTGAGATGCTCCGAGCAACGCCCTTTCAAAGTCATCTGATCAAACAACATCAGGTGGCAAATTACTCCACTGAATAACTGTTCGTGGAAAAAAGAATTCTTAAAAATATTAGTTCGAGTGGTGTATGGAAGCAAGTTATGCATATGACGATGCCTGGGATGCGCGAGGAGAAAATGGCTGTATGTATTTATGTGCAAGAATGGTTCAGCTTACCATTATAAATTGAATGCAAAAATTTTAGGCGTGCGACTCTACGGCGATCTTCGAGCACAGGGATGTCATTTTCTCTCAGTAATTTTGTACGAAAATCAGTTGATTTAAACTTAGAAAAATGAAACGTACAGCGCGTCTTTCGCCGATCTCAAGTTTTTAAATGTATTTTTTGTAGAAAAGGTCCCAAACCAACTGATGCATACTCCAGCTTAGGTAAAAGATACGCTTTTTAATTTTAAAGGGGCTTTTTTCAATTTGTGCCTCAGAAAACCGAGCTTACGAGAAGTTGATGCGCATTCGTTTCTTATATGTGCGGACCACGTTTGTAATGGTTACTCCTAGGTATTTAAATCACGTAACTTCATGTACTGGTGTTCCTTGAACGTGGTAAGTGAACGTAGTTGGTTGTTTGTTCCTCGTCACACGTAGGAATGCCATTTTGTCAGGGTTTAATACCATTGACGACAGAGTACACCACTCACTAACTTGTGTTAGAGTAATATTTAGGTACATCTGGATCTTGTTGGCATGTTACTTTTTTATACAGAACGCAGTCATCAGCGAACAATCCGATAGTAATGTTAGACTCCACCATCTCAGCTATATCATTGATATAAATAAGGAAAACAATCGGCCCTAGAACACTTCCCTGTGGAACACCTAAGGATACTGGTAATGTGTTAGAAATATGCACCCCCCCCCCCGTCAACATACTAAGAGTGACTTATAACATAAGCATCTTTTCAATTTATGAACGAAAGATGGAAAATTCCGGTTTCGGAGCTTTCAGAGAACTTTCCCGTGAGGAACACAGTCAAGTGCCTTGCTAAAGTAAAAAAAAATTGAATCAACCTGTCCAGAAGAGTCAAGTAGTTGTGCGAGATCATGAACTGTTTCAACGATTGTGTACACGTTGATATTTTTTTTTCAAAAGCCATATTGAGCTCGAAACAACAGGTTCCTATTTCCAAGAAAATTGGTAATAAACTAAGCAATAATGCGTTCAAGTACCGTGTAGCATGTTGGCGTAAGAGAAAGTGGGCGGTATTTTTCCTTAAGCAGGCGATCACCTTTCTTGTGCACAGCTACAACCCTGGCGAGACGCCAGTCATCGGGTAATATTGCCATTTTAAGTGATTCAGAGAAAATAATGGTTAGAATATGCGGTATCGATTCTGCGTATCGACGCAAGAAATAATTCAGAATACCATTGGGGACACCAAAGGATTAGTCTTTTACGTGAAGTAGCAGTGAAAACACACATTTCAAAGCTTATGAAACCCGAATCAGGCAAGGATGGAAACAAGTTCAAGATTAACGGCGTCTTTTGAGCAAAACATGGAAATGAAAATAATCATTCATTGTGTTGGAAATTTCTGTCAAGTCCTTAACTACTAAGTCTTTCCCTCTTAAGTTCTCTGAATTTCGAGCATTATTTCCTAGCTATTGCAAAAAACATTTTCTCGATTACTCTTTAAGAAACTTGGCAACGTCGACGAAAAATAATTATCTCGAGATGCAAGTTAATATGCAACAAAGTTTAACTTGAAGTTGTTCAATCCCGTCGGGATTTTTGTTTGATTTCTTTTTGGCTCGCTTTAGTTTTCGCTTAATGTGTAGAATGTCGCGGGTAATGCAAGGGTTAACCTTCCTTATTTTAATATGGCGGTCTGGAACAAAGCATTCGAAACAGTGCTGTACTGCTTGCTTAAAGGATAGCCACAAAAGAAATGACATCTTTGTGGGGCTCCTGGTCTACTAGCTGCCATAATACATCAAGAATAAACTTATCATCAGCCTTCGCTCTATCTTTTCACGTTTTCGTAACTGTTTTCGGATGTTGTGTGCAATTAGCAAATTTACAAGCGACCAGTATTAACTTGTGGTCTCATATATCATCTTCAATGTCCACGTCATACGAAGGAATATCTTTGTTGAGAAATACAAGATCTAATATCTAACCATGATTTCCGATTACCCGCGCGTTCTCAAGTACGACTTGTTGCAAGTTGCAAGAAAGCATAATGTCATACAGAGGGCTATCAATAAGATTGGGAGTCAACTTTTGGGACCACGTAATGGAAGATAAGGAGTGTGCAATGAAAGTCGGGGGTGCAGTCATTAGACAGGACACTGGCAAGCTATCCCAGGAAGACGAAAACCCTCATTAAGAAACGTCAAGCCATGAAAGCCTCAAATGCAACACACGAAATGGAGCTGACGGAGCTTTCGAAGTTAATCAATAGGCGTAAAGTAGCCGACATAAGTCATAACATGGAGAGAATTGAACATGCTCTAAAGGAACAGAAGAAGCCTCAAAGCTGTGAACACAAAACTGTAATTAGGCAAAATTCCAGCTGTATGCATTAAGGGACCGGGAAGGCAAAGTCACTACCAATATGGATAGGATAGTTGAATAGCGGAGGAGTTCTACAGAGATCTGTACACCAGCCGAGACAACCAGGATGATAATGTAAGAAGCAGTAATATTCCAGAGGAATTTGACATCCCACCAGTATTGACAGGGGAAGTAAAGAAAGCCCTAGAGGGAACGCGAAGAGGCAAAGCCGCTGGTGAGGATCACGTAACATCAGACCTGTTGAAATATGGTGGAGAGATTGTGTTAGAAAAACTGGCCACCTTGTGTACGAAGTGTCTCTTGACGGGGAGGATACCAGAATCTTGGAAGAATACCAACATCATCTTAATCCATAAGAAAGGGGTCGTCAAGGACTTGAAAAATTACAGGCCTATCAGCTTACTCTCCGTTGTCTACAAGCTATTTACAAAAATAATCGCTAATAGAATTAAGACGACATTAGAGTTCAATCAACCAAATGACGAAGCAGAATTTCGTACCGGCTACTCAACAATATACCATATCCATACTATTAATCAGGTGATAAAGAAATGCGCGCAATATAACCAACCCCTATACATAACGTTCATAGATTACGAGAAGGCATTTCATCTAGTGGAGATATCAGCAGTCATGCAGGCTATGCGGAATCAGGGCATCGACGAAGCCTAAATAAACATACTGGAAGAAATCTACAGCGGATCCACAGCCACCATAGTCCTCCACAAAGAAAGCGACAGAATCGCAATAAAAAAGGGGCAGGGCAGGTAGACACGATCTCTCCACTGCTATTCAATGCGTTTTTACCGGAGGCTTTCAGGCCCCTAGATTCGGGAAGAGTTAGGGATAATACTTAATGGAGAGTGTCTTAGTAACCTGTGATTCGCTGATGCCATTGCAGTGACGAGTAACTCAGGGGACCAGATTACAACTCGTGATTACTGAACTGGACACGGAAAGCAGAATTGTAGGTCTGAAAATTAATATGCATAAAACTAAAGTAATGTGCAATAGCCTCGACAGAGAACAGCGCTTTGCGATAGGTGGCGAGACAGTGGAAGTTGTAAAGGAATACTTCTACTTAGGACAGGTAGTAATCGCGGAGCCGAACCATCAAAGTAAAATAACTCGAAGAATAAGGATGGGATGGAGCATATTGGGCAAGCGTTCTCAAATCGTGAATGATAGTTTACCACTATCCCTTAAGAGGAATGTATACAAAACAGCTGCATCTTACCGGGACTTACTTACGGAGCAGAAACCTAGAGGCTTACAAAGAGGGTTCAACTTAAATTGAGGATGAGGCAGCGAGCGATGGAAAGGAAAATGATAGGTGTAACCTTAAGAGACAGAAAGAGAGCAGAGTGGGTCAGGGAAGAAACGGGGGTCAAGGGTATCAGAGTTGAAATGAAGAAGAAATGGACATGGGCCGGGCACGTAGCGCGTGGGCAGGATAACCGCTGGTCATTAAGGGTAACTGACTGGATTCTAAGAGAAGGCAAACGTTATGAGAGGGAGATAGAAAATTAGGTGGGCCGAGGAGATTAAGAAGTTTGCAGGTACGACGTGGCAGCAGAAAGCACCGGGCCGGGTTGATTGGTGAAACATGGGAGAGGCTTTTGCCCTGCAGTGGCCATAGTCAGGCTGATGATGATGATGCTGAAGGGAAGGCAAGTTAAAGTCACCCGCTATCAAAATACGACGACACTTTAACGACATGTGGTCGTATAGCAGTGATAAGAACTCAGGAGGGGAAGACGGAGGCCAATAGACAGCACATAGGACAAACATGTGGCCCCAGCAAATTACTTTTAAAGACGATAGTCTTTCTTGGGATACTTGAACGCAGAAATTTTGGTCTGTCTGTCTGTCTTTCTGTCACACGATTCAGCCACCATGCCAAGTTTAAGCACTTGCTGAACTCCCAGCCATCTTGAACAGGGAACTGCGTTCATACTTGTGAGTGTCGATCAAAAAGCAAATATAACGCATATCTGAGGCGCAACATCAATACGTAAGTATTAGTTGGTGTGTTCCTTTACTATAAAATACATAGATAAGTAATTCTAAAGACCCTAGTGTTTCTTAGGCTGCGCTGAAAATTCCGATGCTATGCACGAAAAAGCACTCTGCCAACGATATGGTGCTGCCACCTGGCAGTGGCCCTGGGTTCTGCACAAGCTCATGTTCCCCGACGTCACTGCCAGATGGCGTCCATATCTCACGCAGCGCCTCCTCTATTTTATCAATGCCAGCTATCGTCTGTCGACGACATTTGCAGCGAAGCACGCAGATACGCGGCCAATTTTTACAAAAAGGCTTTCGTGGTCGTCAACCTGCACAAGTGCGCTGGGGACGAAACTGTTTTTCAGTATTATCGCCACGACTCCACTCCGACTAGTGCGATCGAGTCGAAAGATCTGATACGACGGAGCGATTACGTTCACATCACTGATACCACAATGTAACCATGTTTCAGACACTATGGCTATATGCTGATCATATTTGAAAATAAGTTGTTCAAGCTGTTTAGTCTTATTTACTAAACTTGGAGTGTTGAAACTGAACAAGTGTCAGTGTGTGCGGTCATTGACTATCACATGGCCTACGAGCTTCTCCGAAAAGGACACGTTGGTTTCTATAGACATCCCAGACGTAAGGGCTACCATCAATACTTAGTTTTTCGTTAGGAAGGAAAACACGTTTTCTTTGAGATTTATCCGCCTGGGCAGTTTCCCAGAGAAGGCGCCTTTTACGCAGGGTGTACTGACTGTGCTCATTGTGCAAATATATGCTAGTGCATTTGAGCTTTTTAGCTTTTCGCATGACAGCTTCTTTTTCTAGGAAATCTTGGAGGTAAGCGATTGCAGGCCTTTTGCCAGGTCTTTGCCCAAAACGGTGGATTCTGCCAACAGAACGGACTGTTTGCATTAGCTCCTGCGAGAAAAGCTCGTCGACCACTTCGTGTCGCAGCGATTTTTACTTTTCTCCTTGTTGTTCCCTAATGCCATGAATAATGATGTTGTTGCGTCGGCTTCCATCCTCAAGGTCCGCCCGCTTTGTGTTTTGTTGTTCAATTGCTCGCTTCAGGCCTTGAACTTCAGTGTCAAGTGATTCAATTACCGAAGTATTTACACGGATTTCTATAAGCAGTTCATTAACTTCTACCCATTCAGTATTTAATAATGAGACGGTTTGTTCCGTAGTTGAAAGACGTTCGCGAATGTCGGCTACTTCTGATAAGATTGTGGCCTGGCGAGATTGAAGTGACGCAAACATTTCCTCAAGAGAAGGTCCAAGGCTGAGTTCAATATCACCACAAACAAGCAGTTTACAGGCACAAAGACAGTCGTATGCTATTAACAAACATGTCCGTGAGCACGGCACAACTAGCGAAGTCAAGTCATGACTCTTAAATGACGAGAAACTAACCTGGGTTATGAACAGGAAACGTTTGGTAAGGCACATGATGCCTCTGGTCTCGCCATGCCCACTGGCGAAGAAGCATTGTCGCAGGTCTTTTAAAGTCGGGATCAGTGACGTCGTGCCATGCGTCTTCTCACGTGATGACACCACTTTCTCAGTGAGACCAGGATTAGGCTACCAGTAGATGCTCTGGAGGTAGAAATGCAGGGTGCTCTGTTTGGCGCGAAACCTCCGACAGGTCCACTGCCTAAGATCAAGGTGCGGAGGCGCTGGCCGGGAGTAATGGGTAGAATTCGGGTTGGTGCCGGGCGGGGTGAGTGGGCTGGGAGAGAAAGATGGGCGAGCGTGGCTTCGTTACGCTCTGCCGGGTTCCTAGGGCAGGGACACTGTGTCTATGGCGGTAAGTTGCGATTCAATGGCGGCCATGCAGCTGTCGATAGTGGCGACACCCTCCTTCACATCGTTTCATATATATGGTGCAACGCTGTGGAGGCTAGTGAGACTTCTTTCAGTAGATGCGTTCGCACCGAGAAATAGTCGCCCAATTTAAGAGACGGGAAGGACACGGAGTGGTGGCGTCTGGCAGGCAGATCGGCGGCGGAGGCGGGAGGGCCTAGAGTACGTCAGGATGGACCCAGTGGGTGGTGCTGGTGGGGGAGGCTGGGGCTTAGACTTGGTCGTGAGTGACGGGCCGGTCTGATTGAACCGGTGCTTGTACAGGCGCGATCACGTTGCGTGGACTCCTTTGCATACATCGCAGAGTAGGTCGAGGGCTTGATTGCCTTGGCAGCCTGGCCGCAGTAATGGCAGATGGCGGAGTTGGGCTTGGTGCAGGCGTCCGGATGCTGGCCAAGATTCCAGCAGTTCATTTAGGGCTCAGTTTTTGGACGAATCGCAGTGCGCGGTAGACGCTGCCGACGATGGAGCACAGAAGGTGGTAGTGCGACGAAGGTGATGAAGGCGGATTTGAGGCGTGTCATCTCCCGAACGTATGCGATGGCTTAGGGGGTGTTGGCATTCATGAATAGGAGATCTTCGATGATCTCATCCTGAATTTAGTAGTCCACTGCGTCGTAGATGACGCGGTGGAGGCCGTTGTCGGGTGCGGCACAGCTGGACCCGCAGGGGGTAAGAGATAAGACCAAGGCAGAGTTCCAATAGCAGGGGGTAGAGAAGAGTGCGTGGCACAGATCTGGTGCTGACAGTGACAGGGATTTTGTACGGATTGATTAGCGCACGGTCAGTGGTGCGTCCACTGCCGAAGTGGATGGTAGCAAGAGTACAGAGAGCTTTGGAGCAGGACTTTTCTAGTGGTAGTGCGGAGGCCACGGACCCTCATCACTTGAAGGTGATCTTCGTCCTCTACAGGGACACGAGAGAGGGGAGCGTGACGCCGGAAAGTTGTAATACTGGGGATTGGCGGCTAGTGGTGGAGTAGAGTTCTACGGTACGGGCGCGGCAGGCGGTGTCCAGGCGATGGCCTAGTGAACGATTGCTTTCACGCCACGGATCGAACATGAGTCGGCTTCAAGCTGGGCTGGGATGATGGAGACGCCTTCGACTTGGTATACCATGTCGGCGGCTTAGGGGGCTGCCAACAGTATCGGTGGAGGCGGCGAAACTCTGGCGCCGTCGGCCGAAGGTGTGGTGCAAGACCCGGCTGCGTGTTGCGCAGGGGCACGCAGTCGAGCGTCACGCGCTAGGCTCAGCGCATCGGTGGCGTGGTCACTCGCAAAAGGTTTCATGATAACCAGCATCATCATCATCCTGACTATGCCCACTGCAGGGCAAAGGCCTCTTCCATGTTCCGCCAATCAACCCGGTCCTGTACATTGTGCTGTCAGGTTTAATTAAACTGGCCTAAATTGGACGGAATCGTGCTCCGAGGGTGTCAAACGGATCCTCTTACCTTCATGAGTGCGCCGGAGAAGTTTTGTAAGAAAAGATTAAGGCAGCTTCTCACTACGGTTGCCAAGCCTGAAGAAAGCGCGGAGCTGGGCAGTCTTCTTTGTTTCTCTTTGGTTTTCATTTTCTTTCCTCCTCTCTTTCTTTCTTTACTCCGTTTCCGTCTTTTTCTCTCTCTTTATTTCTATTTATTTCTTCCTCTTTCTTTATCTATTTCTTTCTTTCTTGCTCCTGCTGTTTTCTGCCTATTTTTTGCCCTTCTCAATATATTTCTCCTCCGCGCATGTTTGTTCTTTTTCTTCTTTTTTTTATGAGTCGTTTTGCCAGCGTTACACCTAGCGCACGTTTTTTTTTTTTGCTGATGGTGATAAGCGACCATTATCAAGGCGCTCGATGAACAAGAGGAAGAAGATTTCTTCTTGGCGTGAGTGCGTGGTCAATGCTACACATGTCGCGTTGCGCCAAGCGACGACAACAGCACACGACAGCATACGACAGCCCGGCCCCTGAAGTGCTCCGCACTTAAAAGTGAAGAGTTGCGGTGAAACGGGGCCAAGAAGTACGGATCCAATCCTAGGCACGTCCCTTCAGCGTTCCACTGTGAAGGTGTCCTCTGTGCCGTCCTAGCTGCTGACAAACGTTGGGAAGAACATCGAGACGCCATGCCTATCCAACCCGAAAAGAGCATTCCGGGGACGTTCGCCGCTTATAATAAATCTGAACGCTTACGTTAGGAAGGAGCACAGCTCAATACAAAAGGAAGGGAAGAAGGAAGTAAAAAAAAAACAAAGATAGAAAAGAAAGCAGTAGGTCAGGCACGCCCACGCCAAGTGTTGCTTGGCCACATTTCCTCGATATTTATTCATTTATTTATTTATTTATTTATTTATTTATTTATTTATTTATTTATACTGTTAGCCAAAGGCCGATACAGGATGGAGTACTAAAATACACTTCACACATCGTTCAAGACACAAACACTATACAGTGAAATGAGGACAGACAGCGCATCTGGCAGCTTTAAACAAACCTATACTATACAGACCATACAGATCGTAATTCAAACAAAAGGCAAGTTTAACCAAAAAGTACAACGCGCAAAAGTATTCAAGTTTTACACAGTAGTGACCAACGACGAGCAGAGAGTAACACAATTGCAGACACTACACTCAACGAACGCTGTTCCATATGCATCAAAATTTTAATCATCAAAGTCGGGAACTTTTTCAACACCACGTATAATTATTTGAACTCATGTCAAAGCAAACATGCCGCTTACCACCGGGAAAAAAGGAAGGTAATAACGCTATGCGATAGAGGAAGAGCTCGTGATTTTTTAAATGCGAAGCATGTCTTTGCGTACTGCAAGCACTTTGGCGTTTCTATCTATAGTCGGTGACAAGCTAAGAATAAAAAGTAAACTCTACCGCTGTTCATTTGTATCATGCGCGTCCAACTACGGCCGCTCTTTACCATGACGTAACGGTTAAGACAAACCAATGAAAAATGCAACATGGCGCCGTTCGCCACGAGAGGCGAGGTACCGCTGCACCGAGAGCAGTTAATTCGATTTTCTGTGGTGTCTTTTTCTACCAGAAGAAGCTCTTTCCTAGTGTTATCCGCACGTACGTAGCATCATCGTCGCCGGTCGTCATTCGATGCAGTAGAAGCTTGTGACTGCCGCGTTTGAAGTGCAGCGAAGCCAGCGAAGCGGCAGCTCGGACGCTCCGTCGCGTTCCGTCGTTTCGGCAGCGTCAAGTTGCATCACGGCGTGTGTTCCTTCCATCGCTCGGATGCACCAAGTAGATCACCTGAGTGTCACCATATCGGCGATTGTCGAGTTCATTCGTGTGCAGTGAGGTGAAGTCGGAATGTCCGCGTCTGTGCTCGATTACCGTCTGCAAAAGCCATAACATTAGCGTTGCCACATGTGCGTGCGTGTGTGTGTGTTACTTGGAGCTCGCAACGTGGGAATCTTGGTGATCTACTGCGCAATACGTGGTGCTGTGCGTCGCTATGAATGGCGTATGTGCGGACAAAGCGAAAGAGAGCGACCATCATAACCCGTTAGCGCAACACAGTGCGAAAGTAAACAAACCAGGTATGGAGAACATGCTGTGGTGTGTGCATTATAAGGAGATAATTGTGGTCATCCGGTGCATGTGTGATTATGTGACGTGTGTCACCAGCCCAGAATGATGTGCTAGGTCGAAGTGCCCGTCGCGTAAGTCTCACGCTCGATGCATGAACGCCTTGCATGAAAAACGCCGTGTGAGGTAATCTACAAACGCCGTGTGAGGTTGTCTACAAACAGCGGAGATGCACGCTACATAATATCGCTGTGACGCAGGAACTTTCGATTGCATGGATCGCGACTGCAACTGGAGTGACGCGTCTAAAACTATCATTGAGTAAAAAAAAAGCTTTTGTTTATAACGGCGTTGTATCATACTTCACGATATCATATTTGGGATTCTGCTTTTGTCTAACATACGCTTTCTGTATATTGTGTGTATTGTGTGCATATATTACGCAGTGATAATTTGTTTATCTTAAACTATAGTGGACTCCCGTGAAGCCTATAGTCCATGGACTTTTTTAAATGCTTACCCTTCTTGTGATGCACGTCTTTTTTGTATGGTCTTTTGGCTACTCAATTTTCCATTTTTACATTTTGTATTTTTATTTTGTGTGTCCTTTTCCTTTTTCTCTCTCTCCCTGCTTGGAAGACGATGCTATAAAAGCGCATCGAAGCTCCGTAAATTGTGCCTTGATAAAGATCAGTCTCCGATTGACAGGTTGACAAATAAACTGCTTTTAGAAGCGTATATCCTTTTGCTGTTTGTCTTACGGCAGTTCAAGACAGCCGACAGCCTCTTTACAAACATATATATATATGATTCAAAAGAAAGTTCTGTGGGTCCGGTGCACATATAGTCAAGAAATGAAGGAGCACACTTACGAAAATTGAATATTTTTTTACTGGTTAACGTTTCGGCCGTGGCACGGTCTTCGTCAGAATGAAAAGAATTACAGGCATGTGGCCGCTTTTATGGACATGAACACGTGGGTACAAAACACGTGGGATCAACACGTGAATGTTTCAAAAAAAAAATATATATATATATATATATATATATATATATATATATATATATATATATATATATATATTTATAATGTATATACCTTTGCGCAGAGAGACACATATATAGGTAGGGGCCCCTCTACCATCAAAACTGGGACCCCTGCTGTAATGCCCACTGGGGCGGTGCAAGTGGGCATTACAGCAGGGGTCCCAGTTTCATGAAGAATTAAGCCAGTTGAACGTTCAAGGGCTGAAGGAGTCGTGGCAGCGCCAGTGCAAGTCATCGAATCCAGAGATAATGTCACGTAAAGCTTTTATTCACTGCCACTTTAGCCGCGTACATCGCCTTGGCGTATCCAGCGTATCCAATGACCCGCACAGTTAAGCACCATGAGCGCTACGCGTTTTTATTTCGTTGAAGCGACGTCAAATGAAGCCTTGTCGTTTACCTCAAACACGATGACAACCACGGCAACTCCACACGCAAATATGATATTCATGGCAACAGAAGAATCGGAATTCGCAAAGGGAATCTCAGAACCCATCGCTATTCTTCGCTTTGAGTTGTTGCCATAGTTACTGCAGACAATGAAGAAAACTGGCGGCGAAATTTTCGTAAAAAGAAAAAGATTGCGAACGACCTTAATTAATTTAATTAATGTCCCTGTGTCGTTCTGTGAAACCGTAAAGAAATGTTTCCTTTATATTAATTATACGTTAAATGTGGCATTCTTCGTTTTAATACCATAATAGGCGCTGCGCAGAAACGTAGCCTTTGAGACGTACATTACTTTTTCGTAGACTTTGAGATGACCGCGGCGGGGGGGTGTGATTTAAACAACAGATATATTGTTAAGCTGACGCTGAACGCCGTGCGTTCACAATTTCTTTTATCTAGCTTTCCTTTCTTTATTTCAATATCAGTGCAGTATTGGAAAATATTGTTTGTATGCGTGAAAATTCTTTCCAGTGTTAAGGAACTACTTCGTTTGTAGCGCGGAGGCATGCAAAATATGAGCAATGCGGCCACGTAGCGGAGCTTATATTTATTCTTGGGCTGGCACCGACTGTATCATCTATCTATCTATCTATCTATCTATCTATCTATCTATCTATCTATCTATCTATCTATCTATCTATCTATCTATCTATCTATCTATCTATCTATCTATCTATCTATCTAGCCGCCTCCGTCTCGATGCTCTCGTGATCGCCACCTTAACTTGAGGTCGACCAAAATTAGTTTGGGATGGTAAGATAGTTTGACGATCATGACTAGAGACCGGATTATAGGCAAATGCCTATTTTTTTCCTTGCGTTCCTATCGCGCCACTTTGATATATGAGCATGAATTAGGGGTAAAGGAGTGCTTTTATAGTGTTTTTATAGTGCCTATAAATGCCTATTTTTGGGGTTTGTGCCTAAATGTCTATAAGTGCCCATAAATGCCTATTTTCAAAATTGGTGCCTATATCAACGCTATTTAGCCTCAAATTTTGCTTTCGAGTACAGTTTGAGACCGTAATTCATGTTACCGGGCGAAATTGACGTTTCGGAACTTTATGGGGTGCAACAACCTAGTTCCCTAGTTCAACAAACATCGTGGAAGCAACCGGTAGCAGCAGTGAAATGGGACGCCCCGGCCACCTTACCCCACCGTACTAACAAGGCGCGAGCGGTTGGAGCAGGGGAGAGGAAAAGACGCTATTTCTGCAACCCTAAATGGGAGCACGTCCCAGCGTGTACAGTGGAATGGGGAGAGGAAAATGAAGGAGGGAAGAGGAGAGGGGAAGAAGAGGAGAGTGGCGTCTATGGCCGAGGACGTGGCGGGCGGCTTTTACCGCCGGTTTTCCAGTCCAGTGGTCGCATGGAACTGAAGCACCTTCTTGAAGACTTTGGCGTGGTAGGGGGGCAGAAAACAGGAGGTGCCTGCGCGCAGCAGCAGGAATATGGAGAGCGAATGCGAAACCATGGAGTGCCGTCAGGGAAAAATAGAAAGTAGGTAAAAAAAAATCAGATGTGCACATGGCTTTTGTTTCGTTTGTAATTTACTCTTAAAGGGCGCTTCACCACGTCACATGAGAAATTTTAGTCAGATACTGGAAGTGTTCGCGTGCCCAATGAAGAGCTTTGTACCACAAGAACTTTTTAATTGGTTTATTACGAGCCGCGAAAGCATGATGCCGGTAGGTGAGCTTGAAACCTTTGCCACTCGCAAGCCCAATTCCTTCCCTGCCCTGTTCGGTATGAGAGAAACTCGGAGCCGGAAGATCACACGACGTTGACGCATCAACACGCCATGCGCACGCAAGATTACACGATGTGCACGTGACATGCCCAAGCCAGGTCGTGCGCACAAGTGGTGTTGTATCGTTTCGGCGTTTGCTCTACAGTGTACTGCCTGTTTCTGTGGGATGGATCCGTCTATGCGTTTGGAGAGGCTGGCATGGATCCTGTATCCTTACCACAACATAGCGCGTCGCACAGCTGGAACTGCTGTAAGGGACGATGCACCAAAAACATGGTAAGCGTTGTCAGGGCTGGCGCCGGCTCGACGCGTGAACGGCGAGAACAGGAACAGAAAAGAAATATAGGCAGCTAAGTCTCGCATCGCTCTCGATTCGAAGAAAAAACTAAAGAAAAGTGCACACACATTCCGTTCGTATGTTTTAATATTTCTATTAACTTTCATTCTTCTATTCAAGCAACAGATTGCACAAATTACACATGTAGCCTCGAATAATTCTCGCAGTTTCATGTACTACTGTGACATACACAGGACCATTCCTTGTTGAACTTCACCTCCCCCACATTGGTGCGCGCGCCCGTGAGATAAAGGGCACGAGGCATTCAGTCTGACATTTCACCTCCTTCCGGGGAGCGTATCGTTGCAAATCTTGGCAGACGTGATCGTTAGCGCAGTGCATGCATTACACTTCTAGCTCGCAACACTGAAACCTGGTAAGGGGCCCTATATGATGTTCACACAAAGAGGAGAAATTGACCCTGTGCTATTAGACCCGGCCAATACAAGGCTAACGACCCTTCTGGCCTTTTAGCGGTCTGACTATTCAATCCTGTGCTGCCCTTCCCAGCCATGCCGAAAAGCAGACAGAGGAGCGTATTTATTCGATGGTGGACACTTAACTTACCATTCTGGACAATAAAAGGAGAGACCGTGTTCTGGAAACCGTGCCCGAAAAGGGACCATTGCATGGCTATGTAAAGTGAATAACGCCTTTGTACAATCATAAAATATAACATTTGTTTGCTTTCCTGTCGTAGACCAGGCGGCGCGCGTCCTTATTAGAAAATTTGAGTTTTTGTAAAAATTTATTGTGCCTATATTTACGATTTTGGGGGGCCTAAAACTGCGTTTTTCCTGCCTATTTTTGGCGCCTAAAACACGATTTTTAGTGCCTAACAATCCGGCCTCTAATCATGACTGTGTGGTCGTGACTTGAATAACGCAAAAATCCCGTCGTGTACGTCGTCAAACTCATTTCTCCAGACACGTGTGTCTCATACCCGTTTACCACAGGCCGCCGTATGCGGGTATGTGCCACAGGTGTTTGACAATTTATATCTACCCAGGAACGGCGAGGACAGACATTGATAATTTAAATGCGAGGGCGTTAAAAAAAAACTTACAACGGCAGCGTTGACCCAACGAATGCAAAGAATAGAAATCCGAGTCCCAGCAGGAATCGAACCCAAGCCATCTGCGTGGCAATCAAGTATTCTACCACTGAGCCACGTCAGGTCTCGAAACTGCTTTGGAAAAAGACCCTGTGCAGGCGTAATGTTGGTGAAACGTCAGTTGTGTTTGCAGTGCTGGCTATATATTATTCAAAACATTACATATGTATTCCTATGATGAAGGAGTCATATCGGGTTAACGTCAATCGTATACTTAAGCGCTATCCACTGTAGTTGGTCTACGTAGTACTATCCAGGGCTACCATTCACGCAAGCACAGGCGCTACATATCAGCTTAACGCTTCTGATGTTGGTGATAGCCACGTTGCTGTTCGCATCGTTACGCAATGCTAAACAACTGGTTATATGAAACATATGCAACTGTTCAACATATAACCGCGGTCCGCCGCGGTGGTATAGCGGTTAGGGTGCTCGGCTGCTGACCCGTAGGTCGCGGGTTCGATCCCGGCCGCGGCGGTCGCATTTCGATGGAGGCGAAATGGTAGAGGCCCGTGTACTGTGCGATGTCAGTGCACATTAAAGAACACCAGATGGTCGAAATTTCCGGAGCCCTCCACTACGGCGTCTCTCATAATCATATCGTGGTTTCGGGACGTTAAACCCCAGATATTATTATTAACATATGTCTGCGTACAACATTTGTACATATATTGAGCGTCATTTCATAACGTTTCGCCTAATAAAAAAATTACAACCCAGTCACTTTACCTCCGCATGCTTCGCATGACATCGATTCCCATGGTACTTGGGATCTGCCGAATTTCTCTTTTAATTTACGGAGAAATTCGTCCAGCTTTTCCGTGGCCCGCTTTACATAGGTGTTTCAGTTAGTGAAGACGGCGGCTCGTGAGGTCCTTCAGTCATAATAACGCGATAGCATTAAAGAGCTCGTTGCACAGAAATTCTGGTGTTGGCGTAGTTGTCGGCGTCTTTGGTTGTCAGCAAAAAATCATATTGTCCGTGACGGAAAAATCCAGAAACATGCAAATAAAATAAATAATAAAAAATTCCGGGTTCGAGTGGGGATCGAAGCCAGGCTGTCTGCGTGGCAAGCAGGTGTTCTACCCCACAGCCACGCGTATGCTTGGGAATACACTTGAAAATAACGTCCTCTGCTTGGAAATGCAGTGAAAATAACTTGCTTCACAAACATATGCGTCCCGTATACCTACGTCACAATACAACATGCAATATCGCAGTAATATTGCGTGGTACAAGCGCACATTGCCACCGGGCGTCACAACAAGTGAATATCATGACTTCGGGGTTTAAAGCTGGCCACACATTACAAAAGGCACACACGTTACTGCGCGTATACCCTTAACACCACATAGTGGGTGCATAGCAAGTTTGCACTAAGCGGTTGAAGTACACACTACGGACAGGATATCTCTATCGCGTTCAACTCTTAAAGGCGAAGCTTAAGGGTCCCAGAATTTTTGGTCCATCTCCCAAAACACGCTTCTATACGTTTATCGCATCAGCCCTCACCTCTGAGGCAATATTTAAACAAAAAAGTAAGGTTTTTCATAGTGATATCAACGAATTTGGCAATGAGCATTCACCTGAAGGGAATTTACTTCTGCGGACGTTGATTGGGTGCATGGCTTTTTGATACGAGGATTGTAGTTCAGGCTCCAACGTGGGTGCGAGAAGTGTAACCATCACAAACGCTATCATTGATTAGTGATGTGCTGACACGCGTAAGAGGTGAATACTGCGTGGAACACGATGAATATCCGATAGTTTGAAATATTAAACCATGCTTTCTGAGGTACGTACCAGCGCTTCATGGACCATTTTTCATTCCTGAAATGGAAAAATGAAACAGGCAAAACACGTTTGATCTAAAATGTCTATCATGCATTGTTATACTGATTTCTGTGGTGCAAAATAGAATGCCTTAGATATTTAAGATGTGTGGAATACTGAAATGTTGTCGCGAAAAATAAAGGGTCTTTGCCGAATTGCTTGTCTTTTACTGTTCTTCCGGCAACGTTTTACTTTTCTTCCGGCTAATACTGATTCGCTCCCTGGGGGCCCTATTCGTTTTAACCAGCGTTTTGTAGAGTTACACGCGATCGGATCCGAAGGAGTTAGCTGCTTTGACAACTTCATATAACGTTGCAATTTGCCCCTATCTTATTCATTGTTTCTCTCTTAACGCGAAACTGACTTGTTAGTGCCGCTGAAAAAAATTTGTTCTCACAACAGGACACCGATTGTCGACGCAAATACCCCCCAAAAAACGCAAGAAATTAGTGAAACTCTGCAGAGACCCCTTCGCACAATAGACAGGCCAATCCTTGCGAACAGGTTACAGAATAACAACAGCATGTCGTATCCCAAAATACGACATCTATTCAGAAATGTCTATCGTCGTATCACTTCAATTTTTTTACCACGTTGTGGTTACAGGAAAACAGATATCGGGCAGCATTATCTAGTAATGCATCCTGTATAGTTGCATTATTCTCAAACATATGGTGAAGTACATCAGCATTCAATGCTCTTTCAGGCGTTAATTTCGTAGAAATGTTCCCCTTACACTTTCGTCGGTGTGAAGTATTCAGCCGTCCGAAAATAGGTGGTCCCGTTTTTACCAATATATTTTGATTTTAAACACAACGCTCTTAGCGGCGACCAGGTAAATGAAGTCCTAAAAAGCCGCACTGTGCCATTGTACCTTAGCATCTGGAAATCACAGCATCATATATTTTAAACGGTACTCATTTATAAACGTTTACATTGAATACTGAATGACTCATGAAAAACTTGTAACTGGTAAATTTAATTTACTAATTTTTGCTTGATATATTCTATGAAATGTACAATAGCTGTACAGAGTGCACTTTCAAAACATGCATCATAGTCTACGCAAAGTTCACACAGCATCATGCAGCAGATGTTCGAGTGCTCCTAATTCCTTTTTTTTATATTTTTAAAACAAGAAATCACAATAAATAGGGCGATATGTCACCTTCAAATCAAGCACGCAGACTGGAACGATTGATCGCGGCAACATGACAGATTCAATTCATTACACACAAATATACGCCCAGATGAAAAATATTTGCAGCACACGGTGTAAAAAGCGATGCTTACAGGACAAAAGACTTATTCCGCCACAACAGGGCGTCCTCTGTATTAAAAGAACAATTAAAACTATTAAAATTGTTGCCTTTTTCTATATTGAGGGTGATGCAGCAGGAACGCACAAGTGATGTTTTACCTTTTCACGCAGCTTCTTATATGCTTTGGTCATCGGGCCCGGAGTGGGCACCTCATGCCGGATCACTTTCCTTCAATGTCCTCCACTCAATCTTCTACATACACAGCACCCACGCACATTTTGGAGCCATTGTGCAAAACAACGCTCACACCAGGCGTGTATGATAATCTCGGCGCACCGGTCAACTGTTCACCGGAATTCTGGGTGCTGTAGCTGGCCGTTAAGTGCACGTGGGTGATGTCACATACGATCGCCCAAGCTTTACAATTAGCAGCCGTGCAACGCCGTTCCCCTTGAGGTTACGAACGCCCGCGCAGATTGCTTCTATAGACGGTGTTTCAAGAAATGTGTTTACTATTTTTAAAAAATCAGCAAAATGCGGTGTTTGCTCGCTGTCTTCACAACTGCTTTTTCTGTAGCGGCAGCCATCTTAAGATGATTGAAGACATGATTTGGGACAGTAATTAAGAAAATTAAATTAATGAACTTTGTAATTAGCGGAGTTAGGTGGTTAAGTCCTATGGGAGAATTGAAGTCCTTCATCTGAAGAACCCATTTCAGCTTTGAGATTTCAAAAAAGCGGCCTCTATTAATTATTGTGGCGTAATGAAATTCAGGCAAATTCAATAGCGAAACCGAAACCCAATCACCGATGAGCGCAACCAGCAGACGACTAGAATGACGTTCACTGTTCAAGACAACGGTTACAGAGGTGCGGTTCTTCCCCGTTCGTTAACCTATGTACGTCATGCGTGCTACTACTGCAGGCGCAGCCCACACACTCACACCAAGAAGTCGGTTGATGGTTGATATAATGGCGTTCACTCATTGTGGAAGAATATGGCAGTTGCGCTCTTCCGCGTTTCGGTTTCGGTTTGGCCGCTGAATTTGGGAGAACTTCATTACTTTGCAATTATTCCCAGAGGCTGGCTTTTTCAAAATCTCAAGGCTGAAATGGGTTCTACGCATGAAGCACTTCAATTCTTCCATAGGACTTAACCCATCTAACTCCGCTAATTACAATGTTAATTAATTTAACTTTCTTAATTACTGTCCCAAATCATGTCTTCAACCATCTTAAGATGCCTGCCGCTACAGAAAAAGCAATTGTGAAGACAGCGAGCAAATATCGCATTATGCTGATTTTTTAAAAAATAGTGGACACATTTCTTGAAACACCCTGTATATCGTGGCCGAAACAGCAGCACTCTTCGTAGGCTGAGTGACATCGGGAAAGCCTTTGGCCCACCGCTGCCTACGTTAGCCGGAGCCAACAACATAGCCTGGGGGTTTTAGGCCTCGGGCACTAGTTTTGCTGGACCAAAATAAAGTTCTTGTCATAATATGCCATGCGATCTCCCTGTTTTAACAAAAGCCTGATACTTCAAAAATGCTCGTTCTGTTCGCCGAGAGAGCCTGCGCTTCTGCCACGATTCTATACGCTCCTACGCTTCTAAATGCGTGAAGGAGACCCATTCCACTATGTGACATTCATATAGCTTTTTTTGTCGGAAGCATTTTCAAGCAATCACGTGGCTCAGTTGTAGAACACCTGCATGCCACGCAGAAAGCCTGAGTTCGATCTTAACTCGAACCGAATATTTTTAGTTTTTTTTATTTGCATTTTTCTTGATTTTTCGCTCACGGACAACGCTGTTTTTCACTCACATGCAACGTCGCCAACGCCGAATCCAGCAACGGAATTTCTACGAAACGAGCTCTTTAACGCAATCGCGCTATAAGATGGGAGTGTCGCTTAGACACACGATGCGCTTGTTGGTAATGTGATGAGCGTCCAGCAACTCTTTTTCCGAAAAATGAGTATTTGCACCTAGTATATTGTCACGTGGTTGTGACGTCGACGAAGGCAGCAGGCGACGTGTCAAAGCTGAAACTGTTTATTAGGCCGAACTTGTGGCCGGTAAACGGAAAGTGAGATTACAGCAATACACGCTGGCACTGATAGCGGCGAACAGAGCGTCGGCCGTCGATCAACTGACGAGCGGTGAAGCGCGTCGGCATTTATAAGTGTGGCATCGAATATTCCAGCCTTATCGCTGGTTGGCGCGCAAGCTCTGGAATAAGGTCGAGTGTTCGCGTTTTGCGCACAATCTTAACAAAATGATCTACAACAATCGCAAAGCTTCTCGAACAAAGAGGCGCGGTTTGCGATGAGCATTGCTCACAGTCTTTGTGGGCGAAAACCGCATACAGCAACTGTGAAAATTAGAAACGCGCGTGGCAATGCCCCCCCTCTGAAAAAGCATCGTCCCGATGCTTAAAACGGAACACGGGGAAAAAATGCATGCAACAATATATAACAACAATAGAGCAAGAAAGTACAATAATAAACCAATAAGTGCAGTCCTCAGGTTCGCTAACGCGCGTAATACGGTTTGAGGCGCACGACATGGACGACTCCAGGTCGCGCACGGCGCCGTTGAGAGTTCGTAATGCCGTCCGGGACAACCTCGTAGTCCAGAGCGCCTAGACGTCGAAGCACTTTGTACGGTCCGAAGTATCGCCGAAGAAGTTCACACCCAAACGCGGTCGCCGGGCTGGTTTTCCACGAAGCGTCGCCGAAGATGGTAGCGGCGGCTGTCGGGCGTCTGCTGAGTCTTGATTCGCAGGCGGGCGAGTTGTCGGGCTTCCTCGGCGCGCTGTAAGTAGGCGGAGACGTCGATGTTTTCTTCGTCGGTGACGTTTGGTAACATGGCGTCAAGCGTCGTTGCCGGACTCCGTCCGTAGACCAGCTTGTATGGCGTCATGTGCGTCGTCTCTTGTACGGCCGTGTTGTACGCGAAAGTCACGTACGGAAGGATCGCATCCCACGTCTTGTGCTCGACGTCGACGTACATGGCCAGCATGTCGGCGATGGTCTTGTTGAGACGCTCGGTGAGGCCATTGGTCTGTGGGTGGTAGGCGGTGGTCCGGCGGTGGCTTGTCTGGCTGTATCTCAAGATCGCCTGAGTTAGGTCAGCAGTAAACGCCGTACCTCTGTCGGTGATGAGAACCTCTGGGGCGCCATGCCGAAGGACGATGTTCTCAACGAAGAACTTGGCTACCTCGGCGGCACTGCCTTTAGGCAGGGCCTTTGTTTCGGCGTAGCGGGTGAGGTAGTCGGTAGCCACGACGATCCATTTATTTCCGCAAGTCGACGTTGGGAATGGCCCCAGGAGGTCCATCCCGATCTGCTGGAACGGTCGCCGAGGAGGCTCGATCGGCTGAAGGAAGCCTGCTGGTCTTGTGGGCGGTGTCTTCCGTCGCTGACAGTCTCGGCACGTTTTTACATAGCGGGCGACGTCAGTGGCAAGGCGCGGCCAGAAGTACTTTTCCTGTACCCTTGCGAGCGTGCGGGAAAGTCCGAGGTGTCCGGCCGCCGGGTCGTCGTGTAGTGCCTGGAGGACTTCTGGTCGCAGTGCTGCAGGCATTACGAGAAGGTAGTCGGCTCGAAGTGGCGAGAAATTCTTCTTTATGACAACGCCGTTTCGCAAGGAAAACGACGCGAGTCCTCGCTTGAATGCCTTGGGAACAATGGCGGTCTTGCCTTCGAGATACTCCACATGGCCCCTGAGTTCCGGGTCGGCTCGCTGTTGTTCGGCGAAGTCGTTGGCACTTATGGTTCCCAGGAAGAAGTCATCCTCCTGATCATCCTGCGGCGGCGGGTCTACGGGGGGCACGAGACAAGCAGTCGGCGTCAGAGTGTTTTCGTCCGGACTTGTAAACGACGGTGACGTCGAATTCTTGAAGCCTTAGACTCCATCTTGCGAGGCGACCAGAAGGGTCCTTCAAGTTAGCTAGCCAACACAAGGCGTGGTGGTCGCTCACAACTTTGAAGGGCCTCCCGTAGAGGTAGGGGCGAAACTTTGACGTAGCCCAGATGATGGCGAGGCACTCCTTTTCTGTTGTGGAATAGTTGGCTTCTGCCTTGGATAGCGACCGGCTAGCATAACTGACAACCCTTTCCACGCCGGAAGTTCTCTGGACAAGAACGGCGCCGAGTCCTACGCTGCTTGCGTCGGTGTGGATTTCCGTGTCGGCGTGTTCGTCGAAATGCGCAAGTATTGGAGGCGTCTGCAGGCGTCGTTTCAATTCTTGAAATGCTTCGACTTGCGCCGCTCCCCACTTGAATTCCACGTCGTTTTTCGTGAGCTGAGTTAGTGGCTCGTCAATGCGTGAAAATTCCTTGACGAAGCGTCTATAATAGGCGCACAAGCCGAGAAATCGGCGTACGGCCTTCTTGTCGGTGGGCGGCGGGAAGGCAGCGATGACAGCTGTTTTCCGTGGGTCGGGGCGAACTCCAGACTTGCTGATAACGTGACCCAGGAACAGGAGCTCCTCGTATGCGAAGCGGCACATTTCTGGCTTGAGGGTGAGTCCGGAGGCCTTGATTGCTTGAAGTACTGCGTCAAGTCGCTGGAGGTGTTCGTCGAAATTTGAAGCAAACACAATGACGTCGTCCAGGTACACCAGGCAAGTCTGCCACTTCAATCCTGCCAGTACTGTATCCATAACCCGTTGGAAAGTCGCAGGCGCCGAGCAAAGACCGAAGGGCATGACTTTGAACTCGAAGAGACCGTCTGGTGTTATAAACGCGGTCTTCTCTCGGTCTCTCTCGTCCACCTCAATTTGCCAATAGCCGGTCTTGAGGTCCATCGACGAAAAGTACCTCGCGTTGTGGAGTCGATCCAGGGTGTCGTCTATCCGTGGGAGAGGGTACACGTCCTTCTTCGTTATTTTGTTCAGGCGGCGATAATCGACGCACAAGCGTAGGGTTCCGTCCTTTTTCTTCACTAACACCACGGGTGACGCCCACGGACTCTTTGAAGGCTGGATGATGTCGTCGCGCAGTATTTCGTCGACTTTGTTCTTTATGGCCTCGCGTTCCCGCGTTGAAACTCTGCACGGGCTCTGACGTAGTGGCCTGGCGCTTTCGTCTGTTATGATGCGGTGTTGTGCGACTGGGGTCTGTCGAACTCTTGACGACGACGAAAAGCAGTCCTTGTGTTGCAGGAGCAGGGTTTTCAGCTGTTCTTGTTTATGCGTCGGTAGGCTCGGATTGACGTCGAAAGATAGTTGGTGAGCTTGCTTCGTCGAAGAACGTTCGGTAAACTCGGCGACGGCGAGGGCGTCGCTGGCTTCCACAATTTCTTCGATGTAGGCGACCGTCGGGCCTTTGCTCACATGCCTGTATTCGTTGCTGAAGTTCGTGAGCATCACTGTTGCTTTCCCTTCACGCAACTCGGCGATGCCTCTTGCGACGCAAATCTGACGGTTTACAAGCAGGTGCTGATCGCCCTCGATGACGCCTTCGAAGTCTGTGGGTTTTTCGGTGCCGACGGGAATGATGACGCTGGAGAGAGGCGGAACGGTGACGTGCTCTTCTATCACGTTCAATGCATGGTTCCGCGGCGTCGTCTGGGTAGGCAGCGCTTTTTCTGAAGTTAGTGTTATCGGCTCAGACCTCAGGTCGATGACGGCGCCGTGGTCACTTAGGAAGTCCATTCCAAGTATCACATCCCTGGAGCAGTTTTGTAGGATTACAAAGCTCGCAGGATAAGTCCTGTTATTGATGGTGACTCTCGCCGTGCAGACACCAATCGGCGTTATCAGGTGGCCTCCAGCTGTCCGGATTTCGGGTCCACTCCAAGCGGTCTTTACTTTCTTCAGCTTGGTGTCGAATGGCCCACTGATGACGGAATAGTCGGCCCCACTGTCGATGAGAGCGGTGACGTTGTGGCCGTCGATGAGAACGTCGAGGTCGCTAGTCCGTCGCCTTGCGTTACGGTTAGGTCGCGGCGTCGGATCACGGCTGCGTCGATGTGTTGCGGTGCTTCCATGCTGCGTCGTCAGGTCTTCTTCGGTCCGCGAGGTTTCGTCGGCAGGGCTTCGTCTGCTTCGCGTCGTGTTCTGCAGGTGTCGTCGCGTTGTCGTCGTCGGCGGCCGCGGAGGATCTTCGGCATTTTGTCGTACAGCAACCGCACCTCCATCGGTTGCTGCCCTTAGTTTCCCTGATACGGGCTAGGCGACCGGCCCCGGTTTGGGCCAGTGTACTGCCGGCGGTGCGGTGACATGTAGCGGCCGGGCGACGGCGAGCGGGAAGGTCGTCGTTGCTGCCACTGTGTTCCGGTGAGGTAGTCGTCGATGTCGCGAGGCCGTTCGCCTGGCTGCGGACGCGGCGCGTTGACGGCGAATCCGCGTAGCCCCATCTGTCGGTAGTGGCAGCGGCGGTACGTGTGGCCGGCCTCCCCGCAGTGGTAGCAGAGCGGGGGGTTGTCAGGGGCGCGCCAGACGTCGGTCTTCCTTGGCGCGTAGCGCGGCGCATAGCGCTGGCCGACAGGAGGACGGTAGGGCGTCGGTGGTGGTGGCGGTGTCTGGCGGCCGAACTGTGGCGATGCGCTGTCTTGACGTTGTCGCTGAGCGGGCACAGGACGGCGGACCGCAGCGGCGTAGGCCATGGCCTCCGGATGAGGCTGCGGTGTTTCGGGAATTCCGAGCGATTGATGAACTTCCTCGCGGACAATGTCGGCGATCGAATCCACTTGAGGCTGCGGCGAAGGTAACAGCTTGCGCAGCTCTTCCCGCACGATCGCTCGGATGGTCTCGCGCAGGTCGTTGGTGCTGAGGGCATGAGCTTCGGCGTAGTTGGTTGTTGAAGAGGGGCGGTTGTACTGCCTTGTCCGCATCTCAAGTGCCTTTTCGATTGTCTTGGCCTCGGTAAGGAATTCGTCGACTGTCTTGGGTGGGTTGCGGACAAGTCCCGCAAACAGCTCTTGCTTGACACCTCGCATCAGGAACCGGAGCTTCTTCTCCTCAGCCATGGCGGGGTCGGCGTGCCGAAACAGTCGATTCATCTCCTCCGTGTAGATAACGATGCTTTCATTGGGCAGCTGCACACGGGCTCCAGCATAGCCGCGGCTCGTTCCTTGCGGACCACGCTGGTGAATGTGCTTAGGAACGTCGTCCGAAAGATATCCCAGGTTTGTAACGTGGATTCATGGTTCTCGAACCACGTCCTCGTGGCGTCTTCCACGTAGAAGTAGGCGCGGCGTAGTTTTTCGTCGGAGTCCCAGTTGTTGAAAGCAGCGACTCGTTCATACGTCTCCAGCCAGGTCTCGGGGTCCTCGCTTGGCGATCCATGGAAAGTCGGTGGCTCTCTCGGTGGCTGGATCACGATCGTTGCAGGGGACGCAGCGGCCGTCATCGTGCCTGTCGTCATCGTCGCCGTGCATTTTGGCTTGTCAGGTAGGAGTCCGTATTGTGGTGCCAGTCCTTGTAGTCTCCGGCTGGCTCGACTCTCCTGGATGGTGTCGGTTTCTTCTTGGCGACTTGGGCTGGGTTCACGGTTTGACGGGGGTGTCCGGTACATGAACGAAAAGCACCTCCACCAGATGTCACGTGGTTGTGACCTCGACGAAGGCAGCAGGCGACGTGTCCAAGCTGAAACTGTTTATTAGGCCGAACTTGTGGCCGGTAAACGGAAAGTGAGATTACAGCAATACACGCTGGCACTGATAGCGGCGAACAGAGCGTCGGCCGTCGATCAACTGACGAGCGGTGAAGCGCGTCGGCATTTATAAGTGTGGCATCGAATATTCCAGCCTTATCGCTGGTTGGCGCGCAAGCTCTGGAATAAGCTCGAGTGTTCGCGTTTTGCGCGCAATCTTAACAAAATGATCTACAACAATCGCGAAGCTTCTCGAACAAAGAGGCGCGGTTTGCGATGAGCATTGCTCACAGTCTTTGTGGGCGAAAACCGCATACAGCAACTGTGAAAATTAGAAACGCGCGTGGCAATATTAAACTCGCAAAGCATGCACTCGGTGTTCCAGCGGTTTGGTGCTCGACTGCTGACCCGACTGCTGATCGGATCCCGACCGCAGCGGTCGCATTTTCCATGGAGGTGGAAGTGCTTGAGGCCCGGGTACTGAGATTTGGATGCAGAGGTCAAAATTTTCACAGCCCGCCCCTACTGTGTCCCCCCGTAATCATATGGTTTGGAACATAAAACCTCAGAAATTATTACAATCTCTCGAAGCCGTGATGCACACGTGCAAGCAGCATAATACACAGCTAAAGAATTGAAGGACACTTTGTAAATTGCAAAGTGTGTTCGGCGAACGCCTGTGTGCATTGAGACGGGGTCGGTCAGAATGAAACGCGATGCGCGCGTTACTTCTTGCATGATTGGACACCTTCGGCGCAGCGACGCTACGCAAGCAAAGCGCGAGCGCTGTAGAGTCCGACGTGAGGCGCGACCGACGCGACTGGCGTCCGTTGGCGCGCCCCGGCGGCCACCTGGCACCGTGACAGGGCACGAACGGAGTGACGCACGGACGTGAGCATGAGACATTAAAGGCTTTTACCTTAATACGAATTATAATTATTTTAAGTGCGTAGCACTGAGGGGACCGGCTTCTCGTCCAACCGTAGATCTGATGTAGTCTGATCACACTCAATACCAAGCGGTCAATAGAGGCGTAAGCAAACGCTAACAAAGCTCAAAACCAAGTTACAATAAATGAACATGGTCTCAAATGATATAATTACCAGAAATAACCAAAAAGCAATCGCAAGTATTAACTTGAAGCCCCTAAAAATGCTTCGTAAACATGCTGCTGACTCTTCAACCGCGCAAGAGAGGAAGCCACCATGTCGTCAAAAGCGTGAGTACTCCTCTCACCGACGCCTTAGTCGCTACATCTGAAAGGGAAAACAACCTGACGGAACTCGCCGGAGATGTGACGTATCTCAACCGCCGTGACAAGCAGGAAGTCGAGAAATCTCAGGAAGAGGTAGCGCCCATGCCGCAGACCTAGTTTGCAAATGTCCCTGACAAAGTTGTAAACATGCCTCAAACATTGACGTCATCGACAGTTTGGTAACCGGGGCAGCGGGAACTCCACAAACGGGAATCGCTGTTTGCCCATGCTACCCGCTTCCTACGGTTTCACACTAGTGCAACTGCATTTAGTGCAGCATTTAGAACTACACCAATCTCTACACACGAGCGACATTAGCGCGAGTATTTTTCAAAAGTAATTGATGTTCCCGAGCAATGTCGTTCTCTCAGATACCAGTGTGACCTATGTGTGTCTTCCCACACAAGGTCGACATGGCATAGAGAACTCCGTTTGCGTAAAGTGCACAATCACCGTTCTATTAACGGCCGAGAGAGCACCGAAAGCATTTTATGTAAAGCATGACTTATGTGACATGCCATTTAATGTCGTCATACACTTGCGTTATGCCATACCAGTTCGGGTCTATATCAGGTGAAGGAAACAGCCACGTGAGCACGAATTCGAATGGCGGATAGATAGATAGATAGATATATAGATAGATAGATAGATAGATAGATAGATAGATAGATAGATAGATAGATAGATAGATAGATAGATAGATAGATAGATAGATAGATAGATAGATAGAAACGGTCAAAGTGGCTTAAGTATGATAAAAAAAATCGGAACAAACTGACTTTGTGAACACCAACTCGAGTATAGCGATTCTAGAAGAAATCACTGATGCCCTAGTTTTTCGTACTGACTTCGTATATTAGGTGCGCAAACAGTTCAAAAGAGTTCACTGAAAATGATGGCACAAGTTCTCAAGAACACGTATTCTGCCTTCCCTCTCTTCGGAACGTATACTAATTTGTGCACCCTTATGTTTCGATAGCCGTACAATACTGTCACGTGGTCGTGACGGTGCAGAAGACTCCAGCAGAACTCGGGAATACGTAACTTTTTATCTGGCCTGTTAAGGTGTTTATTTGCCTGTACTCAGAGATACTGCATAATGGCGACAGCAACGGCCAGGCACGAACTCTCAGCGCGAGCGGCGTCCTTCTTGCAGATGACCCACTAGAAGGCCCTCGAGAGTGCAACCCATTTTGAAGTCCTAAGGCATCGCTACAATTACCCCGGGGACGAAAAGGGAGCCGCCGGGCGACCTAACAGCTTGTCACTATTAGGGGGTCATAGTAGGCCTTCAGGCGCTCCACGTTGACAATGTCGCGCCCTCGAGGGCGCATGTCCGAAGATTGTTCGATGGGTTCGATCAGGTAGTTGACCGGAGATGTGCGCTCGATGACACGGTAGGGGCCTTCGTATTTCGGGAGTAGTTTTGAAGAGAGGCCGGCTGCGGAGGTAGGGACCGAGAGCCATACGAGCGCTCCAGGGAGGAACGTGGGCTCAGAGGTTGCGGAGCCATCGCGAATACTCTTCTGCCGCTCTCGTTCATTCATCGTGAAGGTCTTGGCGAGCTCGCGACGCTCTTCAGCACGCTTGGCTGTGTCAGAAATAGGGGCACACTTAGATGGGTCCGGCGTGTACGGGAGTATCCTGTCGATGGTGTGCGACGGGATGCCGTCCGTATAGTAAGAAGGGTGAAAATCCAGTAGTGTTCTGAGGGGCGGTATGGTAAGCGTAGGTGACGAAGGGCAGTATAGCATCACAATTCATGTGGTCGGCGGCGACGTACATCGAAAGCATGTCGCCGAGGGTGCGGTTAAACCGTTCGGTGAGGCCATTCGTCTGCGGGTGCTAAGCAGTAGATTTTGCGGGGGGACAGAATGGCACTCCGTGAGGATGGCTTCGACGACTTCCGACAGGAAGACACGGCCTCGATTGCTGAGAAGCTCCTGGGGTGGACCGTGACGCAGTATGAATCGGTGAAGCAGGAAGGAGGCAACATCGCGCGCAGTAGCCGCAGGGAGGGCGGCGGTTTCGGCGTATCGCGTTAGGTGGTCTACGGCGACGATGGCCCAGCGGTTACCAGCCGACATCAGAGGAAGTGGTCCATACAAATCGATACCCACGCGCCCAAACGGACGGTCAGGGCAAGGTAACAGTTGTAGACCGGCTGGGGACATGTGTGTTGACGGTTTGCGGTGTTGGCAATTGAGGCAGGAGCAAACGAACTTCTGCACGTAGCTGTACAGTGCCGTCCACTGTTAGGGTGAACGCGCGAGCTCGTGGCCGCGCTCCGCAGAGCGCCGCTGCCGCCAGCGCGGCCGCGCATCGAAGCAAACCTGCGCAGGCGCGGCAGTGCCTGCAGGCGTGGCTTCGTGTCGTCTGCTACGATGCTCGCGCTCTTGGGCGCGCCGAGCTTGCGCGCACAGTGCCGTGTGTTTGCTGCAGCGAATACAAACTTTTGTTTTAGTGTCGAAACTTGGAGACTGGCAGATTAAGAACGCTAGCTATGTGCACTTCATAACGGAAGTACTTCTAAAAATAGAGTTTCGTTGCTATTAACTGAACGTAATAAAAAAAAAAGTCATTCTCGCGCAAGAAGTGTGTGCGAATTCTTTGTTTCTTAAGAATAATTCGCAAGGCAATGTTAGCACAAATATTTACTTGTCGGCTCTATACTGAGTATAGTGAGTATGGGAATTTCGCGTGCATTTTTACAGGGAACGTTTTAAGGGGTGTTCTTTGGCCTTTCTTTTGCGGTCGTCCGCCACGGTGGATCAGTGGCTACGGTGCTCGGCTGCTGACCCGAGGGTCGCGGGTTCGATCCCGGCCGCGGCGGTCGCATTTCGGTGGAGGCGAAATGGTAGAGGCCCGTGCACTGTGCGATGTCAGTGCACATTAAAGAACACCAGATGGTCCAAATTCCCGGAGCCCTCCACTACGGCGTCTCTCATGATCATATAGTGGTTTTGGGCACGTAAAACCCCATATATTATTATTATTTCTTTTGCGGTCTTGAACGCAGGCGTGCGACGGCGTGATTGGTATCTTCCGATAATATATAAAACAGTTGGACTGTTTACTTTGAATTGTAGAGATGAAGAATTATAATAAAACTGGCTCGCGTGTAATCCATTGAAATAGAATCTTTCTTTACGTGTTTTATGTACACTAATATGTGTATATCATGAATATAGACGACGTTGTACCGTTGTGTCCGATGCAGCCGACAACCCCGCGATTTGCTTGAGTTCTCTCATGGTCGATGCAGGAAAACCATTCGCCGCCGATATTATTGACATGTCCTCATCTTCCGCAGTCACCTTCGCATGGCCCTTCCGGGGAGCATCCTTGATCCGGCGCTCAGTCCCCTAGGCGTGAATGACTCTGTTCACTTTTTAACGGCCTATTTGCGACTCGCGAAATTGCCCTCTGTGAATATTCTTGAAAGCTTAGCTCAAGAATACACCTTCTTTCTTCTTCAGGAACGCGTGACATCGCCTAATCACACACTCACTCCAAAATGTTCGCAGGGCAAAAGAACTGAGATTCATCTGCAATCTCGTTTTTATAACCGCTAGAGCATGGGAAGAAACAACTGTATAAAAAACAATTTTTATGTGATGGCTTCGGATGATAGTGCCGCGGTGGCGAGGCCTGCTCTACACTCTACTAACACAATTGAGGGCGCACAATATGTTTGCTGGTGAAGCTCGAGCAGTGGCGGGATCGAATCCTGCATGGCCGTAGCGGTCCCCTTTCGATGAAAGCGAAATGCTAAAGGCCCGTGTAACTTAGGTTCAAATGCCTTTTCAAGAACACCAGATGACGAAAATTTCCGTAGCCTTCTACTACCACGTCGCTCAGAATCATACCTTGGTTTTGTGACGTGAAACCCCCCCACAATTATTATTACAACTGTGGGCGTGATCACAGTATAATACGATCGTTAGAATTTCCGTAGCCTATATCTCAGCAGAAATGAGACTACGAGCATCCATTACGCTCACGGGGATAGCGGAAACGCAATTGGCCTCGAGGCCCACCACTGGAAACGCCGGCGCCACCATCGGCGTGACGTGCTTGGCAGGATCACGTGGTCTCGGCGGCCGCGTCGGCTGCTTGCGGAGCGCTGCCGCGTGCTTTGTAAATGAGTTTCAAGGTCCCCCTGCGCTGCGGTCGGTACGAATACGGAGGTTTTCTCGCATTCTGAACCCAACTGAACCCATTGTAACAGGAGTGGCTACCTCCGAAAGCGATGAACATGCTGCTATTAGGCTTGGTGCCGTAGTGCCGGACGTATACACGCAACGAAGTCCGGTATAAGCCTGCACCGGTGCCCGTGGGACAAGAAACGGCGTGAAGAGTGCGTTGTGGTGCTAAGAACCGGCAAGCAGCTATCGGCTACCAGTCATGTGTACAACAAGCACTTCCGCGACGACGATTTTCGCTGCTGCGTCGGGGCTGTGATGTTGAGTGGCAGAAAGTGCGCACTGCGACGATTGTCCTCGCGCGCTTCCCGCCGGCTAATGGTGCTTATCTACCGCAGTATGGAAAAAGGCGCAGCCTTTTGCATCCCGCAATACCATCTCAGAACGTTCCTGTGCGACCTCTTGATCGCCGGCCCCGTGCTCATCGTCTAAAATATGGGCTGCAGATATACTTCAGCGACTGTTTAGATACGTTGGATTTAAACACTCGTAAGGTTCCTTATACATTCCCCTAAGATGACCGGAAGGTGAAAGCCACCTTCTCCTTCTTGTCAGTCAATATATTGATTTTCCCCGCCCCGCTCCAAAAGACTTTGTGCACCTAACGAGGTTTTGCACTGCCTCCGTGATCGGTCCACCGATCACGGAGGCTGTGCAAAGCGACCATGTCGTGTGAACACGTCATGATGTGACATGACGTTATGTGGCGTCATGGAGACGTCATGACGTCTTCACAAATTTGGGCAATCTGTGACGTCATGATGACGTCATCACGTGATGGTGATTTTTTTTTTTGCATTACTCGTGCCGGCGCCGACGAGGCGGGATGCCGACGGTCAATCTTCCCTTTTGATGAGGCATCGAAGGTTTTCGCCTTCATAACCTATATGCGACGTTTGCTGGTGGATGTACATAGCGAGCGAGTCAAATGCTGCGGCTGATGTGTGCTGCATTTATGTTGGCAATAACATTCTTTCAGTCAGTCGTGCATTCTCATGACGCAAGCGCTACGTGCTAAAAAGCCCAAATTTACCTGTGCCACTCTCAAACTCAAGTTGGGCCTATCCAACCCCATGCATTTTTTTGGAGCCTTATTTATTTATGTGGAAAAGATGCCGCGCTGTTGGCGTTACACTCGACATACTTCCCTAATTGCAGGGAAACTCGCCAAATAATGCTGGGCATTAAAATTTTGCATTTCACTCTTTACGTGTTGTTGTTACCTTGTTTTGCAGCTGCAGGTTTGCTGCAATAACTTCCCTTTCTTTCACCACTATTACAAGTTCAGGTAGGTCCTTGTTCACATCGGCGTTTGCAGAACAAGTGCGGCGAACGTTACTGTATTTTAATTCGTTTCCTTGGCGTTGTATACTACATGGCCTCGTAGACCACTTCTCCTTCCATCAGCAATCTCGAAGTGTTGAAGCTTTGGTCTATGAATTTGTTGATGGCAGAGAGCGGCAAGTTCAGTGGAATGCAATGGAAACGAAAGTTAAGCAACATATTAAAAAGGGCATCGCATTTTCTCACGCTTTGTGTGACCACCAAAAACGAAACGAACACACTGAAACAACAGGAGGAGCGGCAATTTCTCGCTTAGAAGACCGATCTATATGCAGTGCGAGGCAACATGTCAAATGACATTGAAATATACATTAATTTTGACTGAAAAAAAAAACGAAAAAAAAAACGTTGAATCGTCGGGACGGGACATCATAAGTTGCCATAGGCGCGCCGAAGTCGTAGTTGTAACAAAAAAAAAAAAAAATGGAATAGCGACCGCGCAACAATAGTTTTTGTGTACTCACAAATTCTCATATTTTGCTGCCTAAAGTTCACGGCACGGCGCCAAAACACGCTCGTAGCGAAAGCGAAACCATGAGTACGAACATATACATGCAGACGCTCATACATGCAAAAGCTCCGTCGGTCGCCGCGAACCCGTGCAATCACTGGCTTGAGGCTTCTTTCTGTTATGCTCCATTTAGGTATACAGGCGTCTACTCTAATAAAATGTTTCACATAGTTTGTACTCAACGACTGACTACATTTCACGCCAGAAGCCGGTTCAGGGGTCTCATCGCGGTGACCGCGTGAAGCGGGCGCTTCGTTTTCTGCTGAGAGACAGCGACTGTAAACTATGTTGTGCTTTGTTTTCGTCGAAAATTATTATTTTAACACTACAGAACATATTTCGTTTCGAAAGTACGCACAGAATTGTCCTGGAGCGCTTCCTCGACGTGTTTTGTAGAGCGCCGACAGTAAATCTTAAGGGGAGCACGCGGCGGTATCCTGCCTAGCACGCAATCGAGGCGCGCCCGATAGAGGGCGACTCCGTAACTCCTCGAGGCCAATAGAAGCCCTTGCTTTGCTAATGCACCGATTCAAGAGAACGTGAAAATACGCCCATTTCTTTCCTTTCTTTCATTTTGCAGAAAATACTACTCGACTTCATCGATGTTTTTTGTGCCACTTCACTGCCTTTCTACCCTCGCCTCAAGAGAAATACAAAAATCAAGTAATTTTAATCTACAGGGCCGGATAGCTTGAAGATGCGAGAACCAGCAGCGAGTGTTCGCAACCTTAGGCAGCTAAAAAAATCCAGCGAGCTCCACCACGCGAAGACTGTCGAAACAGCGAAGCTTATGCCCGTCATTCATCAGCCTATATCATACTTCTATACTTTTTATGTCTTCCGTTTGTTGGAGCTTAGCGTCGGCCTCTCTAGCGCGAACATCGCGGGTAGCTCGGCGACGAGATCTGTTCTCGCGTCAACTCACGCTGACGCTCACGTCAGGTGGCTTCTTCGTTGGGAGAATGAGAAATGTTCGTCATCTTGGAAGTGCAAACTCCTGAACACTAACACCCACACGCTATTTTACACAAAACTGTGCCTCATTATCACCCCATCTTGGCGCATTTCTCGAAGGTTCCCTCCTCGACATCATCCGCCCTCGCCCTCGACTCTCGCAGCACACGCAGCCCTCCCGCACATACCTGCGGCTCACTCACGCCACAATTCGAGGCCACGTGATCAGCGCTACCACAACCCCGGACATGAAAAGATCAACTAAGAACACCTTCGCTGTTAAAAGCGACATATGCGCCTGTATATCAAAGGGATAATTTTATTTGAGCCGATAAAGTGAAGTTCACTTGGCGTCTGCCACGTCTCCAAGTTTCAACACTAAAAGAAAAGTTTGTATTCGCTGCAGCAAACACACGGCACTGTCAGCGAAGTTTGTTTCACGGCAATGCAAGGTCGGCGCGCCCAAGAGCGCGAGCATGCTAGCAGACGACACGAAGCCACGCCTGCAGGCGCTGCCGCGCCTGCGCAGGTTTGCTTCGATGGGCGGCCGCGCTGGCGGCAGCGGCGCTCTGCGGAGCGCGGCCACGCGCTCGCGCGTTCACCCTAACAGTGGACGGTACTGTACATCCCTCGCCAGAATGTCGAATGCGGTGGTAAGTTTTCGACACCCCAGAGTGTGCACATTGCGGATCAGAGTGGAATGACTCACATATTTTCCGACCGCAGACTGCGGGGTATCACGAATAGCCACTGCGGGCCGTCGGCGTTGTAATTGCGTCGATGCAGCAGGCCGTCACGTATGGCCAAATGGTGAGCTTGACGACGCAAGACGCGAGTGGATGGTGTTGCGGACGGATCAGAGAGCAAGTCGATAAGCGGTGCGATCCAATTATTCTTGCGCTGTTCGGTAGCGATGATGTGAACATCGATGACAGAAACAGCAGATACTGAGCAGGGGGCTTTGTCGTCAGGCAGAGGGGAGCGCGAGAGGGCGTCGGCGTCAGCATGCTTGCGTCCGTTGCGGTACAGCACGCGGATGTCGTAGTCTTGCAGGCGAAGAGCCAGCGGGCGAGGCGGCCTGAGGGATCCTTCAATGACGACCGCCAGCATAGTGCGTGATGGTCGGTGACGACATCAAACGGGCGACCATACAAATCGGGTCGAAACATTGTAAGGGCCCAGACGATCGCCAGCCACTCTTTTTCCGTGACGGTGTAATTTGTCTCGGCTCTCGTGAGCGTACGGCTTGCGTATGCCACGACATATTCTGAGAATCCGGGTTTGCGCTGCGCCAGGACAGCGCCGAGGCCTACACCGCTGGCGTCTGTGTGCACCTCCGTTGGGGCCATAGGGTCGTTGTGTTGTAGTATGGGAGGAGACGTCAACAAATGGCGGAGCTTGGCGAACGCGTCATCGCACTCGGATGACCACGAATTAAGGGGCCCGTTACTTCCAAGGAGCTTCGTCAGTGGTGACATGATCACCGCACAGTTTCGTATGAATCGACGAAACTGCGCAGTTCTTTGACGGACGCAGGTTTGGGAAATTCGGCCACGGCCCGAAGCTTGGCCGGATCGGGAAGAATTCCGTCCTTGGACACGACGTAACCTAGGATTGTGATTTGCCGTGCTGCAAATCGGCACTTCTTCAGATTTAGTTGGAGGCCGCCGTTGCTCACACGTGTGAAAACTTCTCTCAGACGTTGGAGATGCGTGGAGAAATCCGGAGCGAAAACAACGACGTCGTCCAGGTAACACCAGCACGTGTGCCATTTCAAGTTGCGCATAACGGTGTCCATCATGCGCTCAAAGGACGCGGGCGCATTACACAGACCAAACGGCATGACGTTGAACTCGTACAAGCCGTCGGGTGTGAAAAAGGCTCTCTTCGGTCGAGCGTCGTCAGCCATGGGTACTTGCCAGTACCCCGAGCGCAAATCGAGAGAAGAAAAGAATTCGGCTCCGTGGAGGCTGTCAATCGCGTCGTCGATGCGCGGTAGTGGATAAACATCCTTGCGAGTGATCTTATTGAGCCGTCGGTAGTCCACACAGAACCGCACAGAACCATCCTTTTTAGCAACGAGAACAACAGGAGACGCCCATGGGCTGTCCGAGGGCCCAATTACGTTGCGTCGGAGCATATCGTCTACTTGCTCATTAATTACCCGACGTTCGGCAGGCGACTCGCGATATGGACGTTGTCGTAACGGTGGTTGGGCGCCTGTGTCGATGCGATGTGTAACAGCAGACGTGCGACCGAGAGAAGTTTGCCCGACATCGAAAGAAGATCGAAATTCTTGCAATAGGCCCAGAAGCTGGGAACGCTGGACCGCCGTAAGGTTGTCAGCGATGGAGTTACCAAATACATCAGCAGATGACGGATCAGACGTGGAAACAGCACTGATGGTACGGGAACTGCGACAGTGCGAGTCATCGGGTACGTCCAGGACTTGTGCGTCGTCGACGGGTTCCACTCTGCCGAGACATTCTCCTCGAACCAACGTAACAATGTACGGGAATGGGTTGGTCACGAAAATAGCGGTGTTGCCCTGAGTTACTTGCACGGTCGCGAAAGGTACCAGCAAACGCTTTCGTACGGCAACCACGGTCAGATGGCGAAAGGAGCGCAACTGTGTCGGAGAGACCGGCGCAGTAGACCGACATAGCCGCTGACGAGCTTGGAGGCACTGTCGTATCGTCTTTGACGAGGATCTTGCTCAGTGCCGAGGGACTGTCTACTGGCGTCAAATGTGAGAACGGTTAAAGTTCAATTTCGGCGGAGGCACAATGAATGACGGCGTCGTGGCGGGAGAGAAAATCCCATCCCAGGATGACGTCGTGGGAGCATGCAGTAATGATGATGAACTCGATGACATATTGAACGTCCTGAATGATGACGCGAGTAGTGCACACTGCTGTAGGATGAATACTGTGCTAACTAGCGGTACGGAGGGATATCCCAGAAAGTGGCGCCATCACTTTTCGGAGTAAGCGGCAAAGTTTTGCGTCTATAACGGGTATGGCAGCTACAGTATCGATAAGGGCAGATGCGCGACCACCGTCCACAAACACGTCGATGACATTCGATGGATTTCTCTGAGGGCTTTCACAGTTCGATAGCGACTAGTTTTCCTGCTCTTGAGCGGCCGAACTTGGCCGCATTAGTGACAGGGATCGAAGTCGTCGAGACGTGGACCTACGATGAGATGGAACTGGCCGAGACGTCGGTGGCATAGACGGGGGTGAGTTGTGAAAGGGACGGCTCAGCTGGCCAG
This sequence comes from Rhipicephalus appendiculatus, assembly GCA_030522465.1. Classification (NCBI taxonomy): domain Eukaryota; kingdom Metazoa; phylum Arthropoda; class Arachnida; order Ixodida; family Ixodidae; genus Rhipicephalus; species Rhipicephalus appendiculatus. The sequence continues at coordinate 236,494 of JALIZH010008745.1, read as the reverse complement.
CGGCAGGTGACGGTACAGGAGGCGGTTGCACCCGAAAGCAATAACGTGCAACGTCACCGGCGTAACCGCATGCAAAGCAGATGGGCCGGTTGTCGGGTGTGCGCCATCGGTTCGCCGGGGTAGGTCCCATCCATGTCGCAAGACCCGACGGTCGGAACGGCTGCTGGAATGACTGCATGGTGGGCTGAAGTCGAGGCCTAGGGATGACGCCAGCATACGTAGCCGGCACAGCCGCTTCGGTGGACGGAGGTCGAGCGGCGGCTTCGGCATATGTCAGAGGGGCAGCCGCCGGAAGTACTTGAGGCGGCCTGGCGACAACTTGGTCGTCACGCTGGGGCGCAGATGCCGGAGGTTGTTGGTGGTACGCAGGCATGACCTCTGAAATTTCTTGCTCAACCGCTCGGCGGAGGGGAGGAAGAAGGGTGGTCGCCGATTGTTGAACGGCCGGAGGGTGGGCAAAGGCCAGGAGAGAGAACTGGCGTACGATTTCCTCCCGGATGAATGACTTTAGTTCTGCCAGTAACGCCGCCTGGTCAGAGCTGGCCACCAAGCCAGCAAGCTCTACATCTCATGAAGGGGAGCGACGGGTCATCGAACGCTGCCGGTGGAGCTCCTCGTAGCTCTGCCACAGCGTGATGACCTCGGCCAATGTGGTAGGGTTCTTGGCGAGCATCATCGTCAATACCTTTCATAACGTTCCGGATCTTGCCAGGCTCAGACATGGTTCCGTTGGCTTTCTTACACAAGTCGAGGACATCTTCGATATAGCTGGTGAATGATTCACCGGCCTGCTGAGCACGTTCGCGTAAGCGCTGTTCGGCTTGCAGCTTACGAACTGCAAAGCAGCCAAAAACGTTGATGACGGCGGTCTTGAAATCAGACCAAGTCGCAAAATCAGACGCGTGGTTGTTATACCACAAACCTGCTACTCCTGCAAGGTAGAATTCCAAGTTGGTCAACTTGCCGTCGTCGTCCCATTTGTTGGGGATGCTCACGCGTTCGTAAAGTGCGAGCCAGTCCTCCACATCGGTGCTATCGGCGCCAGTGAAGATGGGTGGATCGCGGATGCGTGGGACACCGGGACAAGTGGGCTGCATGGGGGGGAGGCGTTTGCTGAGAAGCGTCTTGGGGCATGGTAGAAGGCAGGGTACGAGATCGAAGCTCCACAGGCATCGAATGGGAGCACAGCACTCTCCACCAATTTGTTAAGGTGTTTATTTGTCGGTACTCAGAGATACTGAGTAATGGCGACAGCCACGGCCAGGCACGAACTCTCAGCGCGAGCGGCGTCCTGTTTGCAGATGACCCACTAGAAGGCTCTCAAGAGTGCAACCCATTTCTAAGTCCTAAGGCATCGCTACAGGCCGAACTAGTGGCCGGGAGACAAAGTTAAACTGCAAGCGAGCAATGCACGCTGTGCGTACATACATTGATAGCGGCGAACAGTGCGTCGGCCGTCGATAAACTGATCATCATACACCAGGCGTCGAACTTTCCAGCCCTATCACTGGTGGTTGCGAAAGCTCTGGAATAATCTTGAGTGTTCGCTTCCTGTGCGCAATCTTCACCAAGCGATATACTACAAACGTGAAGCTTCTCGAACACCGTGGCGTGATCTGCGCCGAGCATTGCTCGCAATCGTTGTGGGTTTAAACCGAGTACATACATCTAAAGAACACCCGTGGCAATATTATCCTTTTAGCTCTGGCTGTTTCTACGTGAGGCCATGTATTACTCAAAGTCTAATGGAGCATAAGGTGTCGTTGATCGCAGGTTCAGCGTGTGCTATCTCTTTTGCATTGTAAAGAGTATGAGCGCACATCTGAACTCGATGAATGCCGAGTGTTATACACGCAGAACGACGACGAAACACCCCTAGAGTGAGCTGGCATACCGACAGTAGTGAAAGAGCATACACAGATGTGTGTGTGTGTGTGTGTGTGTGTGTGTGTGTGTTTGTGTGTGTGTTTGTGTGTGTGTGTGTGCGTGCGTGCGCGCGCGCGCGCACACACACGCACGCTTTCTGTTGTCCTCAGCCAGGAAAAATGATAATAAAATGTCTGAGATAATAAGGGTGGCGTGTTGTACGTAGAATAAGAGAAACAGTTATTTGATGCTTGAACGTGTTGTCTCTCTCGTCCTGATGTTGTAATTATGCCAAAGCTTCCAGTATTTCCACATCACCCTTATCTGGTTCATTGTGAGGGGCCTAGAGATTTCAGTTTGTGTGTGGCTCCGGTGTGGCTCTATGCATTTCCTCTAATACGGTGAACGGAAATTTCTTCGTAGTGCATACAGCTTTGCTTCGTCGATATCGTCGTCCTGCGGATTGAAGCGGCTGACCTCTGCCTTTTTATATTGTGCTTTGAAACTGCTCAGTATTTCAGCAGTGACCCTGTGTCACGCCAATGACTGACCCCTTTAAAACTAATACGCATGACAAGCGGGCTTTGACAAAGATAGGTCCACATATTGTGACGTCGGCTTGCCTATCAAGCGCCTATTCTTGTTCATAAAACCACTATTCGCTATTCCAAGTGAGCGCTCGCAACCTAGCGGGTATACGCTATGGAAGTGGCAGATCTAATGACAACACTTAATCGACACAGTGACAGTGACACGAACTTTTATTGAAATACCCTGTGGAAAATGATTAAGGCTCCCGAATCCTATTGGTGGCTCCGCCCAAGACGGAAACGGGAGATGGCGACTTTCAGCGACGTCACGGACCCTCTGGACAGCCTGGAAATGATGTGCAAAGTCCGCACTATGCAGTAGGTCATCCCATTTGGTCTTGTCTTGTAAGTTGGAGGCCGCGTTGCGCGGGCATACCCACAGTATATGATCGAAAAAAGACTCACAGTATCGCCACTAGGGCGAAGCAATGAATGCGATAGCAAGAAATTAGTTTGTCATACGAAAAACGACAAGCAGCTCAATACTTGCAGCGCGCGGCCGCAGCACAAAGAAGGACGCTCGAAAAGAACGCATAGGTATACACAGGACAAGCGTGAACTAACAACTGTCGCAGTTGTTACGTGTTTGTATTAACGCGATAGCGTTAAAGAGCTCGTTTCGCAGAAATTCCGTCGTCGGCGTCGGCGTCGTTGGTTGTGAGCGAAAAATCATCATCTTGTCCGTGACCGAAAAATCATCATCTTGTCCGTGACCGAAAAATCGAGAAAGATGCAAATAAAATAAATAATAAAAATTTTCGGGTCCGAGTGGGGATCGAACCCGGGTCGTCTGCGTGGCAAGCAGGTGTTCTACCACACAGCCATGCCTCTGCTTGGATATACTGTGAAAATAAGTTCCTCTGCTTGGAAATGCAGTGAAAATAACTTCCATGCTTCGCAAACGCAAGCGTCCTTTATATAGGCGTCGCAATATAACATGTAATATCCCAGGAATATTGCGTGGTACAAGCGTAAATTGTCATCGGGCGTCAGAATATGTGACTATCATAACGATTCCATAGTTTAAAGCCAGCCACCCATTAAAAACGGCACACACCTTACTGCGCGTATTCCCTTAACACCACGTAGTGGGTGCATAGCAAGTTCGAAAACATTTCCCACATTTGCCGCAGATAATTTCTCCTGGTTTAAGCCATACTACCCATTACATAGTATGCACTAAGTGATTGAAGTACGCAGTAGGGACGGGATATCGCTATCGCGTTCAACTCTTAAAGGCGAAGCTTAAGGGTCCCCCCAATTTTTTTTAACAACGCACTGCGAGTGTGCACAATGCAGAAGCCGACGCTGTTGTTGCCTCTGACATGGCTCATACCCACTCAAGGGGATTGGCCAAGGGTTGATTATATGATTATATGACTTTTCGTCGCTGTCTCATACTTCTTTTTCTTTTAAACTGCGGCACGTGGAATGACCCCTCTGCGTCTCCTGCCACGCGGTGGCGTCTGACGCCAAGTGTGCCCGGTGTTCTTTCTTTTGCTTCTACATCATGAGTGGTACAAAAGGGAGCCACTTTTTCATGCGCATTTCAAGGGCAGTTTTCCATTAGAAAGAAACTGTAAACGCGTTGCGTGATAGAAAACACGCTCAAGCTGTTCCGAGATCTGCGTACCGCGAGCGGCAAATGGTGCATATGAATAGCTCACCGTGATATCGCTGGCACGAGCATGGCATGTGGCTGGTTTGGCTTGCACAGCAGGCTGTGGAGCGAGGGGTCGCTGGTTCGAATCCCCGGTCAGGTGGTTTGGAATTTTTTTCTACTGATTTATTTGTGTTTATGCCATTTTTATATATACACATACATATACATATCCGGGACATGACGGCGTCGACAGAAGGCGACGGCGAAAATCAGCCGAGAGTGTCCATATAACTGCTATCGCAATAAAAACAGCACTTATGTCCACACTTAAAGCAGGACTACGGGAAACGGGAATCAATCCGATTGAGCGTTCCGGGGGTGATGTATGTTCGTGTCTGTAAGCCTACACGTGACATACTGGGACTCTGCTCAACTTGGTGGTCGAGGGAGGGAATTTCCTCCTAATCGTTCTCAAATTGGGGCGCGCTAAAATTTGCCATATAAATATGAAAATCAATCAATCAATCAATCCATGAATCAATCAGTGTGTATTCAACCAGTCTAAATGCTGTCATATCACCGTGCACTAGACCGAAAAAGAAAACAGCGATGTTCAAATATTTCTGTTCTGTACTAAAATGCAGCACCGTATCGCAGCCGCCTATTATCGTTGCCCTAATGAAGGAAATGGCGCACCACGGAGATTGGTATGCATTAGAATCTTGAGCATGGGGAAAATAGTGACTGACGCTCTGCTGCATAGGCGTGTACAGGTCCCGTTAGCGAAAAAAAGAGGGCAGGTGGGGGGGGGGGGGGCAGTTATATTGCAACTAGCTCTCAGTGGATGAAAAAAAAAGATGAAAATGGAGTGATGACAACTCTGTCACAAAGCCTTTCCCGCCTTTGGCCCTGGCTTTCCGAAAGTACAGGTGCGAAGGAAACACTTCTTATGGGACAACATCGGGGGGCCTTTGGAAGGCATTTATTTATTTATTTTAGATGTGAAGCATCTTATGGCGAAGCTTAATCCGGTGGTGGTGGTGGTGGTGGTGTGCCGCGTGCTCACCCTTACTGCGCATGCGCAAACAGTTAAAGAAAAAATAAAAATAAAAAAACCTCCTCTCCCCCTCTCTCTCCTCTAGGCATCCCTCGCCACGGCAACCACACCCTCACTGCGCATGCGCCTCCCTTCCTCTCTCCCCTCTTACACTCCCCCCTCTCTCCATCCCTGCCCGCGGCGTCTAACTCCCCCTGCGCATGCGCGTCCCCCCCTCTCTCTCCTCTCCTACGCTCCCCCCTCTCTCTTCTACGCATCCCTGCCCACGGCGTTCACACTCCCACTGCGCATGCGTGTCACCCCCCTCTCTCTCCTCTCCTCCGCTTCCCCCCTCTCTCGCCTCGCGACGCCGACGCAGGCAGCGTCTGCTAGCGAGTTTCTTGGTTGAAAAAACCGACTGCTCGCGCTGCACAACCGTTCACTGGCCATCCCGGTATATACGGCAATGGATCTTGACCTCCAAGGTGGTGCCGGTGGGAGATTTCTCCTGTGCGTTGTTGAACAATAAAAATTCGCAGCGTGCGCGTTAACTAAAAGCGGAGTGCGGGTCTCTGTGTCCAGTCGGAGTCTTCTGTCTCTCATTGCCCATTAGCAGCGATTGGCATGTTCCAGTAGGAAACACTGCTCCATCACTGCCTGCTTTGCGCCTCCCCAGTTTTCTCTTCTGCGCAACGCTGCGATGAGCGCCAGCGTCAACACCGCCGCCAGTGTAAGCGTTAGCGCCCGCTGCTTCACATCTACACATGGTTCCCTTTAGCGGGAGATGGTGTAATTTTATTTATTTATTTATTTATTTATTTATTTATTTATTTATTTATTTATTTTCAAATACTGCAGCCCTATGCAGGGATATTGCAGGAGTGGAGTACATTTTCATACACAAATACATTGTTAACAAGGTTGACATCACAGCAAAAACAATCATAACAATTTATCATAACAGCGCGTCTACAAATCAGACAACGACAATTCACGAATACTACCCGGTAATTCATTCCACCTTTCAATAACTCTAGCAAAATAACTATTCTTAAAAATGCTTCGTGTGCGCAAAGAAAGACTTTAAGTTGAGGCTATGGTAATGTCTAGTTGAAAGAGTATTAGCATAGGAGATGTAATCGTCTGAAGAAAGCCGATAAGATTAGTGAACAAATGAGTGTAATAGCTTCAAGGAATCGGTATCCCGTCTGATGCATAAAAGAGGGAGTTGCAAGGAATTCATTGCTGATGAAGGTGAAAAATTACAATCATAGCGATTGCAAATGAAACGAACTGCCCTCCTTTCTACAGATTCAATTTTGGCGACGATGTTTTATGCGGGTTCCAGACACATGAAGCATACTCTAATAGGACGTATAAGCGTTTTATACAACAGTAACTTAGTGCACTTCGGGGATTTAGATGACGTACGACGCATGTAACCTAATTTTTTCAGTGCTTTGGATGTAATGTGGGCAATATGCTGCGATCACTGCAAGTTCTGTGATAAGATCACCCCAAGGTATTTGTACTCTTGTGCCCGGGGGGATTATTGTGCTGTCGGAAGTGTACACATGCTGCAACGGAAAGTGGCTGTTTGTAAATGATACTACTACAGTTTTTTTTAAAGTTATTGCGCATCTGCCAATGTCTACACCATGTGCAAAAACTGGTGAAGGAATCCTGAAGTAAGGTATGGTCACTAGGAGAGGAAATTATTTGATATAGGACGCAGTCGTCGGCATAAAGACGGACCTTTGACTTCATGTTGCTAGGAAGGTCATTTATAAATACTAAGAATAATAAAGGTCCTAGAACGGATCCCTTGTGGAACACCAGAAGTCACATTGACGGTTGAAGACGAAGTGGAATTAAATGACACGTATTGAGATCGAGATTTAAGAAAGCTAGGTATCCAGTTGGTTAATTGAGGATTGTTTAAAATAGCGTCCATTTTACTTAGCAACTTATTGTGTATAACGGTATCAAAAGCCTTGGAAAAGTCGATGAATAACGCATCAATCTGATTGCCAATGTCAAGGTTGCTGGAAATGTCATGCGCAAATTCGACCAGTTGTGTTAGTGTGCTGAAACCACGACGAAAACCATGTTGAATGTTCGAGAGAAGGTTATTCAACTCAAGGTATTCCATTATATGCTTGTGAATGATATGCTCAAGCAGTTTACCGGAGTTTGAGGTAAGTGATATCGGTCCGTAGTTGGACAGGAGTTGCTTGTTACTAGACTTATGCAAAGGCAAGACTGGCTAGCTTCCAGGACTGGGGGGACAGTGCTTGAAGGTATGGATTTTTGAAAAATGATCCACAAATAACGTGCACACAAGAGAGAGAGTACCGTACCAGAAAGCTGTTTGAAATGTTGTCGGGACCCGTGCACTTTTTTTGTGTCTAACTTGTGTATCAAGTTCAGGATACCGTTCTCGTTTATTAACACATCGTCAATAGCAAGCTCAGGATTAGGGCTTCTGAATACTGGGAGAAAACTGTTATCATGCGTGAATACTGACTGCAAGTAGACATCGAAAGCATTAGCTATTTCAAGTGGGTCTGAAATAGCCTTACCATCTAGTATAAACGAAATGGTATCAGTTTTAGTTGGCGATAAAAAAGTCCAAAATTTGCGCGGGTTAGTTTGAAGCAATCCTGGAAGTTCGACTTGAAAATAAAAATCTTTAGCTCTTTGCATTTCGGTACGTAGTTGCAGCAAGGTACTATTAAAGCGAATGGTACTGTCAGGATCTTGCTCCTTTTTTTTGGCGGCGCAAACGACGAACACGACGTGATGTATGCAGTATAGTGCGATTCATCCAAGGGACCTTACGATTTCTTTTTTTAGTCTTAAGGGGAACAAAGTTATTGATGCATAGTTTAACGATGCGCTCGAATTCTTCAACCAGTTTATCATCGTTTTCGCGAAGACCAAGTGCTTGAAAAGAATTAAAATTAAATGCAAGAGTGTCCGTTATTGACGTGTCGTCAGCATGAGAAAAGTAAAGAAAACGAGTAATATGAGGCAGCCCTTAAGTCAATTAAGAGGGAATTGAAACGAAGACAGCTTTGTGGTCAGAAATGCCATCGATTTACATCGCACTGAAAGCCAGTTTGAACTAGATGAGAACTTAAGAAGACCAGATCAAGGACAGATGTGTTTCGGGTAGGTGTTTGCACAATCTGAGTAAGACCAAGGGATAATGAAAGAGATAAAAGTTCCCTACAAATAGCTAGATCATGACCAGTGCAGCCCAGAGTTCGCCAATCAATGCCCGGAGCATTAAAATCCCCCATGAACACAATCTCCGAGGTGCCGAAGTCATGTTCGTGCATGAATAAGCTAAGCTCTTTTAAAATTTCTATTGGAGAACCAGGACCTCGATAGCACACGCCAACAATCATAGATAACCCTTGTAAACATAGTTTACACCAAGTAACTTCAACATTAGGCGTGGCAGGGAGCACAGAAAATTTTATGTCCGAACGAAGAAGAGCGACACCACCACCTTTACCACAAGATCGGTCATTCCGTATTACTACATAGCCCGGTGGTGTAAATTGAGAATCGAATACGTCGCTGTGTAACCAGCTCTCTGTTATAGCTATTACATGGGATGAATATGACGATACAAGAGCGAGTAAAGGTACAAACTTGTTCACAATGCTTCTTGCATTCAAACACAAAAAAAAACTTCCCCATTTCCTGCTAAAGGGAACCATGTGTGGATGCAAAGCAGCGGTGAGATGGTTATCTTGAGCTGGAGAAACGTCGCCGCTCTCGTTTCGCGGCAGCGGCCCGGGCGCTCATCGCGGCGCTGCACAGGAGAGATAATGAGGCACGCGCGCTCCGTCATTTTCATACCGCGCAACTACCGTGGTGCCCACAGCGGAGTATAGAGTTGTCGCACCACCTGTCGTGCGCGCCGCTCCGTAGATCATTCCAAGAGGAGAGAACGGGGGGGGACAGGAGAGGAGAGAGAGGGGGGAGGAGACACGCATGCGCTGTGGGGATGTGGGACGCGGGAGCCGCTCTGTAGAGTAGAGGATTCCTAGAGGAAAGAGGGGGGAGAGGACGCACATGCGCTGTGGGGACGTGGGACGCGGGAGCCGCTCCGTTGAGTAGAGGATTCCAAGAGGAGAGAGGGGGGAGAGGACGCGCATGCGCTGTGGGGATATGGGACGCGGGCGCCGCTCCGTAGAGCAGAGGATTCCTAGAGTAGAGACAGCGGGTGAGCGTAGGAGAGGAGAGATAGAGGGAGAGGACGCGCCTGCACTGTGGGGGGTGTGGGACGCGGGGGGCCGCTCCGTAGAGTAGAGGATTCCTAGAGGAGAGAAAGGGGGTGAGGGTAGGAGAGGAGAGAGAGGAGGAGGGGACGTGCATGCGCTGTGGTGGTGTGGGACGCGGGAAGGAGGGACGGACTAAGCCCCCCTCCCCCCCAAACACACGCAAGCAAGATCAATGAATGGAGTCAACCTGGGCGACAGACACCACCTGCCTAGCCATTGCTAAGCAGCCTCTCTGTGCTCTCAGCCATGACTCTGGTGACTGTGGTAGTGGTTGACGGCCTTATATTGTACTACAGTGTTCTGGTTTGCCTAGTGGGCGCTTCCCTACTTCATGAAAGTGGCCGGACGCGGGACGCGGGAAGGACACGGGAGGGACGCGGGAGGGAGGGACGGACATAGCCCCGAGCATAAGATGCTTCGCATCTAAAAACTTATACGGCTCCTACATGATGGCAGTCAACGAGAACTTGTTCCGGTCGTTGAAGCAGCAGTTTTTTAGGGGTGAAGCTCCTCTTAGTCTAACCTTGTCCCGCGTCAGGCGTAACCGGCAGTATCTCGTGATGACGATGACGTTGATGACCATGAAGAATAAGCGCGTTCCAGACCACCTCTAGTTCCCATCGTCTGCACCGAGGAAGCAGAGCGTCCCGCAGGCGGTGTGGCCATTAATGTCAAGCAGAACACTGTAGTACAATAAGGCCGTCCACCACCACTACAGTCACTAGAGTCATGGCCGAGAGCATAGAGGGGCAGCTTAGCAATGGCTAGGCAGGTGGTGTCTGTCGCCGAGGTTGGCTCCATTCCTTGATCTTGCTTGGATGTGCTTGCGGGGGCTTAGTCCATCCCTCCTTCCCGCGTCCTACACCCCTCCAGAGCATCCGCGTCCCCTCCGCCTCTCCAACGCTCACCCCCTTTCTCTCCTCTAGCAATCCTCTACTGTACGGAGAGGCGCCCGCGTCCTACACCCCTCCAAAGCATGCGTGTCCCCTCCCCCCTTTCTCTCCTCTAGGAATCCTCTACTGTACGGAGCGGCGCGCGCGTCCCCTCTCTCTCCACTCCTATGCTCACCCCCCTTTCTCTCCTCTAGGAATCCTCCACTCTACGGAGCGGCGTCCGCGTTCCACATCCCCACAGCGGATGTGCGTCCTCTCCTCCTCTTTCTCCTCTACGCTCACCCCCCTCTCTCCCCTCTAGGAATCCTCCACGGAGCCATATAAGAACCCCCTATCCCTCCACTTCACCGACCATAAAGCCGTTATAATGAAGGGGGGACAGGAAGCCACGTCTAGCTACCATTTACGAATAAATAAAATTTCTTGTATTATACACACAGTGTTTTACTGTACGGCGACAGCTGTGTCATTTCTTTTACTGCCGTGTTGTATGCGAAGATCACGTACGCAAGAACGGTACCCCACGTCTTGTGATCGACGTCGACGTACATGGCCAGCATGTCGGCGATGGTCTTGTTTAGACGCTTGGTGAGGCCATTGGTCTGTGGGTGGTAGGCAGTGGAGTTGCGTTGACTTGTCTGGCTGCACCTCAGTATCGCCTGAGTTAGGTCCGCAGTAAAGGCCGTACATCTGTCGGTAATGAGGACCTCTGGGGTGCCATGACCCAGGACAATGTTCTCGACGAAGAACTTTGCTACCTCGGCAGCACTGCCTTTGGGCAGGTCCCTTATCTCGGCATAGCGAGAGAGGTAGTCACACGTTATGCCGATTCATTTGTTTCCGAGAGGTACTGGGATCGATACCCACCACCAGCTGTCACATGGTTTAGACGTGGACAAAAGCAGCAGGCGGAGTGTCCAAGATGTAAGTCTATTTGGCCGAATTTGTAGACGGGAAACAGAAAGTCAGACTACAGCGAAACACACTCTACAATAAGAGCGGCGAACAGAGCGTCGGCGTCGATAAATTGATCATCGTTGGGACGCGCCGTCTTTTAGATGCGAAGCATCTTATGCTCGGGGGGCTCTGTCCGTCCCTCCCGCGTCCCGCGTCCCCCGTCCCCCGTCCCGCGTCCGGCCACTTTCATGAAGTAGGGAAGCACCCATTATGCGAACGAGAACACTGTAGTAATATGAAGGCCGTCAACCACTATCACAGTCATCAGAGTCATGGCCGAGAGCACAGAGAGGCTGCTTAGCAATGGCTAGGCAGGTGGTGTCTGTCGCCCAGGTTGACCCCATTCCTCGATCTTGCTTGCATGTGTTTGGAGGGGGCTTAGTCCGTCCCTCTTTCCCGCGTCCCACACCACCACAGCGCATGCGCGTCCCCTCCCCCTCTCTCTCCTACGCTCACCCCCTTTCTCTCCTCTTGGAATCCTCTACTCTACGGAGCGGCCCCCCGCATCGCACACCCCCTGCAGCGCATGCGCGTCCGCTCCCCTATCCTCTCCTACGCTCACCCCCCATTCTCTACTCTAGGAATCATCTACTCTACGGAGCGCCGCCCGCGTCCCACAGCGCATGCGCGTCCCTCCCCCCCCTCTCTCCTCTAGGAATCCTCTACTCTACGGAGCGGCTCCGGCGTCCCGCACCCCCACAGCGCATGCGCGTCCCCTCCCCCCTCTCTCCTCTAGGAATCCTCTACTCTACGGAGCGGCTCGCGCGTCCCGCAGCGCATGCACGTCCCCTCCCCCCCTCTCTCTCTTCTCCTACGGTCCCCCCCGTCCTGTCCTCTAGGAATCTTCTACGGAGCGGCGCGCACGACAGGTGGTGTGACAGCTGCATACTGCGCTGGGGGGCGCCACGGTAGTTCCGCGGTATGAAAATGACGGAGCGCGCGCGCCTCATTCTCTCTCCTGTGCAGCGCCGCGATGAGCGCCCGGACCGCTGCCGTGAAATGAGAGCGGCGACGTTCCTCCCGCTCAAGCTGATTATCTCACCGCTGCTTCGCATCCACACATGGTTCCCTTTAGCGGGAGATGGGGAAGTTTTTTTATACATCACGCATCGAACTTTCCAGTCTTATCATTGGTCGGGAAAGCTCTAAAATAAGCTTGACTGTTCCCGTCTTGCGCACAATCTTAACAATGTTAACAATCTACTACAATCGTGAAGCTTCTCGAACACTGAGGCGTGGTCTGCGCCGAGCCTTGCTGACAGGCTTTGTGGGCGTAAACCAAATACATCAAAATTGAGAAAAGAAATGCGCGTGGCAATAGATTTGTATTCAAATGATGTATTTATACTCGTCAAAATGAGTTTGTTGAAGTTAAGCCTACGCTAATTGAGGCAATATGACGCGGTTAATTGAAGGAAAGCGAAATTTGATCTAATGAGTTATTCAGTTCTCATGTTTTAATGATGTGTTCATTAAATCTTCAAGGCACTATTTCTACAAATAGTGTTTGTAATGTGATTTTTATCAGAATTGGTAAGGTGATGAAATTCTAGAATTCTGCCATGATTTGTCTTTATAATTTCACTGCACGACTGTAAATAATACTGCGGTGCACCTGTACCTTTTGCGAACGCATACAGATACCCTAATGGTGTGCTTATTCGAAAACATATTGTTGACTGTGTGGTTGAGCGATTTTTACAAAACTACAATATATGCTGAAAGGGCCCGATTGAGTAGGACCTCACTGACAGATGCTTCATCAAACAAATATATCTTGCCATGGTATATTCGTCCATCGAGTCATGATCTACACATAGTAACAGCCACAGTTTCCGCTTACAGGAGCTATCCGTAATTACATCTAGTGTGTTTCAGTTAAGCGCAAATGGGCTTTACATAAGGGCACCCTGCGGTATGTTGAACTCTTGCATGATTATCTCTAAGAATAAGCCAATACTCCACGAGACTGCAAGAGATTGCACTGCCCGAGCACAAGCTGCAATGTTTCTAATATGTGGGCTCGAGTTCCAGAGCCAAGATTATCCGGCTTTATGTACCCCATGAAAAAAATAGCCCCATCAGGTCGTATTTTCACTGGAACCTGCTGCAGACCACTAGCTGATAGCTCCTTACTGAGCACCTCTGTCAACAGACCGCTGGCTCTTATTGAGATCTCAATAAGAGCCACTGGTCCCTCTTGGGCACACTGGCAACTGGTGCCAATTCCAACTGGACACAACTGGGATCTGTTCGAGCGGTTCTGGCAGCATTCTCAGTGGTGAGCAGTTGCCAGTTGTTCCCAACTGAGGCCAGTTGAAGTGGTTTATGGTCAAATTCCCTGTAATGAGCAGTTGTTGTGGGTCCCACCGCTATCTGCTCATTACAGGGAATTTGACCACAAATCACTTGAAGCAGTCTCAGTTATTTCCAGTTTCAATATTACCTGGGTTGCCGGGTAAAATTCTGTATCCAATCTGTCGCCGCTGGCGCCAATCGCCCGGGCACGGGGATCATGCACACACTGTATGAAGTTCAGCTGCCGCTGATCTGCTCGTCGGTCGTGTGGCAAGTTTGTTATGACGTACTCCTAAACTGTCATGCATTACACACACCGAATTCACAAACACGTTCAAGAAACTGCGCTGAGCTTGCTACTCTGTCCAACTTCGTTCATTTGTCGCACGCATCCCTTTCGAAGCGCGGCATCCGTTCAGAACGCGTAAAATCTGAGTCCCATTGTTGCAGGCTGTCATAGTACCGCCGCACGCAGTACGTTAGCGCAACCACCACGATTCATCCAAATAAGGCCGCTAAAGCTCGTTAATGCAGCCCGCCGATTCTCGCGCTGTAGGCAGCTGAAATTACCGAGTATTACAAGTAACTGCATGCCCTGCGGCAGCGTTGGCGTAGTGAAACTTGTGGTGAGAATTATCTATTACCTTTCCCAGTTATTTCCCTTATATCCTGACCTTAGTAATAGCAGTGTTATGTATATGCCCCTACCCAATGAGTTCTAAGCGCGTGATATTACAGACACGTTTGTTTTTTCACTTTTTCTGTGGAGGTAGCGAAAATAGGATTATGCATTCAAAATTAAGTTTTCCTCTTAAATGCAGATTCCGATATCAGAATCGACAGGCCAAACAGTATATTTCCCGACTAACGAAGAGAAATGATATATCTTTCGCATGCACAAATTTCTAATAAAACATTTTAACCAAACAATGACCAGTGCCAAATTAAATAGAAGTAGCGGACGTCTATGTGCACCAGGTTTATTCCTCTTTTTTTGATCATCCATACTGAGGAGTACAACGACAGGTTTTACTCCAATTCAATACACTACGTGAAGAGAGAGAAAATGTGATTAGCGTTGCGAGGCTTCGATTCTATGTAGCTTGGTCAGGGTCACGTGGCGAGCTAACTACGATTTATTCACATGAAATAATATCCCATCTATGCGCAAATCCAGTGAGCAAGTCCCGCGAGTGCAGCACCGTTGTTTACAGAACCTGAATGATCGGTGTCCAGTACGTCATTTCTTGAAAGAGGCTCTTGCATAACAAGACATTTTCATCCTCCTAACCAAGCGGCTGTTTTCTCATGATATCCATGAGAGGTTTCCTGGAAATATTGTTAGGTACAATTTAAACATTTCTATATTATTGCAATATCAATTATATGGACACTCTCGGAAGGTTTTCGCCGCCGGCGTCGTCGTCACCGTTGTCGTCATGTCCCGTATATGTATCTATATATTTATAAGCTCAGAAAGAAAAATAATTCAGAAAAATGTTTCCGACGCGCGGCATCGAACGAGGGACCTCTCGCTCTGCAGCGCGCGCCGTTAACCGCTGAGCCACGAAAGCGCACGTCCTTCAACGTTCAAAGGGCGAGCTATTTCTATACAGCGTGTTTTCAGCATTAGCATCGAGATGGCGCAAAGGGTGCGTTCGGTGGGGCTTTAGCTCGGCGCCCCGCTCATCGCCATGCACGCGCTCATGCGCTCATCTCCCACGCGTACTTTGCTCCGTGGGGGGTAGACGCCCGTGCGCGCGCGCGCGCTCACCTCGCGGTGGAGGAGAATTGTACGTCTTGGGCTTTCGCCGGAACGATTGCGTTGTAGTTACCGAGCACACGAAGGTCACTTCGCTCGCTGCAGTCCCCCCCGTTTGCGAAAAGAGCACGCTTTTGAAACCCAGCGAAGTAACAACTGTGACACTAGTTAGTTCGCGCTCGTCTGTACCTGTGAATACGTTTCGTGCGTCGTTTTCGTTTGAGCAGCGCGTTATATGTCGAACTATGAAAGTTGTTAGTTCCCTCTCGTCCTGTGCGTGTTGTTTTCGTGCGTCATGTGTGCGTGAGCAGCGCGCTGCAAGTTTCGATCTGCTTGCCATTCGCTGCTTGACATTCCAATTTGTTGCTATCGCATTCATTGCTTCGCCTTGTGGCGAAATTGTGACTTTTTATTTGTTCCATCACTTCGACATTTTCGGGCAATCGTCACTAGCAGTTAACTCTTTCAAGCACGGTGGTCAAGCAAACGAGTGTTTAGTTTTCTTCTTTAGTCTTCTCTGAAAGTGCCAGGTGGAGCTGGTTCTCTGGGGGAGCTTCCTTTTGTTTTTGTTTTTTTTTTGCTAAGCGACAGCGTTAGAGCCAGCATGCCGCATACCGCGCTCGAGTCGGAAAGTTCCCACCTGCGCTAAGCTCTGCGAACTTAGACGGCATCTTTAGTGGGTGTAGCACGTATTGCGAGAGTGTGTATTACTGGCTGTATTGGTAAAAATATGGTTTGGACCAAGTCGATAATGTATGACAACTTTTTTTACGGTGATCAGCAACGCTAACCACCCTGCATGAAAGGGCTTAGAAACGTCAATGTGCCACTGTGGCTTCGGAACAGAAAAAAAACTATTTCTGAATATCAAAGAACATAATTTTTAAGGGGGCAAGCAAAATACAGTGGAACCTCTGTGATACGATCACGGCTCGCACGAATTGCGGAGGGATACGAATTTTTTTGTGGTCCCGCCCAAGGCCCATTAGCCTGCAGTGTAATGGATTGCGGTTGTTGCGAACCACTTTTCACCCCGCGACCTTTGATACGAACGTGAGTGACTGCGTAGGTACGAACAGGCATGGCCTGCGCTGTCGCGGAATACAAGGCAGTCACGCGCGGGAACGGGAACCCAAGCGCGGGCATGCACGCGCACACCTGCCAACACTCTGATTTGCACAGGAGATTCCCGAATTTCGAGCAAACCTTGTGATTTTGTGCGCGCAGCCGTAAATCTCCCGGAAAACATGCCCAACACCACCGCAATAAGAAAATGACAACAAATGCCAGTGGTTGTCAATTTTTCTGGAATTCACCAATCTCGTGCAGTGCGCTCTTTAGGTCACTATCGCCGCAGTGCTTTGGTAACATGCAAGAAAGCGCTGTATGATTTGGAAGGGGCTACTAGCTGTCACGGGTCACAACCCATGGGGTTCATTATTTCGCACGTGCCCTTGCGCCATATATTTACGAGTACGTATGATTGTTGACATTTCGAAACATTATTGGCAATAATTCAGACCTGTTCATGACGTGTCTGTGGCCCTGACAAACAATAAACGAAAAACGTGCGCTAGCTTTCTTTTGTCGCATATTAGTTTTCTACGTTTTCTCGTGATACGAATTTCGGATGACACGAATATTTTTAGTAACCCCACGAGATTCGTATCACCGAGGTTTTACTCTATATGCCTCTACATTACAAAGGACCACATGTGAAACATCTATTATGTAGAGACCCGTCCGGCTCTGTGTTCAGCAGCACTGACCACCTCGTGAAAACTTAATTATGAGCTGCTTTTTTTTTCGTGTCTCCAATATGTTTTTTGTAACCTTTTCTGACAATTCACGCACTCAAGTTGAATATATAAATAAGAGACAATTTCTGTGATTTAAAGAGTTAAAGGAGCAGTAAGCATGTGGTATACATTACTAATGTTTCATATATTTAAGGATCTGGATGCACCAACCATGTTAGGATCTTGATAGCAGTAGACTTCATTGGGATCTGAGTATTTTCCTTCGTCGATAGTTCCGTTGGCCGCATTTAGGATGCAAAAATAAAACGCTGAAAAATAGCAAGTTCTTTTGTGTATTTCTGACGCTTCACGTGATTTTGTAGCAAATGTTGGAAGCAAACTGATACCGCGCGTTTCGGCGAACACCTTCAAAGATTCTTAATGGTAGGTTTTTCGAGGGAAAAAAAGGAATTATGTTTAGAAGCAAGTGATCAGGTTCACCGGACGTGAGAAGCGTAGCAATTGCATATTTACTTAAAGACTGCGTAATGGACTTGTTTGATTGCCGACGCTTGGCAGTTATTTTCAGTGAAGAAATTGCAGCCGTGGAAACGACGATGTCATACGAGTTTTTCCAGTGAAGCTCTTAAAGCCCAGCTAATGTGGTCACAGTGGTGTTCGCAGTTATGTGCGAAAGCAATTGGCCCAGCCCATCACTCACCTCCGGTCCACTAAAAAATGAAGAAGCTACCTATTACTAGCCTAGCTGGCATGTTCCTGGTGGCTATGTTCTAAAGCAGTTGGGCAAGCCCTATTACTCAGCTCCGCATTGAGCGCAGCCATGATCGCAGCATAGCGCAGCCGGGAAAAGGTAAAAAAGAGGGAAAGCATTGCTTAAACTCAGTGTAGGTGAGAGTGAAGCCTAGTGTAGTGAGGAGAGTGAAAGAGAAGCGAGGGAGAGAATGTGAGGAGGTGGATTGAGGGTAGAGCACAGCTAAGTAGATATGTCGAGGCAAAGGAGGGGAGAGAAAAGGGGAAGGTGAGGGGGAGGAGGAGACGAGCGGTAGGTCGACAGGAGAGGACAGCAAAGGTGAGTGGGCAGGAAAGCAGCGGCACGAATGCTAGGGCGGAGGCAGTCGACGGAGCGACAGTGCGCAGCTGCGCCGAGCGCAGATGGTATCATGTTGGTGTGACGTCAGCTCTCCTCGGAAAGAGGCGAGATTGTGGATGGCTCTGCTCTACTCCATTAAACCTTTTAAGGCATTTAACTGGGCTAGTTGTTATTTGTATCAGTCATGGCGAATGACCGTGTGAAGGACGCAAGCTCGTGCTGAGGAAAAGAACCCCGTAATCGCTCTATTGCATCGTATTTAAAGCCACTCTGGGCGAGAAGGTTAGTATGAAAAGAAAGGGAAGCAAGATAGTGCAAAATCAAACACGGGTATGTTCGTGTTCAAAACGAAAGATAAGCGCGCGCACAGGCAGACATGATGCAGTATTGACTGAATGTTTCCACATTACTAGTGAACACTCACAACGACACCAGAGAAAGAGGCAGAACAACCGCTAGATTTCAAGTGATATTTAATTCACATGAAAAACACAACATATAGCATTTCCCTGCGCACACGCCGGTGCCATGTCAGAGACAAGATATTTTTCAAAAGGAATTTCACCTCCACGTATCTTCACCGCCCGCACAAACGTGGTTTTTGCTTGCACAGATAGTCCAATTCTTTTTTCGACAATGCGATGGATGGACTGCTGACACATGCGTCACCCGCCCTGTAAGTTTCGAGAGCCTCTATAATCTCCCTTTCTCTTTGTTGCCCTCCAACGCGCACCACAGAATTCGCATCATATGACGGGATACAACCTTCGCACGTTTTGCAGTGTGTCGCAAATAAACCTCCCCCTGCTAGTGATCTAACAACCTCACGATGCTCTCTGAGCTGTTCATTGACACAACTACCGGTGTGGGCTATGTACACTTTGCCGCAGGCTAGTGCAATGGAGTACACGACTCCTGTTCTGCAAGCTGTAAACTCGGATTGGTGTTTCTTAGAACACCGCGGCTTCTCAGGTTCCGTCACTGCGGAGTATGGCCGCAACAGCTTACTAGGAGCCGTAAACAGGACGCCAAGACCACATTTTTGCGCCACTTTTTTCAGCCGATCGGAAACGCCGTGAACGTATGGGATTGCAACCTGTAGCTTGCGTTTGTCTAGATCCACCTTGGCCTCTTTCGGTGGAAAGATGGCGTTTTCTTTGTTTCACTGGAAGCCCAATTTCGACGCCTAAGGAGCGTTGCATATCCAGTGCAAACGCAACGCCCCCCTGCTAACCTATTGCAATGACTGCGGCATCCAGTCCTAAATACACGTGTTTTTTTTTTCGAATGTGCGAAGCCTGCATGCTCAGCATGGGGAGGCGCGAACGTTATGTTCCGGTTATTCGCTACGCGAAAAAAGAAAAAAAAACGGAAAGTCCCACGCATTGTGGGAATCGACGTGATGCGAACGAGCCAACAAGGAGCATATCATGCTGTTGATAACATATTTATTTATTTCAGAAGTACTGCCAGCCTCTCACATGAGGCCTTTGGCAGGGGTGGGTGATACATAAAAGGAAACATGAAAATACAACAAAAAGAAAACATATGATTCAAAGCTACATCATCAGGAACTAGTGCATCAGAATGAAACGCCAGTGCTTCCACAAGAATAGAGATATGTGCGTACACGCGCAGGAAAAAAGTTGAAAAAAGAAAGCAACACAGAAACAATAACAAACATCTGGTCATACAAAACCAAAGAGGCAACCATCATATAAGGGGGCAAAAATCAGCAACGTTTCAGAATACAACGCATTGATGACAAGCATACTATGATAATATTATAAGTATATGAAAAAATGGTTAGAGAGTGAAACATAAATTGAAGCCTATTCCGGATGCATGGCGGAATAATAGACGGCCAAGCGAAAAGAAAGATGAAAGTCATGTGGGTTGCTGGTGTTTTAAGTTGTCCATGAATGATTGTACGGTATCGCAGTTTATCAGATCCGTAGACAGAGCATTCCAATTGGTGACAGTGCGCGGGAAAAATGAGTTTTTAAAGGCCTTTGTTTTACAGGAATACTCCTTCAGTTTTTTTTGGGTGCTCGGCGGTGAACCGTTTCTATGTACGCATCCTTGTTTATGCGCAGCTTGTCGTGGTAAAGTAGAAACATATACTTCAATCGATCGTGTTGCCGTCTTACCTGCAATGTATCTAGGTCAGCTTTTTTTAACAGCTCACTGGGTAACGTAAAATAACTGTAGCGATTGTAAACAAACCGGATTGCTTTTCTTTGAATCATTTCAAGTGGTTTAATATTTACTTGGCTGTGAGGGTCCCAAACCACAGATGAGTACTCAAGAATCGGACGGATAAAAGTTTTATACGCAATTAATTTCAATTTTGGGGTAGATTTGCGCAAAGAACGTCTCAGAAATCCTAATTTCTGTAAAGCTTTCTTTTCTATGTAGGCAACATGCTCATTCCACTTAAATATGTGTCATGACTTGCGTGTTCGTGCCTGATATTTATGTTTGTCATACACTCACGTCACGCAATACCAATTTTGGTGAATATCAAGCCAGCGAAACGGCCGCGAGCGCAGCAGGACCGTGGCATGTAATACATCCCATAAATGACGACTTGCTCACGATTTTCATGCTGCCACCTGTCATTTATGTTCGTCATACAGTCACGTCGCGCATTAACAATTTTGGTTATATTAAGCCAGCGAACTGTCCACGAGCGCACCACGAGCGTGGGACGCAAGTCATGCTGCACATGACATGAATGCCATGATTTTTCTATTAGCCTACCGCTTGTAATTTATGTTCGTCATACAGTCACATCGTGCAATAGAAATTTTGGTGTATATCAAGCTAGCGAAACGCTCCCAAGTGCATCATGCATCATGATTTTCATGTTACCACCTGCCATTTTTCTTCTTCATACGGTCACGTCAAGCAATACCAATTTTGGTGTATATCAAGTTAGCGAACTGCCCGTGAGCGCCCTATATGTGTGGCATGTAAATCATGCTGTACATGAAATGCATAAGGCCACACGTGCTCCTTTCTTTCTATTTTCATGTTACCGTCCCATTACAATGTAAGTGCTGCCTTGCGCGAAGCGCGCCGGAATGACTGAGAACTATATTGATCAGGGGTCTCAAACTCACCTCAGCTAGCGGGCTGCAGTCCCGAAAATTCACTCCTGCAAGGGCCAGACCAGTGCATGAGGTAGCGAAGCGGGGTGGGGGGTACCACAGAGCAATATGTTGGGCGAGTATCTTTCTAGCTTCCATAATTACAGCGCGAGACGACACCACAGAGAAGACAACACGCAAGGCACACGGAGCGCTGGACGTGTCTTGTGTGCCCTCTCTGTGATGTCGTCTCCCTCCGTAAATATGGAAGATGGGTCGGGTAGATCGCGCAGAATGTGGGGATCTGACGTTGCCATTTCAAATGCCCTTTACGTATGCGATATATGTATGGGTCATTCCTGAAAGGTATCTGGTGTCAATATTCCCAACACTATAACATATCGATACCAATCTCGATCTCTGAAATGACTAAATCTGGACGCCAATCCTGAGTTTTATTTCAAGATTATGTATCATCACATGATAACCGCAGTGGGTGCCTCCAGGAAAAAATTCTTAAATGGCCCTGAAACGCTTTTCCAAGTAACCATCGAATGGCTTCATTAAACGAGTTTATGCCTCACGATTCGAGCACCACAACAATTTATGAAGTCATTCAAGCACGAGCGCAGTTACAGAGATTTGTCGCACTCTTTAATTGCGTTCTCTCCTCTCTCGTCCCCACGAGCACAATGGAAGCTAAACAGGAAGGGGTAACACAGGGGAAGCAAATTACGTAAGGCACATCACCAGTATTTGGGGACATGTGCACGTGGCGCCATCCCACGTCGGCAGCAGCGATGGCCTGCCGACGAGGGATGCCGAGTGCGGTTTCTATGCAACAGAGACCAACTGGAACATCCTGTCAAAATTACAGCGTCTCACTACAAACCACGTGGCTTCCCAGAGGGCTTCATTTTTAATAATGGGGCCCCACGTGTTTCTATATGGGCGGTGTTCAATTGTCCTGGGAAGTCAAACGCTTTGTAGTGCGATACTGGAATTTTACCAAAATGTTCCAGCGGGTCTCTGCCGCACATAATCGGGAGTCGGCTTTGGTAAACAGCTTTTTTTCGTCAGGTATCATTTTTTTTTCGCCTATTTCCCATTCAGTTATGGCAGGTCATCCTTTGTTTTTGCCGCAGAGAGATGGCGCGACGTACAGACGTCCCTAAATCCTGGGAATACGCTTTATGATCTCGGGCATTTTTTTTTTCTCGAACGAGCGGCTCATCCCTAGTGTGAACGCGAGCGCGTGCGCGGGTGCGTGACGGCATTCCGCGGCGGGCGCGTAACTATGCAGCTCACTGTGCTCAAATCAGTAAATGGCCGTGAATGTATGGTGCGGTTCTTTCAATATATGGCATGATTTGTAGAAAGACGATAACGCTTTCTAGCTGACTTCGAAAATTAATTGTAAATTCCTGGCCGAATTCGGCGCTCTAATGTTTGGCTGGCGTCTTCTCAGGAGCCTCGACTACCGATCGGCAGCGCTTCCTGACCATGCTGAGAAAGTGTTTCACGGCCCCTTCAAGACCAGTCACGCCTGCGTAGCTCATGAAAATGCTTATAAAAAATATTAAATATATATCGAATGAAAAGATTCCTGACCGGGCCGCGGGCCACTATCGGGAGGTCGGCGGGTCGCATGCGGCCTCCGGGCCACTTTTTGAGACCCCTGATCGAGATAATCTGAGAACCTTCGGTTCATATCAACTCTCGTTGATGCGCAGACTTTACAGCCCGTAACCATCTTGTCTAGAGTCTGCCACGCTCCTTCCAGTATGCGCGCAGTAGTTGTGGAACCTTCGATGGATGGTTCGGCCAGCCGTCTTTACACAATCTGTAAAGACCTACGCAGACTGCATCTTCTCTTGGTGTATGAGGAGTGTATCAGCAGTCATTGCTGTAGATTCGGTGACCTCCATGACTGTGATCTCTCCGTCCAAGGCTCGCGAGTCTTGGTTTTAAATGCGAATGCATTTCTTAGTGGGGCTATGTCAGGCATCCGGCGTTGTCCGCGCGCCGGCAGGTGTTATCTCTCCGCTCTCACTTCCTCTCCCATAGCAACAGCTGCGGGCGCGCGCGCTTATCCTCGCCCCTAGCAACCAGAGCATGTGGTGCGAGAGAGTGTAGGAGAGGGTAGGTGCAGTGCTTTGCCGCTTCTTCTCTCGCCGTTCGCTCTCTCTCCTCCCTGCGCCCCACTCTCCCGTCCGCTCGCGCCTCACTCTCGACCGTTCGCTGGCTGGGCGCCTCTCAAGGCGATGGCAGAAGTCGGCGTCGGCGCAAGAAATGCATTCGCATTTCCTCAAGATTCCCTTCGGGGAGGTGGGGGGCATTTTTTTCTTGGGAGGATCAGCTGGAGCACGTGACAGGGTGTTGAATTTCTGCAGTGGCCAAGTGCTTTCCTGGCACATAGAAAACATTGTACTGGTACCGCATGAGCCTCATACGAAATCTTTGAATGCGCGGTGGCATCATGTCGAGCTCTGCTTTTCCCAGCAACGTAATTAGTGGCCTATGATCAGTCTCTATGTCGAAGGCTATACCCCTGACGAACTGGTCAAATCTTTCCACAGCCCATGTTACTGCGAGAGCCTCTTTCTCAGTCTGGCTGTACCTTGTCTCAGCAGGTGACAGCGACCTGGAAATGTAGGCGAGAGCACATCTTTCACCCGTGGGTTGATCTTGCAACAACACTGCACCGAGACCATATGAGCTAGCATCGGCTGATACCGTGGTGTGAAACATGGGGTCGTACCTTGCCATAGCAGTAACGTTCGTAAGCGCGTCTTTCACGCTCTGAAAAGCCTTCTGCTGGCCTGGGCCCCAATACCATGTGCTGGTCTTGGTGAGAAGCTGACGTCATCATCATCATCATCATCAGCCTGTCTACGCCCACTGCAGGGCAAAGGCCTCTCCCATGTTTCGCCAATCAACCCGGTCCTGTGCTTTCTTCTGCCACGTTATACCTGCAAACTTCTTAATCTCATCTACCCACCTAATTTTCTGTCTCCCCCTCACGCGTTTGCCATCTCTTGGAATCCAGTCAGTTACCCTTAATGACCAGCGGTTATCCTGCCGACGTGCTACGTGCCCGGCCCATATCCATTTCCTCTTCTTGATTTCAACTATGATATCCTTAACCCCCGTTTGTTCCCTGACCCACTCTGCTCTCTTCCTGTCTCTTAAGTTACACCTATCATTTTCCTTTCCATCGCTCGCTGCGTCGTCCTCAGTTTAAGTTGAACCCTCTTTGTAAGTCTCCAGGTTTCTGCTCCGTAGGTAAGTACCGGTAAGATGCAGCTGTTATATATCTTCCTCTTGAGGGATAGTGGTAGACTACCATTCATCATTTGATAATGCTTGCCGAAAGAGCCCCATCCCATCCTTATTCTTCTAGTTATTTCACTCTCATGGTTCGGCTCCGCGGTTACTACCTGTCCTAAGTAGACGTACTCCTTTACAACTTCCAGTGTCTCGTCACCTATCGCAAAGCGCTGTTCTCTACCAAGATTGTTCCACATTACTTTAGTTTTATGCACATTAATTTTCAGACCTACTCTTCTACTTTCCGTATTCAGTTCAGTAATCATAAGCTGTAATTCGTCTCCCGCGTTACTCATCAATGCAATGTCGTATTGGTGCTGTAATCTCAGAAAGATTTCGTAGGAAGCGTCACACGTGGTTCACCATTCCGAGGAGCCTTCTCACCCCACTGACGTCCGAGGGTGCCTGTAGATTTTTAAGAGCACTGATCTTGTCCGGGTCTGGCGAGATTCCATCTCTGCCCACTACTACACCCAAAAACTTTACTTTGGGTACGGCAAACACGCACTTTGCCTTGTTCAGCTTTACACCGGCCCTTCGTAGGCGTTGCATGAGCTCTTCTAGTCTTTGATCTTGCTCCTCCTTTGTTCGCCCGAAGACCAGGATATCATCTATCATATTTACCACGCCGTCCATTCCTTCCAGAATGCGACTCATTTGGCGTTGGTATACCGAATGGAAGGCGTTGGAAACAGTACCTGCCGAAAGGAGTGATGAAGGTAGTCAATTCTTGACTTTCTTCTGCTAATTTCACTTGGTGAAATTCCGCGGTGGCATCGAGTTTGGAGAACACTTTGCCTTGACTTATACTCCCCAAGATGCTTTCCACTGATGGTAGCACATGTCGTTCGCGTAGCACCGATTGATTCAGTTTTGTCAGGTCCACGCAGATACGGTAGTCACCTGACGGCTTGGGAACGACCACGATGCCAGCACACCATTCAGTCGGAGAGTCTATCCGGCGGATTACACCTTCCTTCTCCATCTTCTGCAGCTCCTTCTTTACGGCGGCATGAAGAGGTAGCGGTATTCTTCTGGGCACGCTGAGTGAAAAGGGTTGTGCGTCTGGGCGCAACTTGATGGTGTATACATCCTGGAATTCTCCGAGACCCTCGAAGATGTCACCTGTCAGAAAAGCAGGCTTTTCCACTGAAACGGGGTCTACAAACGTGGCGATTCCAAGTGCTGTGATTGCTGGAAAGCCCAATAACGGAGGCTGTTGATGTGGCAACACGTAAACTGGCTGGACAGTAGCTTTCTCTTTCCACTCCAGAGTTGCCTGGAACACCCCCCAGGACATCCAACCGTATGTTACCGGGTCCCGTAAGCACTTGATCAGGCTTGCGCAGTTTCTTGGGAACACCCGGAAACTCCTTGGAGACGACCGTAACAGCTGCCCCGGTGTCCACCTTGAAAAGTCCGTCGTGTCCATTCAGCACCACGCGAACGAACTTCGCGACGCCGGTGTTCTAGGTAGACGAAACAGGGTGTAGTTCCACTGTGTTGACATTCCGCTTCTTTTCGCAAACATTTCCGAAGTGTCCTTTGCCATTGCGGTTGTAACATTTGGCTTGACGGGCTGGACATTCGAGTCACGGATGTGTCGGACGACCACAATACCGGCAACTGGGTTTTGTTTGAAGTGTCGCGTTACACTTTTCAGAAGATTTTCTTTTCGCCCCCCTTTTGCGAAGCACGAGGTTGAAACTGTCGGCGTTGACCTAACATTGTTTCGGAGAGCGCAGCGCCGTTTCCAGTCGAGTACTGGCCGGTCCCCTTGAACACGTCCGCACGGGCCTTGATCGCATCTTCATGAATACGGGCCTGCGGAACGGCGTCTTCAAGTCTCAATTTGGTACTGCGGCACAGCTTATCGGAAAGCGAGGAATCACTGAGTCCGACGACAAAGCGGTCACGCACCAAGCGGTCTTCAACATCTTTCGATCCGTAATTGCACCTTTTTACAAGTTCCCGTAGGGCAGTAACGAAGTTATCCACGGTTTCGCCTTCTTCTTGTACTCGGCGGTGGAATTTGACGCTTTCAGAAACCTCATTGGGCGGATGCACGAAATGGGCCTTGAACTTTTCCTTTACAGTATCGAAGGAAGCCCAATCTGGTGCTGTGAGGCCTAACGTCTCAAGTATGCGTCTCGCTTCTTGTGAGCCCATGGTGTACAACAGTGTTCTGACTTTTACCTCATCAGTGGCTCGGTATAATCCAGACGCGAAGCTGTAGTCCTCAAACAGGAGAATCCATTGCGGCCACTCGCCTGGGTTTTCAAAGTTGAACCGGGGAGGAGGCGGCAGGCTTATGGGCTTCTGGAGTGCAGCCATAGGTGCAGCGTTTTCGTCCGCCATTGTTCGTGCAGCGACGCCGACCCACGAAGAGACGAACGCGCGTCACCGAGTCCGTAGTGCTTATGTCTTGGCAGTTTAGCGAGTACTTGCGATGCGATGGCAGTTACCGGCATCCCACTTCTGACACCATGTCGCATGCGTCTGCGCTACAGCACGCAAGCGGTAACTTATGCCAGTAATGCACAACCGCACACGTCGGTAGCCAACAACCAAAAGCCGCCTTTATTCGCACTTGCCCCAAACCCTGGCGCCTACGTGCGCCATCTGTTGACGCTTACCGAAGACTCAAGTTCACAGCTTAACAGTTCCTCAGTAGTGGTCGCTACAGTGGAGAGATCGTGTTACAAAAACTGGCCTCCCTGTGTACGAAGTGTCTCTTGACGGGGAGGGTACCAGAATCTTAGAAGAATGCCAACATCATCTCAATCCATAAGAAAGGGGACGTAAAGGACGTGAAAAATTACAGGCCGATCAGCTTAATGTCCGTTGTCTACAATCTATTTACAAAAATATTAGGTATAGAATAAAGACGACATTAGGATTCAGTCGACCAAAGGACCAAGCAAGATTTCGTACAAGCTACTCAACAATAGACCATATTCATTCTATCAACCAGGTGATAGAGAAATGCGCGGAATACAACCAACCCCTATACATAGCTTTCATAGATTACGGGAAGGCATTTGATTCAGTCGAGATATCGGCAGTCATGCAGGCATTGAGGGATCAGGGCATCGATGAAGCCTATATAAACATACTGGAAGAAATCTACAGCAGATCCACAGCCACCATAGTCCTCCATAAAGAAAGTGACAGAATCCATATAAAGAAGGGTGTAAGGCCGGGAGACACGATCTCTCCAATGCTATTCACCGCGTGTTTACAGGAGGTTTTCAGGGCCCTAGATTGGGAAGAGTTAGGGATAAGAGTTAATGGAGAGTATCTTAGTAACCTGCGATTCGCTGATTACATCGCATTGATGAGTAACTCAGGGGACGAATTACAGCTCATGATTGCTGAACTGGACACGGAAAGCAGAAGGGTAGGTCTAAAAATTAATATGCATAAAGCTAAAGTAATGTGCAACAGTCTCGGCAGAGAACAGAGGTTTGCGATAAGTGGCGAGACTTTGGAAGTTGTAAAATGATATGTCTACTTAGGACAGGTAGAAACCGCGGAGCCGGACCATGAGAGTGAAATAACTAGAAGAATAAGGATGGGATTGAGCACATTCGGTAAGCATTATCAAATCATGAATGGTAGTCTACCACTATCCCTCAAGAGGAAGGTATATAACAGCTGCATCTTACCGGCACTTACCTACGGAGCAGAAACCTGGAGACTTACAAAGAGGGTTCAACTTAAATTGAGGACGACGCAGCGAGCGATGGAAAGGAAAATAATAGGTTTAACCTGAAGAGACAGGAAGAGAGCAGAGTTGGTCAGGGAACAAACGGGGGTTAAGAATATCATAGTTCAAATCAAGAAATGGACATGATATGGGTACATAGCACGTAGGCAGGGGAACCGCTGGTCATTAAGGGTAACTAACTGGATTCCAAGAAAAGGGAAACGCGTGCGGAGGAGACAAAAAATTATGTGGGGAGATGAGATTAAGAAGTTTGCAGGTATAACGTGGCAGCAGAAAGCACAGGTTCGGGTTGAATGGTGGAACTTGGGCGAGGCCTTTGATCTGCAGAGGGCTTAGTGATGCTGTGGTTGATGATGATAAATTACATGGATGTCATGATTTTGAAATTACTACCTTTCATTTATGTTTGCAATACAGAAATGTATCGCCACGCCAATCTTGGTATGTAGCAAAGGCCGTAAGAGCACTAAGGCCATAGTATGTAAACCATGCTGTTAATGATGTCTAATTAATGATTTTCATGATAAGACCTCTGTTTTATATTTGTCATAGCGTCATCTTATGCCATTCCAATTTTGGTATACATCGCATTACCGATACGGTCAGGAGAGTACAACATCGCAGGCGGCTAGATAGATAGATAGATAGATAGATAGATAGATAGATAGATAGATAGATAGATAGATAGATAGATAGATAGATAGATAGATAGATAGATAGATAGATAGATAGATAGATAGATAGATAGATAGATGCGCTAAAGTTCCCTAAAAAA
Source organism: Rhipicephalus appendiculatus (assembly GCA_030522465.1). NCBI lineage: Eukaryota > Metazoa > Arthropoda > Arachnida > Ixodida > Ixodidae > Rhipicephalus > Rhipicephalus appendiculatus. The sequence continues at coordinate 207,414 of JALIZH010008745.1, read as the reverse complement.
TTTGGGGGGACCCTTAAGCTTCGCCTTTAAGAGTTCAACGCGATAGCGATATCCTGTCCCTAGTGCGTACTTCAATCACTTAGTGCACACTATGTAATGGGTAGCATGCTTTAAACCACGAGCAATTATGCGCGGGAAATGCGGGAAATGTTTTCGAAGTTGCTATGCACCCACTACGTGGTCTTAAGGGAATACGCGCAGTAACGTGTGTGCCTTTTGTAATGGTACACGGCTTTGAACCACAATGTCGTTATGATATTCACATCCTCTGTGAATTATGATTCACATCCAAGAGTACATTACCGATGGTAATGTACTCTTGTACCACGCAATATTACTGCGATATTACATGTTGTAGTGTGACGCCTGTATACAGGACGCGTGTGTTTGCAAAGCATGAAAGTTATTTTCACTGCTATTCCAAGCAGAGGAAGTCATTTTATATGTAATCCCAAGCAGAAGCGTGGCTGTGTGGCAGAACACCTGCTTGCCACGCAGACGACCTAGGTTCAATCCTCATTCGGACCCGGAAATTTTTATTATTTATTTTATTTGCATCTTTCTCGATTTTTCGGTCACGGAAAGATGATGCTTTTTCGCTCACAACCAACGACGCCGACACCGACGCCGACGCCGGAATTTCTGCGAAACGAGCTCTTTAACGCTATCGCGTTAAAATGCATCGCATTTAAAAGGGTCTAATGTTCGTGAACTCTGCGGTGAGAAGTTTTGACCGCCCTGGTAGCGTTGCTGACGGTTTTGTTTTCAGCTTGGTTTCCACCACTTCTGACCTAGCTATACCAGACGTGCTAGCTGTTAGGCATCATCATCCATTCATTTATTCGTTAAGTTATTCTGCTGTTTTATTGCGATAGCAATGATATGGACACTCTCGGCTGCTCGTTGCCGTTGCCGTCATGTCACGCATATATATATATATATATATATATATATATATATATATATATATATATATATATATATATATATATATATATATATATATATATATATATATTCGAACGAGCGCGCGGCGTTATTCGCTGAGCCACGAAAGCGCACGTCCTTCGACATAGTAACGGCGAGTTATTTATATACGACATTTACCGCTGGCGGTACACCGATCTTGGGGGGGAATATAAGCGTGTTCTCTGCCTTACCAGCGAACCAACGAGCTGGCGCGAAGTGCGCGCACGGCGCGCCACTCGTAGCGATCCGTTGGCTGTGTGTGTCCATTCCCTTCGTGTGTCCTTTCAGTTTGAACAACGCGTTGAGTGTTGAGCTGCGAACGTTGTTATTTCGCGCTCGTCCTGTGCGTGCTCTTTTCTTGCGTTCTTTCATCTTGAGCAGCGCTCTGCACGTTTCGATCTGCTTGCCGTTCTTCGCATCACATTCGAAATTGTTGCTATCGCCTTCATTGCTTCGCGCTTTGCGGCGAAACTGTGACTTTTTTTGTAATATCTGGATGTGACGAAGCGCAGACAAAGGAACGGTTCATCGGTTTGGTGGCAGTGGCTGCCTGATGGCATTTTAGTGAATCATAGCGCCAGTTTATCTACGCGTTGGCATGCACACTTTGAGGTACTTGTCTTCGAGGAGCGCATGGGACAGTTATTAGCAGGGGTACGGTGCCACGTCGTCCATGTGAAGATCACCATTTCAACGCCGCATCGTCAGTATTGCGAAAATGGCTGCCACACTGCAGTACCACGTTGCCGAGAAAGTAGACATTAAGATGGCGTAATGAATTCTAGGACCACTGCATCTGCTTGTGCACAGGAAAAGAAGCGATCATCCTCTGCAGTCATTTTCTTTAACATCAATTTGCTGTCATACGTCGTTGTCAGGCCGCAAGCAAGCGTATGGGAAATGTCAAGCGCATATGGATCAAGCCCATATTCAGTGTTCAGAGCTCCTGCAAAACACAATTACCACCCATATCATCTGTGTTTTACCAAAAGCTGAGACCAAACGACCTTCAAAAACCCCTCGATTTTTGCAAAAGAATGCCTGATTCAGAATTTCTTGACAGAGTGCTTGGGGCCGACGAGGCCACATTTCGTAGCACTTGAAGTGTCAGAAATGCACATAACTGCGGTGGTCACAATCCCCACTGTCTTGGTGAGCATAAGCACGAGGTAAAGCGGTCAGTCAACGTTCGGTGTGGCATTTATAACGTTCGTGTGCTGTTGGTCATTACTTTATTTATGGTAATATTCCTGAAAAAAAGTGCTCAGAGTGCGTTTCGAGGGGTATCGTAAAGTGAATTTGCCTCATAATTCCGATGACAGGCGCTAAAAGAAAGTCGTTCCAGCATGACGGAGCCTCGCCACACACTTGTTCTCTGGCTCGGCAATCGATCAGCCAGCTATAACTAATCAAATGATTGGGCTTGGCGGCCCCACAGCCTGGCCTCCTAGGCAGCATAACTTGTCACCCTTGGACTACTTTCCATGTCGATATGCTGAAAATGCGGTTTTTAAGACGGAACCAGCCATCCTGCAACGTGTGAGAATTTCTCTTTAAAACATTTCCAGACGTACGCTGCTATCTGCTGTGAAGACCATTAAAGAGCAGGCTTCGAATCCTCATCGCAAAAAAAACGGAAAGCAATTCCAGCACATGATGTGAAACTTCTGCGCTTCAATACCTAGTGAGACTGCCCTAGTGTAGTGCCCGAGCACGCGTACAACCAAATAAAACGCTGAAGTGATACATAAAAATTTTCTTCATTGATGTTTCTCATGTGACCCAAAACTGGTAAACATGAATCAGAATTTTGTATTCCTACATTACCATTCGCAACAAACAGCTCGCGTTAAACAGCCTTCCGCTACAATGCCAATAACTTTCAGCTATAGCGCTGTCGTTTCTTTCAGCTGTCAAGCTGGTACGATATTTTAAAAAAAAGACGCCTCATATTTGCATGTCACAGAGCTGGCTTAGCTAAACAAAACTGCACTGCAAGAGTAGCATGGCGTTCTTCCTACAACGAAGCTAGCATAATATTGTTACGTGAATTGGCATTAGGCGTGAACATGTACAATAGTAACACTTATAGCGCACAGGAGGGATAGAAACACAAAGATACGACGTGGACACTCTGTGTTTCTGTCCCTCCTGTGTGCTATAAGTGTTACGATGGAATACCAACATGCCCACGCTCACGTTCTTTCAATGTACAATAGTATTTACGCTTATGTACACAGCATCGACGAAAATGGAGGATAGCATTCACAAGTGACAAGCCAGTCCTCTTTGTCGTCTTCTGTAGGCAGAATGTCTGACCCTTGGACTGTGCTAGCTACGTAGAAATAGGGAAGGTGGAACGACCACTGCCGGAGGTAACTCAACAGGCAGAGCGCCAGGTCAGCGTCAATCAGCATTCTTAAAACCCGGAGAATAAAATGACAATACATTTATGCCGGATAAGGTATAATATTTTCGCATTAAGGTCAGTGGGTATGCAAAGAGTGAAAAGACGTTTAAAACGAGACAAGTATGTTTTATCGTAAGTCAGTGGTTTAGTTTTAAGAAAGAGACGTTGCAGAACATAAGTGTACAAAGGTATCTTACCGCATATAAGCCTTAAGAGAGTCATTTTTTGTTCTTCTAGACAGTTGCCCCCCGTTTCCTGCACAGCTACCATCATCAACACATTCACTTCTTGCCAGGTAACATAAGCGGCTTCGAATGACTTTAAAGCAGCGTTAATGGGTTCAGATGCATTAACCTCGCATAGCTCACATATTCTCAGAGAGGCCACCCAACCTTGATCTCACTGATTTCATAAGAAATGAGACATTTATAACAAGAAAGGGCATATGTTCGTCCTCTCACACGCAGATATGCCTGGGAAGACATGTGGAACGCACGTGTTCTTACAAACACCTGTGTTGCGGCTGAGACACACAGCTGTTAGAAATGTACCATGACCACGGATAATTTGTGAACACGGTGTGCCACTGAAGTCAACGTTACGACAGGCGGAGTTGTCTTCTTGAAGGCTTCAATGGAAGCCTTGAAGAACACAAGCCCGCTGGTTGAAACCTTGGCTCCCGCGGCACCCGTGTTGGCCAATTTTTCATTTAGGAGTAAAGTTAACTGGGCTAGTTGGCAAGCTGTGACATGATGAATGTTTCCTCTCTTCAAGCGTCTGCCTGCCTTTTTGGAGGACAATCGTATAGTATCACTTTTTTGCGTGAATGGTACATTTCATAGACGTATTATTAATATAAATATGTGTTCATGTAGCAAATAAGCTATATAAACTGCTGCCATTGATGAGCATACCGCGGGAAAGCGTTGGCTGGAAAGGTCACACAGCACACGCGACTACTAGGAAAGAAGACGGGAGCACTACGCTTCGGAAAAACTACGGACTGACAATACATGCGCAGCCCGATGTCACCGATTTTGAAAAGTTTTTGTTAAAGACTTACTTAGCCGGCGCTGCGAAGCTGGCTGTCGCAGATATACGCCGGACTAAAACGAACTACAATAGCCACTTTTAACTGAGCGCTTACGATTCATTCCAGTTAGAGCTGCGAGTGCTAGAGATTTTCGCACGAACGCATAGAAGGAACCGTAGTGTGCATGACGCTGTTCACACACTAACGCGTATAAGAAATTGCAGAGCGTCTGCGCAGAAAGATCGTGTAAGCAGCGGAACGTAGTACGCAGCTCTCGCTCCGCTGCCGAAGTCGATTAAGCGGAGCGTGAAGGTGCGTCCACTTGCTTTCGCCGTCGTTTTGCAGCCAAGCTGACGGCGTCTTAGCAAGGTGCGCTCGTCAAAAATGCAAAAGGTATGCAATTCCTGCAATGTCTCAGAACGCTGCATGTGCGCGGGGCTGAGTGCAAGCGATGCGCAGCTAAAATTGTCTAATATCACCGTCAAGGTGCTGCGCGAACGGTATGACCACATAGACAGCCTGCTTGACATTGGACCGATCGATTCATTGTCAGAAGTCTCCAGGCTGCGGGACCTGTACTAGCAAATACAATTCAGGACCGGCTGCTAGGATAGCCTTGGAATGCCGTCTAGAGATTATGCGATTGTTTTGCACCGGGCGCTGATGCACTCATCCCCGGAGCGCCTGACGATCACGTACCGCAAGCCGGGCGAATACTGACCCAGAAAGTCGCGGAATCTGCAGTACAATCGACAGAAGAGCAAGTAAAGGCAATCCTGAAACTCCTTCAAATTGAAGTGGAAAGTAGCAAGGAGAGTAAAGGTTCAGGCGAGAGACAAACTTCAAGAAGACTGTTAACAAAACCGAAAGACGGCGGACATCCCGACCATCGCCTCATCTACCATCCGCCCCTGCACTGCAGCATGGTCATTATCTCCAGCTGCCACTTCAAGGCCTGGGCAGACTGTGTCCTCTCTGCACCCTCCCAGGACAGGTGACGCGTGATTGCCGGGCCACAATATCAGTTCACCCAATAAAGAGATCACCCAGTAAAGTTCACCCAATAAAAAGTTCTGTATATCCTAGTTTTGGTGAAGCCTTCTGCTTCGTCCTAACCACATGACATCTGATGAAGGGGCTCCTTCCTTCGTCTTCCAGACGCCCACAAAAAGCCGGAATCCAAGCCCACATCGTGAAGACGCAGACATCGAAGCCCTCCTGCAGCAACGACCTAGCGCAGGTTATAAAGCTTGCAGCCGGAGAACGGACACCTACCCGGTAGGACAGTCACGGCGACAAATACAACTTCCACAATTACGGGTACTGTGTCACCTGCAAAACTCATGATACAGTAGCTCAGGTAGACGCCGACCGTTTGTGGATCGGCGTTTGAAGACATGGAAACCTCACTCAAAACATACGACCATGTTGCCACCTTTACCAACTGGAAAACCACAGAGAAGCTGCGTCACGTCTTCTACATGGAAGAAGCGGCGAGGACCTGTTTCAAGAATCGGGAGTTCTCACTTCAAGCTTAGTAACATAGCGTTTTGGGCGTGATAGTATGTCACACGGAAGTTCTTAGCGCACGAAAAAAAACACGCACACAGAAAGTCGTAGCGTCTTTCCCTGTCCGTGTTTAATTGCGATAGCAATTATATGGACCCTCTCGGCTGGTTTTCGTCGTCGGCGTCGCCGTCATGTCCCGTATTTGTATATGTTATATATTTATAAAAACCTCAAAGAAGAATCATTCAGAAAAATGTTTCCGACGCGCGGCATCGAACCAGGGACCTCTCGCTCTGCAGCGCGCGGCGCTAACCGCTCAGCTATTTATATACAGCGAGTTTTCAGCGTGTTTTCAGCATTACCAGCGAGATGGCTCGGCGGGGCTTAGCTGGGCGGGGCTTAGCCGTTCGTCGCGACGCCAGGCCCCGGAAAGTCTCAAGTTCTACAAATCGCCGCAGAGGGCAAAAAATCGAGTTCCACCTCGATGCACCAGGAGTGGATCTACTAACTCCTCTCTTAACTCGCCCTATTGCACTTCTGTGTAAGGGCGCCAGGGGCGCGCGCGTCGGGGTCATATTTCAATGAAAGAAAGTCTTGAGGTAAGCGAATACAACTTCATTGAGCTGTGTTAAACTTGAATAAAATAAAGACATGTTTATAGTGATTGTCATTATGGGGTACTGCGTCAATTTTCTTTTATTAACGGTGTTTTGTTCTTGTTTATCCTAGGTTGTGGGCAGCCTATGGACATTACCATGTTACGTGACGTCATTTTCTGTTTCTTTTTTTTAAATTCAAAATAAGCGGCGGTAGAAGCGATGTAACGGTTTGCAGTGTGTTTGGGTAAGCTCGCGCTGTTTCATTTCGTTCGTTTCACTGTAAATATTTCGTACGTGTAACTTAGGAATTACACTTTTGAAGCGCCGCGACAGAACGAAGCCACCACTGAAACTCGCACCCGATGAAGACTTGTTTCAAGTGTGAGGATGCACGTACCGGTCAGTATAAACCCATTGCTTCTGTTACCGTTGCCTCTGTTTGTGTATCGTACGGTATCGACGTTCTGCAATCGTAAAATTTTCATCTCTGGCCCCGTCAAAATCGGCGTTTTCTTGAGCGGTGTGGCTTCGCGTGGGAGCAAGTTGCTGAGTCGATACGAGTGCACCGCGAAAGTTTATTGCTTAATAAGCATAAATTGTCTCTACACAAACCAGGCCACCGTGGTAAATCCGGTGCAATACATTTCTGGCACCTCGCATCAGGACCAATTTTATGTTAGAAAGATTATAGGACGTTAATATACAAAAGGAGGTCCCAAAGCCAGATATTCTAATGGGACCTTCTTTTCAAAGCAAACATAAAAAAAGGTACGAGTGCAAAGAACAATATCTGGTTCTTAGCATTAGTGCTATAATCAAGGAATAGGAAGTGTGCGAATAATCAGGATACAGGAAGCGTGTGGGAAGGTCAAGTTAAACATTAAAAAAATCAGCAGTGTAAATGACATGAAATACCAAGCACAGCTTGGAAGTACACATACTTAACGAAAAAATACAAATCGTATAATGTAGATATATTAACCGGCTAACTGAAAAAAAAAACATTTCCATGACAAATATATTAAACAGCAATCTGTAATAGTACAAAGAAAACAGACTAAATGAGATTACAGTAAGTGATAGGAAACTGGAGGAATGGTGATGAATGTGGACATTCGACAAAATATATTCCCGTAACTAGCCACTGTAACTAGTTCATATAATAAAGAAGCATACGAGTTGTAAATTTTGCAGTGGTCTCACTTGAGAGGCACGGTTACAAGCTCTCTTTCTCCTATGCTTAAATACATTTACTGTAACAACAGTTTCACATAGTTACGAGTGTACTTTTGGTTTAGTGCGGCAAAAGAAAAGAGGGACACGTTAATATGGGATTTTCTTTTTTTTCCTGCCATAGCCTCCTGACCAGTACTGTCAAAGCTTGCGGTCTGTATTCCCTGTTGACTGCATGTCAACACTAGAGACAAAGCACTTCTTTCCTAAAAGAAGCTACTTTGGGCTTTAGAAGCCATTTAAGGTATGTCCCCACATACGTACAACAAACTGCAATTTACTCATTTGTTATGTTTATTTTTTGCAAAGTTTCTCTTCACAAACGTTGCTTCTCAATATGTGATTCTGTCTTCGGTCTTTTCAGGACTTCCATGCAACGACAGGATAAGGACGCCCAAAAATACATTCTGCAGGCACAACGAAACATCTGAAGTGAAAAACAGAGCTAAAATGACGGGACATAAAAGGACACATGTCCCAAAGTGTCCTTTCATGTCCCGTCATTATAGCGCTTTTTTCACTTCTGTAAACATGAACCAACCAGCCCAAATGCGTACGCTACTGAAACATCTGAGCGTCTACTGCAACAGGTCATCTCGAACCTCGTGCCTGTAACGCCAGGCATCTCAGGAGGTTCACTGATGATCGTCAACAGACACTAGCTGCCTTATGCGTTGTAATTTATTATTCTGTTAATTTACATTAATGATTTTCCTACTAGCGTTTCTTCTTCAACTGTCCGTCTATTTGCAGATGACTGTGTACTTTAACAGAAAATTACTGACCATTATGTTACCATTACGTTAACCAGCAATGCAATCTAGATGTAGTAACTGAATGGTGCCATAAATGGCTCATGATACTTAATACAACTAAATGTGAAAGCATGCGAGTTTAACATCACCCTCCTACTCATTGTGTGCGTACTTATTGCCTCAATAACTGTCCCTTACCATCGGTTGACAGTTATAAATACCCAGGTGATCACATCTCTTCTAATGTTTCATGGAATATGCATGTAGAATATGTGACTATTAAAGCAAACCACGTGCTCAGTTATCTGCGTTGACAATTTTACACTGCCCCGTTGTCTCTTAAGCTAACACTCTACAAAACCTTGGTATGTTCTAAATTAGAGTATGCATGCACCATATCGGATCCTACTCGTACCACTCTCATCACACTGTCAAAGCCAGTTAGAACCGCGCAGCACGTTTCATCTCATCAAATTACTCATGTTATTCTAGTTTGAAGTTCACGAAGATCACTCTGAACTTACCTGACGTTTTGTTGCACCTAAAATTATCTCGCCTTAATTAACAAAACCTATCACTATAACAACAATTTGAAGGACTCTGTTTCATTCTGCTCTTTACACATCACCAAGGACGGATCATTCCTAGAAGGTGGGCTCAAACTAGTGTTAGTTACCATCTTGTCGCACAAAATTTGATGATGACTCTTTTGTTGTTAAGAGAAGGTTCCATCGCATTGGTGTAGCGGGTACAGTGCTCGGCTGCTGACCCGAAGGTTGCGGGTTCGATCCCAGCCGCAGCAGTCGCATTTCGATGGAGGCGAGATGCTAGAGGCCCTTGTACTGTGCGATGTCAGTGCACATTAACACGTTCACTGCGGCGTGGGTCGCCGGTGGGTCATGGCCTGTGCTCCTCCTATGCGGTCGCGATGTTACGAGAATGCAACTCCTTGCTAATGTGATAACTTCGTCAGAGTTGAATGCAGATAAACCAGAGGAATACTTTTCTGGTGTTAGATGCCGTGACCCACCGGTGACCCACGACCATAGGTCGGCGAACTCACTGATGAGTCGACTCACTCAGACTCATATCGAGCCGTGAGTCTTAGTCTGAGTGAGTCCGGGTGAGTAATATTTTGGTGAGTTTGAGTCCGAGTGAGTCCGGATGAAAATTTTCGTGAGTGTGAGTCCGAGTGGGTCAAGCTCAGGAAATTTTTGGTGAGTCTTAGTCCAAGTGAGTCCAAAGTGCAATACAGTGAAACCCTCGGTGATACGAATCTCAGGGGACCACAAAAGATATTCGTATCATCCGAAATTCGTATCACCAGAAAGCATGGAAAATTAGCATGCGACAAAAGGAAAGTGGCGTACATTTTCATTTCATGATTTTCAGGGCCGCAGCAACGTCAGGAAGAACTCTGAATGATTGTCAGTTAATTCTTTAGATGTCGGCAATCATACCAGCACTCGTAAATGTACGGCCCGTACGCGCGTGTTTAATTAATGAGCCAGGTGCGTTGTGACCCGGGACACCAGTAGCCCCTTCCAAATTTTAGCATGCTTTTCGGCATGAAAAAAGAGTACTGCGGCGAAAGTAACAGAAGAAGCGCTCTGACGCGATAGATCAAGGCCACAAAATTTCAGAAGCATGGTCCTATGTTATGATTTTGTTATCGCGGAGGTGTTGGGGTTATGAGGTCTGACTCCTTTGCCAAGACTGTCCTCGCCTTCTTTCGGTTTTCGTCCAGCTTTCACAAGATGTCTGATGCACGAAGCAGGCAAGTGTAAACAGAGTACAAAGACAGCAGCCCGCGTCGACGCGTTAGAAAAAGAAAGCATGGCGCCAATGCCCTCTGTAATCTAAACGCAAAAGCATATGGAGGCACATTAGAGCCTCAGAGATTGGCGCACATAATTTCGGAGGCCATGACGCGTCGCTGAAGGTTTATTCTGACCGTAAGAAAACTATTTTTTTTACACCATGATTCTGACGATTTGGCGGTGCCGCGCGCATGCCCGCGCTTGCGTATCATGCTCGCACGTACTTGGCGCGCCTTCCGCGACAGCGCAGACAGCGGCTCTTCGTACCTGGGCGGTAGCGTACGTTCGTATCAAACGCCGCGGGCTGAAAATCGGTTCGCAACAACCGTACTCCATTACATTTCAGGCCAATGGGCCTTGGCCGGGACCAAAGGAAAATTCGTATCACCCCGAAATACGTATTACCTGTGATGGTATCACCGAGGTTTCACTGTATATATTTCTTGACTGAGTCTGAGTGAGTTCCACTTTTTTTTTGCCGACCTCTAGTTCTTTCTACTCATCTTCAGCATTACTATCAGCCTTACCTGGATTGACATTTATACCCACGTCCAAAGCAGCGTCGCTCATACACCATTTCAATATTTATTGATCAGACACGCAAATCACGTAGGGGGGGGTGCCTTGACCTCCCCCTTACCCCTGCCAACTCTTTCAGAGAAGTTCTTGATACATATATTTTAAGTTGTCGCCGTTTTCAAGAAAAAATGACCTTACTTGTTTGCAAGCACTCATAACTCGTATTCGAAAGTACTATATGAAAAGGGGCCAAGAAAAACACAGATTACGTCAGACAATGGTGTTAAAGAGCATTGACACCATGGTCAGAAAAACCTAATTCTAGGCTAAAGGACTCATTAGGTGACTCACTCGGACCCACTCAGATCGAGCCGTGAGTCTGAGTGAGTGGGGTAATTAATGTTTTAGTGAGTTTGAGTCTGAGTGAGTCCGGTTGAAGAAAATTTTTGTGAGTGTGAGTCCGAGTGAGTCCATCTCAGGAAACTTTTGGTGAGTCTGAGTCCGAGTGAGCCCTAGGGGAAAAATTTGTCATGACTGAGTCTGAATAAGCTCCACAAGTTTCGCCCACCTATGCCAAAGACGCATTGAATGAAAATGTTGTCATGCTACATGTGGTGTGACCCATCGCTGACCCATGCTCAAGTAGTCTCCGTCATGTGCTGTGGTATAAGGCTTCATTATGCAACCAATACATCTGTTTTTATTGCATTCGACGTGGGACGGCGCTGTTCTTTTTAAGGAGCGGAGCATTGGCCTATTTCCCTATTGTGTTTCTCGCCATCATTTTGCCGCTGCTTTTGAAATACGTTTCAGTCGAATAAGAATAGATGCGTTCTTCCTGCTGCTAACAAACATTTTAGCGCAACTCATGTATCATCATACCTTTTACAGACGTAAAAGGAAGCACAACACAAAGAAAAAAACGTGTGTTTGTGTTTTCTGGTGCCAGGAACTTTCGATTTCAGCATGCTTTTACGCGAAAAATGCAAAGAATAGATGTGTGTCTTTCAAATAAGCACGTTAAACGCCAGCCACAAAGGCAGCAGCGCCATCTCTTTGGAGTGAATGAGACAGGCACAGGCGCGTGACCCACCGATGGGTCACGGCGCACCTGAGAGACATGCCGAGTGGCCCACGGGTCGGTCACTCCGCACCTAAAACGAGATCTTAAGAAAGTGTGCCGCAGCGAACGTGTAAACACCAGATGGCCGAAATTTTTGGAGCCCTCCTCTACGGTGTGTCTCGTAATGAGATCGTGGATTTGGCACGTAAAACCCCAGATATTATTAATGCTGTTAGGGCAAATGTCACCTGGCACCACGATTTCACATCAATTTCTAACATTAGAGATGACAATTTCAAGATAACTTTGCAAAATGCCCTTTAACTTTTTTTTACTTTCTTTTTCTAGTTCCACATGTTACTCTTTTCCCCCACTCGTTTCTATAGTACCCTTGGGCCCTGAAAGTAGTTTTAATAAATAAATAAATGATACATAGCACTATAACATTGAAATTGAATATGAACTCTGTACATCAGTAGCATTACAAACAAATATCAGGGCACTTAGGAGAAGTACATGTAAAGCCGTTCCAACATTTCATTATGAAATACAAAGCATGCTTCAAAATGAAATTGAAAATGAACTCTGTACATCAGTAGCATTACAACCAAATATCAGGACAGTTAAGAGAAGTACATGTAAAGTCGTTCCAACGTTTCATTATGAAATATAAAAGCATGCTTCAAACTTTTTTAAAAATATTTAAACCTGTGTCTACAGCACATTCGTATTTAGCTCCACTTTAATACTTTCATGGTTTAGGTCAGTAATCATTTTCTGCAGGTCGTTGCGGTAATCGCTGAAGAGTACTATGTCCCCTGCAAGTCGTAGGTTGCAGATATTCTCCATTTATCTTGTTCCTGTTTCTTCCCAGTCCAGTCATTTGAATACCCCTAGGCGTGCAGTGAAGAGCACTGAAGAGTGTGCCACTCTGTCTGACTTCTGTCTCTGTTCTTGTTTAATTTCTTTTCTTGTGGATAGATAAAGTAGCTGTGACGCCTTAGCAGATGTTGGCAGAAGTATTCCTACATGGCGCAAGCACTGCTCGGGTATGCAGTGCTTCCAAGACTGCCTCACTGAGCTGAATGCCTTTTCGCAGTCTCTAAACGTAATATAAATGTGTTTGTTGCTCTAAGCCGACGTCTCGATTACCTGGTTCATCACATACATGCAATGAATTGTACAGGATCCCTTCTTGAAGCCAGTTTCCTGAGTTGATTAAAGCCAAGTGTTTCTCTAATCCCATTCAATATCCCCTACGTAAATATTCTGTGTAATATTGAAAGTAAGCTTATGAATATGTAGTTTGTGTCTTTTACATCTTCCTTTTTGTGTATAAATACAATGTTGGCGTTTCCCAGCTCATTGGTATAGTTCGTCTTAAAGGGGCCCTGCAACACTTTTCCAAGTAACCGTCGAATAGCTTCACTAAAAAAGTTTATTGCCTCACGAATCGACCGCCGCAAAAATTTTTAGAATCTGTCAGGTACGAGTGGAGTTACAGAAATTTGTGGCACGCTGTAATTTCTTTCTCTATTCTCTCATCCTGGCGAACGCGCTGGGGGGATGGCACGGGGGTAAAAAGTTAAGTCACGGGCACATCATGACTTAAGAACTTTGCTGTTGTTTTTTTTTTCGAATGCGTGGCTTACTTTCAGTGTGATCACGAGCGCACGGGCACGCGCCAGCTTCCCGCGGTGGCCGCAGTAACTATGCAGCCCACTATGCTCAAATCAGCCAAGGTTCATGAATTTCGGTATATGGCATCACTTGTAGAAAGAAGGAACGATTTCTAACTGACTTTGATAATTAATTGTAAATTCCAGGCTGCGCGCTGCCCTATAGATTTGGCTCACGTGTACTAGGGAGCCTCCAATACCGATCAGCAGCGTTTACTGACCACGCTTAAGAAGTATTGCAGGGCCCCTTAAAGACATTGTGCGTAAGGTGTCGCAAATTTCTTAAATAGGAAATACTTAACCAAACAGACTGTTATGCCACCCTCTCCAGCCGGTTTCTACCCTCATCGATAGTTATGCGTGGAACCTCAGTGTCCCGTTCATTCATTGTTGGATCACTTAACTCTGACCTATAGAGTTTAATCTTCGGCGACCTTCACTATGTCATCAAAATTGCCAGTAACACTGCCAGGTCTATCGTTTACTCCACTCATGTCTGTACTCCATACACAGTTTGTTTTCAGCCATGCATGTAGTAGTGAAATGACCTTCTGAATCGCAAAGGACACACATCACTCATGGTCAATAGGGAATGGCAATACTTTACTCTGCACAGTCTGTAAGTACATAAATACACCAACCACTTCATTTCAAAACAAGATGCATGGCGGAACAAAATGCAAACAGCATTAAAAAAGCAGTGATGTGCCAAGGCAAGGAAAGATTTATTTGGCGAACCCACTTGAAAAATGTTAAATATGAAATAAATGTTGCATCACCTTCAGGAAGTGGAATCTAAGGCGTATGGACAAACCGTCCGGTACCAACCTGTTGTATGGTAAGAACATAAGTTATTTCCTTTACCTTTGTACATTTTCATAATAATAATTGTTGGGGGTTTACATCTCAGAACCACGATGCGATTATGAGGGACGCCTTAGTGGAGGGCTTAGGAAATTTGGACCTCCCGGGGTTCCTTAACGTGCACCTATATCTAAGTACACGGGCCTCTAGCAATTTGCGTCCATCGAAACGCGGCCGCCGCAGCTGTGATTCGATCCCCCAACTTTTTGGCTCAGCACTCGACCATTGTAACCACTAGACCGATTTGGTGGGTGTTTGTCCATTTTGATAACAATAATTATTTGTTGGGGTTTCATGACCCAAAACCATGATATAATTATGAGGGACGCCGTAGTGGAGGGCTCCAGAAATTTTGACCACATGGGTTTTTTTTAACGTGCATCTAAATCTAAGCACACAAGCCTCAAGCATTTTTGCCTCCATCGAAAATGTTGCACTGTGTGTCTTGTTTTGAGATGCTGCTGTCAGTGCGTTCATGTAGTGTACAGTTGTGCAGAATAAACTGCTACTTACGTGCACTTGATTAAGTATCGTGTGTGCCCGTTTTGATCAAATGTGACAGTTAAGACTAATTTTTTTTTGCGTCGTGTACAGTTGAATAGCCCCCACCACTGTCAATATAGTGGTGACAAGTCATAAAGCACATTGCAATGTCTATCAAGCAGTGCTCGTTCAGAGAGGTACTGTACCAAGTATGTAAAGGGAAATATTTTTGAGCATTTGTGGCATACACTGTGTGCGAGTTTTCTTCCTTGCAAAATATAATACCTGAATCGGGCTTGAGCTCTCCAATCTCGCAAATCAAGATCCTGCTGAATCTAAAGAATACATTTTAAGCTTCGAAAACATTCTACCACGCAGTGGTAAAGTAGTGCATACTGTAATGCCAACAATGAATCAAACGTGATAAATTTTACATTTATGATGTACAGAACTTGTCTTTGTTGTATAGTATTCTGCTTATGTGTCGTTTTTGATATGCTGTGTAAATGATCATCATAAGCACAATCTACACTTATCAGGTGCAACAGCCACTCTTTATTGTCAGTGAGTGAATTTCGAGCAAGATGAGGGGCATACAGAAGAAACCCGTTGAGTACATTTGTAGCTAGCAAAAGAACATGAATTTGCTTGGGCTTCACTTGTAGTTTGTAAGCAATAGTTATTATTACATGATGCAACTAACTCGATGTTTTTGTTTGTAACAACTATTCCTTTACATATGCTAATGGTGTGTATCTTCGAGTACACTGGCGGTGTGCATTCTTGCCAAATCGTACATGTGTTGAAAAAATGCACAAGTGCATACAACGTCGGCTCCACCCTGTGTGAAATGCATTCGTGACCCGGCACTTATCATACTGCCAAGTGGGTCCCATAGGCATGCATGCTGAGATTCGTATCAGCCCTCTTGGCTGCGATCCGTTGCTAGTTACATGTCCTGTTTTGATTAATGAATGGCTCAAGGAGCGTTTTCAGCCAGCTTGCTTTGCAGGACGAATGCAACACGTGTTGTCACTTCAGATCGCGATCGCGATCGCCACTTCAGATCGCGATCGATCGCAATCGGCTCCCTTCCGCAATTTGCGCAGTGGAGTCGCGATCATGACATTTGATTGGAATACGTTTCTCCGGATAAGTGTGTATAGATGTTCTGCTGGCTTTACCATTTCACCGCAGGACAGCTCGAATCAGCCGCAGATAGAGCGTTAAACTATATCTTTCGTCATTGGACTAGCTCCGTCATTCGATTATAATCCAAAATGTGTCAAGCAACTAAAATATTTGTTGCGGCCGACTGTAGCATTATTTCCGCTTAGCAAGCTGATGCAAAAGAAAGGCGCAGGCAAATTCTGGTTCGGGAAGTTAACCCGCAAATTTCATATTTTGGCTTCATTGCTTGTATGCACTTCTTGCAGCTTTTCTTGGTGTTTTGAATTTGATTTTTTGTATTTTTTGAGACGAATTTACGTTTATCAGCACATATTCTTTGCTTGATCAATAAACTAGTGCCACCGTACACGTTGCGTGTCTCTTAGCCAGTTGAAGCCCTCTTGGGTCTCCTGGCGACGCTCTCCCACAGGAACTACGCACAGCACTGTAGCGACGCCCATACGGTGGATTCGCGCGTAGGGTTTCTTGCATATCACATTTTGTACCGGCAGCCTAGCCCAGGGAGAACACGTAGAACCGTAGCAACCGCAGAAACGCAGGCCAGACGTCATTTTGCCTAAGCGCTGGTTTCCGGTTCCTGTTTGAACAGCGCTATCTGCGCTCTCCTATTGCACTTCACTACGCTGCCGCTACCCTTATTTCCGTTCTACAGTGGAAGGTAGTTTCCGATCTCTAAAGTTAGTATCGATGTTCTCTGGCGACGCGCGCTCTCAGGTGCTTCTAGCTCTCCGGCGCGCACATTACCCGTAGGGGGGGGG
The DNA here is from genome assembly GCA_030522465.1 of Rhipicephalus appendiculatus. Classification (NCBI taxonomy): domain Eukaryota; kingdom Metazoa; phylum Arthropoda; class Arachnida; order Ixodida; family Ixodidae; genus Rhipicephalus; species Rhipicephalus appendiculatus. The sequence continues at coordinate 190,529 of JALIZH010008745.1, read as the reverse complement.
GGGGGGTAGATGCCCGTGCGTGCGCGCGCTTATCTCGCGGCGGCGGAGAATGGGGCTCTCGCCGGAATGATAGCGTTATAGTTACCGGGAGCGCGAAGGTCACATCGCTCGCTGCAGTCCCCCCCCGTTTGCGAAAAGAGCACGCTTTTTCAAACACAGCGAAGTAACAACTGTGACACTTGTTAGTTGGCGCTCGTCTGTACCTGTGAATACGTTTCGTGCGTCATTTTTGTTTGAGCAGCGCGTTAAGTGTGGAGCTGTGAATGTTTTTAGTTCGCTCTCGTCCTGTGCGTGTTGTTTTCGTGCGTCATGTGTGCGTGAGCAGCGCGCTGAACGTTTAGACCTGCTTGCCATTCGTCGCTTGGCATTGCAATTTGTTGCTATCGCATTCATTCCTTCGCCTTGTGGCGAAACTGTGACTTTATTACAGCGAAAGCTGTTATGAGATCACTACAAGGGCCGTTTTTGCGCCGTAGTTGTCCGCCGCCGCCGCCGCCGCCGCCGCTGCCGCCGCCGGTGTCCGTAACCAGTATTGCGCGAAGTAAGAAAAAATACGAAATAAATAAAAATGCCTAGGACAGAACGGGAATCGAACCCGGGCCCTTCTGCGTGGCAGCCCAGCACTCTACCACTACGCCGGTGCTCGGAACTATATTGCAAGCTGACCTTATGCGGGCTTAATGTGGGTAAGGAATCGCGTTAACATATGTAATAACGCGTTTTAGAACAGTAAAGTAACAACCAGGCTTCACACAATGCGAATTGCGCAACGAGTGGTTCGTTCAATGCTCCAACCCATTACAAAAGTCTCAGACATAATTCTTCTTCGTCGTCAGCCACAGCATCAACAAAGTGCAGATAATGTGTTACAAGTGTGTAGGCGGGTAGCGTGCTTTTCCGAAGAATGAAAAATAATGGCACACTGGACGCTTCCCCACTACACAAAAATTATGATGATTTATGACGTAGCGGGTTCTGTGCAAGTGTGCTTGTAGTAGTAGTCCCAAGAGTGTTGAAAGTGTCGCCACAAGGCGAAGCAATCAATGCGATAGCAACAAATTGGAATGTCAAGCGACGAATGGCAAGCAGGTCGAAACGTGCAGCATGCTGCTCACGCACACATGACGCACGAAAACAACACGCACAGGACGAGAGCGAACTAAAAGCATTCACAGCTCGACACTTAACGCGCTGCTCCACCAAAAACGACGCACGAGACGTATTCACAGGTACAGACGAGAGCGAACTAACAAGTGTCACAGGTGTTACTTCGCTGTGTTTGAAAAGCGTGCTCTTTTCGCAAACGGGGGGGACTGCAGCGAGCGATGTGACCTTCGCGCGCCCGGTAACTACAACGCTATCGTTCCGCCGAAAGCCCCATTCTCCGCCACCGCGAGATAAGCGCGCGCGCCCACGGGCATCTACCTCCCCCCCCACCTTCGGGCGAAGCGCGCCGGAGAGCTAGGAGCGCCTGAGAGCGCGCGTCGCGACGAACGCCGGGGCACCCAGCTAAGCCCCGCCGAGCGCGGCCTTTGCGCCATCTCGCTGGTAGTGCTGAAAACACGCTGAAAACTCGCTGTATATAAATAGCTCGCCGTTTGAACGTTGAAGGACGTTCGCCTTCGTGGCTGAGTGGTTAGCGCCGCTTCGTGGCTGAGTGGTAGCGCCGTGGCTGAGTGGTTAGCGAGAGGTCCCTGGTTCGATGCCGCGCGTCAGAAACGTTTTTCTGAATTATTTTTCTTGGAGGTTTTTATGAATATATAGATACATATACATTTACGGGGCATGACGGCGACGCCGACGGCGAAAACCAGCCGAGAGTGTCCACATAATTGCTATCGCAATAAAAGGCTCTAGAAAGGCTGCTCTTCTACATTTCGTTGTGACTGTGATGCGCGTTCCGCGCAGGCCTGGCGGTTTTTTTTTCGTGCGCTAAAAACTTCCGTCTCACTTCAAACATGGCATCTTTTCCACAGCGCATTTGTGGACATATTCACGAGCGTCGCCCGCAAATAAAGGGCCGCTTCTTGTTGGAGGCCAAGATTCAACTACCAAACGAAAACGTTACCATTTTCACGAAAGAGATTAGTCGAATTTTCTACAAAGCTGACACTGCCATGCCGGAAGACAAAAAAATATCGCCTGTTGAAGCCGGATGTGAAACAGGAACTGTTCGCAGGACTTGTCCGCAACCCGCCCAAGGTGGTTACCGAATTCTTCATTGACTATAGGTACTGAGAAGACACTTGATATGCGCACGAAACATTACCACTCTGCGCTGTCTGAAACCTATCCCGAAGTGTGCTCACTGGCCACCAAAGACTTCCGCGAGGTGATCAGAGCGCTCGTGTGTCAAGATCTGCGCAAGATCTTTCCTGGATCACAACCCCAGCTGCATTCAATAGCATACATAGTTCGCTCAGAAATCCAGCAATTTCTGGGAGCGCCTGAACCAGCGTAGCTTGAGCCACAAGCGACGAGCTAATCTGCTGAAGCCCGCCGTAATTCCCTCTCCGCGTCCACGTCAAGACGCCCCACCACCGCAGTACCGTTGCAAGACGCCACCGCCACCACGAACGCCCTGCCATCCGCCTGCTGGCCAGCGCAACGCGCCAAGGAAAGCCGACGCTTCGGGTGCCCTTTCAATACATTCGCGCGTCTGCAACTACGGGGAAGCCGACAACACCTACCGCCGCTGCCAGCACCACCATATGCACCGCGTTTACACGTGGTGAGCGGCCACGCGACATCACCGACTACCTGGTCGACACTGAATGGAGACCCCGACGTCCATCGCGTACACCATGAACAGGACGCTACCTCTCACCTCTACGCCCGCACTACAGCGGCCCTACCCAGGGCCATTTCGCGAGCCTGTATCGGGAAAACTGTCCGCCGCGGTGGTGTAGCGGTTAGGGTGCTCGGCTGCTGACCCGAAGGTCGCGGGTTTGATCCCGGCTGCGGCGGTCGCATTTCGGTGGAGGCGAAATGCTAGAGGCTCGTGTGCTGTGCAATGTCAGCGCACGTTAAAGAACACCAGATGGTCAAAATCTCCGGAGCCCTCCACTACAGCGTCTCTCATAATCATATCGTGGTTTTGGGACGTAAAACCCCAGGTATTATTTTTATGTATCCGGAAAACTAAGGGCAGCATTCGATGGAGGGGCCGTTGCTGTACAAAGAAAAGATTACACCATCTCCCGCTAAAGGGAACCATGTGTAGGGAAACATGCTAAAGGGAACCATGTGTTCCTTCATTCTCCAGTGCTCCGATTTCAGAGCTTCCCGCAAGAACTTCAGGACTCCAGAAGCGAAAACGGGTGCTACTAGTTCCAAACGTGGCAACGTGATTAGTTTGATTGGAGCCACTCTACACTTGGAAACGAGGAGCTGAACTTCCACGTTACCGCATCGATCTTCAAGTCTCAGATAAGCCGCGGCACCATAAGCACAAGAACTGGCACTGCGAATACATGAAGCCGTGAGCTTATAGCCTTGTCAGTAATAACTTGAGCTGACACCAAGAAAATGAGAATGGCTGAGGTCCTTTCAGTTCGTTGGACCAAGTTTTCCATTCATTGCTAAGCGGCTCAGGCATGACTTCTTTTCACATTGTACCACGTTGCCACAATCTTTGAAAAAGCCCTTTTATTCCAACTATCAACGGTGATAGCGTGCCCAATGGGTCGAAAATAGTGCAGTCGTCTGGAGGACACATCTCTTGGTGCCGTTTCTTTTTTTTAAGAGACTCCACTAGGAATCCATGTTTACAAAAAGCTTGTCAGCCATTGTATCCCATAGCAGACCTAGAACTTTTGTGAGAGGCGCTGCTGAATCGGAGTCTAGTACATTAGTGATGTGCCGTTTGAACTGGTGGACCATTTCTGTAGCGCCATGCCAGCTTTGCTCATGATGAGATTCCCTTTTTGGTAGAGGCGGAAAGGTTCGTTTTAATAACTAACTCCTGTGACGAGATCCTCGCCGTAGAAGTTCTCAGCCAGTTGCATTGCCGTTGATCTCAGCGCAGAATCGATATGATTGAAATGGTGTTGGAGCGTGGCTATCAAAAGGAATGGACTTGCCGTGATTCCAAATGGCACTCTTGTCATTCGATACTCCACAATTTTTGGCGTGGGTTCAGTTGGTATCGGCGTGCTGTCAAACCATAAAACCGTAAGGTGTCGCGATCAGGTCCCTGAATGCACATTTGAAGAAACATCTTTTGCACATCAGCAGTAAGTCAAATCATGTGCTGCCTGAAATTCACCAACGTCTTAACCGAGTTGTTCATATTCGGTCCTTTTTCTAATAACTCGTTGAAAGACGCTGCTCCGCGTCCGTGTGACGAGCCGTCGAAGACCACCCTCAGGCGTGTCCTCAAGGATGACTTTCTGGTAAACGCATGATGTGGTATGTAGCAGCATCTCTATGCCGATTGTGATTCGTTGATTTTTTCAGCGTGATTGTCGAGTTCATACTGTCTGGCTGCTTCGTCGTATTGGTGAATGATATTCTCGTTTTCAAATTGCCGCGATAGACCTTGTTGGCGTCTAACTGCAACACTTTAGTTGTCTGCGAGATCTGTCCTGACACGCTTCCACGGAAACGATACTTCACATCTACCGTTCTTAAAGGCAATATTCTCCGTCAGTTGTCGTACCGCTTCATTTCTTTGGTCGTTCTTACACGAAGGGTCCAAAATGTCTATGTTGTCTAGATCCCAGAACTGCTGTAGCGCTTCAGGCACGTTAGCCTCTTCCCAACTCGTGCGAAGTACACAAACGTGCGCGCTGGCTTCCTTAAAAAAGCGCCCATCGCATGGAACTGCTCCTTTAAAGGTCCCCCCCAAGCTCAGTGTTGACTGCTGCCAGTCCTCTGACTTCCTCGTGCTAACAAACGTCCTTTCGCACTACCGCCCACATTTGATCGGCCCCTATGAGTAAGCGAATGTCGACTTCTGTCTTTAGGCCAGGAAGCGATACAAAGTCAGGAATTAACTTACTTTCAGCAGCCAGCTTCTACACAAACGCGAGTGATTCTAGAGGTTCAATCAAATCAAAAGCAAATAAAAAGAACCTCTGATGCCTCGATTCCGTGCTCGACGCTGTCAAACTGGCTCGTCAACGTCACCTACACTAAGCTGAGTTGCTCTTTTGGAGCGCCACTCGAACCACCAAACACTTTCACTTCTGCATCTACCTTCTTCAGTAAAGGAGACTTAGTTTTCTAGATATACTTTTCCTGGTGAACGATCTTTGACTTCCGTTGTCGAGAACTCCTCGTATAAAGAAAGAACCGTGGTCACCTAGAGCCCATACTCGAAACGTCTGTAGTAATACGTCTTTCTTAAACAATCTGTCTGAAAACGCTTGAGCGGCAACATGTAAGCTCGGGCTCGGATGTTCACTTGGTTTCTTCGTTCGCGCGCAGTTGGGGTCATAAACAGCTGTTGTGTGCTTCCCTTTACAATTAGCGCATCGGAACTTCCGTAGCCAGTCTTTAGGCCGGGGACCTGGTATTTTAACGTGATGGCGTTAAAGAGCTCATTTGGCAGAAATTCCGGCGTCGGTGTCGGCGTCGTTGGTTGTGAGCGAACAATCATCATCTTGTCCGTGACCGAAAAATCGAGAAAGATGCAAATGAAATAAATAATAAAAAATTCCGGGTCCGAGTGACGATCCAACCCAGGCGTCTGGGTGGCAAGCAGGTGTTCTACCACTCAGCCACGCCTCTGCTTGGAAATACAGCGAAAATAACTTCCTCTGCTTGGAAATGCAGTGAAAACAACTTTCATGCTTCGCAAACGCAAGCGTCCTTTATATAGGCGTTGCAATATAACATGTAATATCCCAATATTACTGAGAAGTAACAGACAATGATACCAACGGAAAGTATAGGGGATGTTATTAGAAGTAATTGTAATGTAAATGTGAAGAAAGAAAAGTGGACGAAAAGATAACTTGCCACCGGCAGGGACCGAACCTGCGACCTTCGAATAAAGCGGCCGATGCTCTACCACTGAGCTACGGTGGCGGTCATCCCTCCGTCCACTTTATAGGGTATATATGTGCATTTAAACGTGGGAGCGTCAGTCAGCGCCGCCTGTTGCCATTGCGGCGAGTGTGGAACACTCATTTTTGCCTGTTTGGCGTCATGTAGCACGTGATCTTATTACGAGCTGGCAGCTGACAAATAATCCCTCGCATACTACCTAATGGCATGAAGTCTGGCAGAACGAGACCCTCGCTATGAATGAAGGAAAGTAGTGTAAATTTAAGGGCTCGTTTTTGCTTTGTTAAAGAAATATTAATGAGAACTAACAGACAATAATACCAACGAAAGTATAGGGGATGTTATAAGAAGTAATGTAATGTAAATGTGAAGAAAGAAAAGTGGACGAAAAAGATAACTTGCCACCGGCAGGGACCGAACCTGCGACCTTCGAATAACGCGTCGGATGCTCTACCACTCAGCTACCGGTGGCGATCATCCCTCCGTCCACTTTGCAGGGTATATATGTGCATTTAAACGTGGGAGCGTCAGTCAGCGCCGCCTGTTGCCATTGCGGCGAGTGTGGAACACTCCTTTTTGCCTGTTTGGCGTCACGTAGCACGTAATCTTATTACGAGCTGGCAGCTGACTAATAATCCCTGGCTGGTACTTTCCTAACAGGGAATGATACTTTCGTTGCTATCATTCTCTGTTAGTTCTCATTAATATTTGTTTAACAAAGCAAAAAACGAGCCCTTAAAGTTACACTTCTTTCCTTCATGTAATATCCCAGTAATATTGCGTGGTACAAGCGTACATTGCCATCGGGGGGTCAGAACATGTGACTATCATAACGATTTCGTAGTTTAGAGCTGGCCATCCATTACAAAAGGCGCACACCTGACTGCGCGTATTCCCTCAAAACCACGTAGTGGGTGCATATCAAGTATGCACAAATTGGTTGAAGTACGCACTCGGGACAGGATATCGCTATCGCGTTCAACTCTTAAAGGTGAAGCTTAAGGGTCCCCCCAATTTTTGCACTTGAAACAAAGGCGTTGCTGTTCGATGGGTTGATGATTCCGAACAATTTGCTGCATCCCCTGCCAGCACATTATTGTCCCGGCAATGAGCCAGGAATCTTGCACAGTAGGTGTTGGAGGCAATCAACAATAACAACACACTTTAATCAAGTTGGTAAATGGCGCACGTAGGAAAGGCTCCGATAACTAGAAAAAAAGAAACGTCAAAATGGTATTGAGCGGAGCTAGTTGGTTCACGTCACGTCCGGTCGAACGCAAGACTTTGGGCGCCATCCTTCCGTATGTAACATTCGCTTACAACAGGCGGTGCAAGCAGCGACGCACATAACGCAGTTCAAGGTAGTTTACAGGAGTAGCCCGGCAACGACGCTCGACGCAATGCTGCCAAGTGCCATCAACGGAGACAATGGAGAGTTTTAGTTAGGCGTTTTTACGGCCCGCTCCGCTCCGAGTTGGCCCGCTAAGCCGCAGCGGAGCGGCGGATGATTGTCTCGCTTTAGCTGTGCGTTGTCGGCAGCGGGACTAGCGTAGCGGATCCTTAGCAGCTACGGCGCCCTCTGGTGATGTTCAGCATCGCTAAAGAAAAAGAGAAAAACATTTAGTCGCATTTACAAACCGAAATGAGAACGTATGAATTTATTTGTTCACGACGTAATTAGAAGTGCGCTTTAAATATGTTGGCGGTGTATATTTTCTTTATATAGAAGCAAGCACTGACTTGATAATAGCCACCCGAAAGCCAACAAGGTTGCGTTTCAGATCCATTGCAACCCTTCCTTGTTTTGTTTGCTCTTTTGACGCGAGTGCCGTGGCGCCGTTTTTGCCTTCACCATTGAAACCATTGAAGCTGCACGCACGAGAGAGGGCGCGTGCTTCGTCCCCCTTCCGCTTGCGAAAACGGCCGCGACGCTCCGCGCTCCGCTTAGGCAGCCCGTAAGCGGAGCGTGGGCCTCGCTCCGCTAACCCGCTTACGGCCGTAACAGAAGGCGCATGCGCACTCGCGTTCCCGTTCCGCTTAGCTGCTGAGCTGAGCGTAAAAACGGCAAACTAAAACTCTCTAATATGGACGTCGCCGCTTATTTGCAACGCACCGAAGAAGCTAGGGAGCTTGCCCGCGTGCGTATCAAGTACTAGCAGAGTAAGTGCCGGTAGCCGTCACTATATTTTTCGACGGTGACGCATGGAATACCAACCAGGTGACCAGCTGTGGGTCTTGACGCCGATACGCAGACGCGGACTTAGCGAGAAGTATCTTCGCCGATGGCCCTTACAAGTACTTCCACGTCTCCGCGTACTGGACTACGAAGCAGTTCGGGACGTCATTAAAATCTCTCAGTGACACACCGCACGAGCTGAAGTAGTTCACGTCGCGCGCCTTAGGCCGTTCTATGCGCGTTAAGGCACCTGAGAAATCCAGTTTTTGCTTGCTTTTTCATGGTTCTTTATTATGTATGCATTTTTTTTCATCTCCATGTTCTCTTTTTATTTATTTATTCAAGTACCCTAAAGGCCCGAAGGCATTACATAGGGGGGGGACAAAACCATGAATAATGTAACATAACACAGTTTCAAAACCAACAGAACTCAGCAAAGAAATTTGTAAGATAGTATAGCAATACTTTTTTTTTGCAGCAACATCAATGTCCTCTGACAGTAAACAAATGTGAAAATATTAAAAAAGCAGAACTCATACATCTCAGACATTTTCAAGTACACGAACGATACACGCGGCACTACAACCAAAAATGAAACTTGACAACTTTTTAACAAACAGAACTAAGCAATACAAGAGAGAAAAGAAATTTAAGATAGTAATACTTGTTTCGCAGCAATATCAATGTGTCTCATGGAAGTAGATAAGTTTGTCAATTAAAAAAAATAATAATAGAAAATAAAAAAGTAACAGCAATCCAAACACTTCAGACATATACAAGTGCTTGAGATATAAATACATGTGACACTAAAATAGAACTATTCAAACACTTCAGACATATACAAATGATTGAGAAGTAAATACATGTGACACTAAAATACAACTATTAGAAAATAACCATTCAAACAGCACAGGGAGAATTACGTACGTATCGCATTTAATGTGCAATGTGTCAAGAAGAGCGCAAAAAAAAAGGGGGGGGGGGGGGGAATTTGACATGCACATATTTTTAAGCTTTAAAAAGACATTTCAGGCTATTTACGAATGCATTATGATTAGTCATACCTGCAATGTCAGCAGGAAGCTGATTCCAGTAACGGATGGCAAGTAGCAGTGGGGAGTTAAAGAAAAGATTAGTACGGGCGAAGATGGGCTCGACTTTAAGCTGATGATCAAGTCGCGGGGATACACGGTAGGCTTGTTTGATATGAAAAGCAGCGCGAGATGACGGATTGTGATAAATCTTATGAAAGAATGAAAGAAGCGTGACCAGCCTACGTTTTTCCAGAGGAACAAGGTCAATTGAAGATTTAATTTCTGTTATACTTGATGTTCGGAGGCAGTTTTTGGTGATAAATCGAGCAGCTTTATTCTGTAGGGATTCCAGTTTATGAATGAGGTACGCCTGATGCGGATTCCAAATTAGTGATGCATATTCGATTTTCGAACGTACCAATGTGTTGTAAGCGAGAAGTTTAGTGGAGGTATTCGCTAAACTTGAGTTTCGCCGACCGAAGCCAAGTGTTCTAGATGCTTTGCTAGCCATGGCGTCTATATGGGTGTTCCATGTCAAATCAGGTGACAAATGAACGCCCAAGTACTTGATAGAGCATGCTGAGGCTATGGACTCATTGTTTAACGTGTAGTTGGATAATATAGGGTTAGGTTTGGTCGAGAATCGAATGGCTTTGGTCTTGTTGACGTTGATTTCCATTTGCCAGTCTTTACACCATTCCGATTTTAAGTAGCAAGTATCCATAGCGTTAGTGTTTTCTCTATAAATTACGCAATCATCAGCAAATAATCTCACTGTGAAACACAAACCATGACCAATATCATTAATGTAAATTAAAAACAGAATGGGTCCGAGTACGGAGCCCTGGGGTACACCAGATTTAACGTAGATCAACGGGGAAGAGTGATCATTTACAAAAACTGATTGGTAGCGGCTAGTTAAAAAATTGGCTATCCACTTAATAATTCTCGTATTGATGTTGAGGCATGTTAGCTTGTGCATTAGGCGCAAATTAGGAACCTTGTCGAACGCCTTCGCAAAATCGACAAAGATAGCATCAACATCGTGTAATGAATGAACAGAGTGGTGGAGGTCAGTGAACAATTCAAAGAGTTGCGTCTCACAGGATCGACCATGCAAAAATCCATGCTGATTTATAAAAAAGAAGTTATGTTCTGTTAAGAACTTCATTACAGCGGATGAGATTATATGTTCCAGAAGTTTGCAGCACGTGCTTGTTAATGAAATCGGTCTGTAGTTAGTGGCGTTGGACGGGTCACCAGATTTAAATATGGGAATGACACCAGCCTGTTTCCATTCGCTTGGAACACATCCCGTGTCAAGGGATATTGTTTGAAGTTTATTCACATGAAATAAATACATATCGATTGCAAACACTGTATGACCCCTGTTGAAATAGGGCGGCCAAAATTTTACATATCGCTGGTTTGGTTAGTTTGAGTAGTTTAGAGCAAATGCCATCAGGGCCAGGAGCAGAATTACTTGGTAGGCGGTCAATGGCAGATTCTATCCCTTCAGAAGTGATAATACCATCGGGCATAGTCGAATTTAAGTGAGGGAATGGGTCCGAGTACGCACCCATTCCCTCACTGAGTATTAGTATTATATTAGTATATTAGTATTATATTAGTACTTATTACTGTAATATCCTTTGACTAATCATAATGCATTCGTAAATAGCCTGAAATGTCTTTTTAAAGCTTAAAAATATGTGCATGTCAAATTCCCGCCCCCCCCCCCCTTTTTTTTTGCGCTCTTCTTGACACATTGCACATTAAATGCGATACGTACGTAATTCTCGCTGTGCTGTTTGAATGGTTATTTTCTAATAGTTGTATTTTAGTGTCACATGTATTTACTTCTCAATCATTTGTATATGTCTGAAGTGTTTGAATAGTTCTATAATACTAATATACTACTAATACTAATAGTACTAATATACTAATATACTAATATTACTAATAAGTGAGTATTATTTGGCAAAGGACTCTCATCCGTGAAAACAGATGAAAAGAACTCATTAAATTCCACAGCAACCTGAGCAGGAGAGACAGTATTCCCTTCTTTTGCTAATGATACAGTTGAATTTGAGACGTATTTCGGATTAATAACTTTCCAAAATTTCTTTGTGTCATTTTGGAGCATGTTAGAAATGTCGTTAAAAAATTTGTCCTTAGCTACTGATATTACAGTTTTGCACAAATGCGCATGTTCACGATAGCGTCTCCAATCATCCTCAGTGTTTGATAACTTTGCCTTTGAGTACAAGCGTTTTTTTTTTGTTGATGCAACGTTTCACATGCGCCGTGAACCATGCGCTTTGCGTCGATACCACTATACTGATTTTAGGTACGTACTTCTCTTTAAGTAATAATAACTTGTCATGAATGAGAGCCCAGTTCATGTTTGCATCGCGCAGATAGAAGGATTGCATAAGATTAGCCGAAAAGCTTGAAATGTCACCAATAAGGCCGTCGACATTCGCTCGCGCGTAATCAAAAATAACTTTCTTTGCAGTCTCCCGCTTTTTACATTGGTATATGAATTCGCAGTGCAAAATATTGTGATCACTCACGCCATCCAAGACCGTTACTGAGACACTGTTTGGCTCCGTTGTTAATACAAGATCTAAAAGGGAATTTCCACGCGTGCAAACAGAAACCACCTGATGCAAATCAAATGACGATAGTACATAAAGAAAATTCTGACATTCACGTTTCTTCGCGCAACCTATGGGTCTGTATGAGTGCCATTCAATAGCAGGATAATTGAAGTCGCCAGCTAAGAATATTGTCGAAGTTGGCCACTTATTTTGTATAAAAGTTAGGGACTCATTCAGGAACTCTGGGAATTCGTCAGAAGAATCAGGTGGGCGGTAGCAGACACCAATTACACACGTGAATCGTGGCGGCAAACATAGGGCTACCCACAAAATTTCAAGACATGAATCAGTGTCAACAATGTACGCCTCCAAATTATTTTTCACTGCAATCAGCACTCCGCCAACCTCGCGACCTGACCCTGTCTTTCCTAAATAATGTAAATTGACGGGACAAGCATAGGGGAGATGCTTTTTAAGCATAGGGGAGATGCTTTTTAAGAGGGGTACGTAGCCACGCGTGTTTCTTGCTCAGTTTTGATGTATTCAGGTTTCATCCACAAAAACTGCTAGCAGCACTCAGCGTATGCGGCACCGCAATGTTTGGGAAGCTTCGCGATTGTTTGAGATCATTGTGTTAAGCAGAACAGACTGTTGGGCTAGCTGGCTGTCCATGGCCACTGAAGGAAAGAGCGCTAAAACTGACGAGCACAAAAGAGAACCAGACACGGGAACAGGCGCTACTAACAACTGTTTATTGTCGTCATACCCACCGAGTTTAAATAGGTACATTCATGGTGCTGCGCATGCCTGACATCGCATTGCAAACAGTTTTAGCGCCGCTTATTTCAGTGTTCATTGTGTTGGACATTACGCACAGGACGTGAATAGTCAAGTTTATTCGAGAGCTTAAAGAGCGCCAGCGATAACGCTGCAGGGTTGGATGATTGATGTGTAAGAGACAACGTCTTTCAGCGATGATCAGCACATAGGAGGCTGGCGACTTTTCTCGCCGCTATCATAGTATAGAGTCAATTTCCCGTCCTTTTATCGTTCATTTTCCTGGCACAAGTTCACCTTTTAAAGGTTTATGTACTGCCTAGTGTTGATGGGGAGCCTTCTTCATCGTTACAACCACGTCACAATATTGCTAACTTAATGTAGAATTAAGTGAGTTAGATGAATCATTGATATACATGCAAAAAAAAAGTGGACAAAAATGGAGCCCTCAGGCACTCCTTAGTTACTTCTGAAGTTTCAGGGGCGAAGCTCCTTAGGGCTGTGGGTCTGTCCCTCCTCTGTAGTAGTAGTTGTAGTAGGTAGGTAGGTAGGTAGGTAGCCACGTATAGTGGAATGTACCCACTCCACGTGATAAAGATGACGATGACGCAGTATAGTGGAATGTGCCCACTACACGTGATAACGATGAAGTATAAGCGCGTTCCAGTATAGTGGAATGTACCCACTACACGTGATAACGATGACGATGACGCTCATGACCATGAAGTATAAGCGTGTTCCTCTGTAGTACTAGTAGTAGTTGTAGTAGGTAGGTAGCCACGTATAGTGGAATCTACCCACTCCACGTGATAAAGATGACGATGACGCAGTATAGTGGAATGTACCCACTACACGTGATAACGATGAAGTATAAGCGCGTTCCAGTATAGCGGAATGTGCCACTACACGTGATAACGATGACGATGACGCTGATGACCATGAAGTATAAGCGCGTTCCAGGCCACACATTCTCTTTCTGCCATGGATGAAAACGATTCGAGCTTTCGCCCACTCATCATCATTCACTTCGTGGATATGGCGTGATTTTTTTGCTTTTAAGATTCACTTTCGGAAAACGCCTCACCTCTGTACAATTGTTTGCTCGTGATCAATTAGCTAAATTTTAACAACGGAGCAGTTTAAACCGGCCTTAACAACTTTAGTGTCCGTTGAAAAGCACAGGTGGGAATGCGTCATAGGAACTGGGCAAGCCCCACTACCGCACAGCAGGTGCGAGCGTTAATCGATAACTCTGCTCGGCTATGCGGAGTTCGTGGAAACACATGAAAGAAAGAGAGAAAAAGAAAGAGCTAGAAATACAGGGAGAAAGAAAGCGATAGAAAGCAAAAGAAAGAGAAAATAAAGAAATGAGGCGAATAAAGACATAAAAAGATATAAAGACAGATTTAGAGGGAGAACAAAAGGGAGAAAGGAACAGACACGAGAAATAAAGAGAGAAAAAACAGAGACCGTGACCAAAACAGAAAGGGCGAGAGATATAAAGAGATGAACGAAAAGAGAAAGAAAGAAGCAAAGAGAGAAAGAAAGAGATAGAACGAAAAATAGAAAAGCAGAGGAAGACACAGAAAGAGATAGAAAGAAACAGACATTGAAAAGAGATAGCAAGAACAGAGAGCAAGACCAGAAAGAGAGGGAAAAAAAGACAAAGAAAGAAGCAGAGAGAGAGAAGTGAAGGACGAGAAATAAAGTTAGAAAGAGCGAGAAAGAGAAAGAAAGAAAGAAAGAAAGGAAGAAAGAAAGAAAGGAAGAAAGAAAGGAAGAACGAAAGAAAGAAAATAAAGAGAAACAAGGAACGCCACCCAGCTCCGCTCTTGCTTCAGGCTTGGCAACTCTAGTGCGAAGCTGCAAGGGTTTTTGTTACCAAGGTAAGCGGTGGCTCAGTAATCCCAAGAGGCTGCAATTTAGCAAACAAAACGTTGTGGCAAGAAAGGGAAAATAGACAACCACCCGTTTGCAGCACGAAGCCACGGGGAAAGCCATACGGATTTCTCAGAAAGAAAGCTTCTTAGTTGCCGAAAAATTCTTCCTGGCCCGGCGTTCGAGCCCGGGACCAACGCCTTTCCGGGGCGGTCGCTCTACCAATTCAGCTAACGAGGAAGCTAGCAATTGCCAGCGCGATGGCGAATTCATCGACAACTCGAAGCACATGGACACAGGTAATGTAAATGAGTTCTGCGAAGTCCCGCGAGGTGGCAGAAGGGTTCAGAAAGGGAAAATAGACGGGTGGTTGTCTATTTCACATTTCTTAACCCTGCTGCCACCTTGCGGGATTCCGCAGAACTCATTTACAAAACGTTGTGGTGTTTGGTATCAAATGCTTTAGTAAAAACCTCAAAAGACAGAGCCAACAAGGTATCCGAGATCATCTGGATGTTTAATATAATGAGTTTATTTATACATACTGTCAATCCCAGAGGTATTTTAACACGTGCATAATGTGATACGGTGACTTAGTACAGTCAAAGCGGGAAAAAACAAAGAGAACATACGAGCACATTTTTGAAACTACAAACACATTGGCATGCTCTTTACTTAAATAAGAACAAAGAAACGACGTAACACCGTATTAAATTTGCGAGAACTTGAAAGTATCCGTGTGAAATATGTAAGGGGCAAGGGTACGAGAGTGTTTAAGTTAGCAAAGCCCAGTTAGTGGAGCTTTCTGCACGAAAGTCGTTCTTAGAAGATTTCTGCAAACTAAATTTGTTAAGGTAGCTATTAAATCGGTTGAGTAATGACTTTTCACCAACTTTACTAAATAAATATAAAAGACAGCTAGGGCATTATTGACTTGCGCTCTGTCACCCTTGTTGTGAGCATGAATTACCATAGGTTGTTTAAAATATGTTGAATGCACCGAATTTGAGCTTAAGATTAATTAAGTCATGGCGGGCCTGAGAAATAATGTGTGCTATAAGAGGGAAAAAACAGCGCAAAATTCTAACAGGACACACAAGATGAAGAAAGCACGACAACAGCGCTATAAGCTTTAAATGAAATGCAGAAACGCCATCAACACCAGGAGTTCTCTTCTTTAAGATTCCAATCTCGGTTAGGACCTCTTCATAAGCTACAGGAAACCGACATATTGGTCGCATTGGGTCGCGTGATAGCCAGAAGAAGCATTTGTAGAATTGTACATTTCATAAATGGTTACTGAACATCCGGGCGATGTTGGGTGGGTCAGTGATGCTTGGATTATTTTTAATTAGTTTCTCATTGGAACTGTCATAATGCAGTATATTCAAAACGGGCTGGTAAGCTTGCCATTGTTATTTTACAGGTGAAACTTATTTTCCACGAAATTCATTTTCCGTAATACTGCTTTTCTGAAGTTTTTTCAATAAATTATTGAATGTGTAATTTTTGTTATAGAGTAACGTTATATCCATAGTAAAACTTTTTGGCTCACGCTCACGAGTACCTTATTCGTGGTCCAAGGATTATGCGGAAATTTTACTTTCTTTTTGCACTTTACAGTTGTAGTGCTAGCATGAAGAGCTTTTAAAAATGAAGAAGGCGCTGAACTGCTTCTTCGGGGTTTTGCTTAGAAACTATAACTACCCACTCGACTTTCTCAATTACATCAACAAAACTTAAGAATACGGCAAGTAAAATAACAGGGATCAGTCCAAGAAAGGTTAAATTCGAAAGGCACGACTGGAAGGTTACGTCTCTGTCAATTACACCAGCTTCTGATGAAGGGGAAATATTAGTGAAAGCGTAGTCTAAGAGGTAGCTGCTTCCTTCAGTAGGAAAAACTAGTTGTAGTAATGATTAATTGCTGAGGTCCAAAGCCAGCAAAACTGCCCATATAAGCACATACAGCACCACTATCGCCATCAAATTTTGTCCCCTGCAGTAGACCTTATGCGAAATTGCTCGGACGTCTGGCAACAGTGAGCCGGGTGCCATCTTGGTTGTGTCAAGAAGTTATGGCGTTCTCATGGGATTACATGTGTTGTTGCTGTGCATTGCAATGTCTTCACGTTGCATTTCATGTTTCCGTGCTCTAATTTAGCCGCTTGTGATCGTAGTGCTACGAAAAATTGCGTAACGGCTACGCTTTCCAACTGCCGGCCACGTAATATGAAAAAATGATTTGGAAGTTCTGCCGCACGTCAGTGAATATCCTTCAGCCAGCCTCTGCACATCGGTGTCGTCTCGCCAGTTGACGAAGTCGCACAACTTTGCTGTCGAGGCGTACACCTCACCGTCGTCGGTAGCACGAACACCTGAGATTTGAGGTACTATCGGCGTCAAATGAAACGCGAACAGCGGCGTGCGCGCACATCCAGTTTGACAGCACTGCGCATACGCGCGCCTGTCAATGGTGATGACTGGACGTCGAGCACTATATCATTGCGAATGCTTGCCGCTGTTCGCGTTTCATTCGACGCTGATAGCATGTGAGCATTATAGCGCTTCGACACAGCGCGATGTGAACATTGGCAGCCGTAAGCTGTAGTGTCTGTTGAGTGAGGTGTCGCATCGCAGTTCTGCTTAAACGTTCAGAACGCGATAAAGAAATCAAACGTAAACATATTGGGATTATGTGAAACGTCGCCATTCATTCGTATGGATATTGAACGCTGATCCTTCCATTTATATATTTCTTTATCCCAATGAAGTGGACGGACGAACGAGCGCGTAGCGCTCGATGGCACTCGCCGTGGTCGGCGCTCTGCGCTGCAGCAACAATCCTTTCAGTCGACGAGTGAGAATGTAATTTTACTGACGTGTACCGAGTTATCGTTGACGTAATGCAAGAGCGGCGAAGCAACATTATAGAATGGCATAGGCAGTGCTGCTATGTTCACAACGACGTACGTCGGACAAGAACGACACAGACGAAGCCTCTACGCAAGCTCTTCTGAATTTAACGTTGTTGTGCTAGTAATTTTGCTCAATCCAGCCGCGCAGCAGTGCAATCAGTAGGCGTGACATCGTAGACTCTAGTATTTGGCCAGCTGTTTCTTTTTTTTTCCTTGTTAAAGTCATTAAACGACATCAAATTTATTCCTTACAGAGCTTCGTGGGGAGGCAAAAGGCGACTAAATAGAGCTTGCTTGGGATTGCAAATCCTGGCAATAAATTGTATTGCACGGGATTAAAGGAACAAAAAAAAAAAGAAACGCGGCGCCGTCGCACCAATCGCGCTCTTGTTGTGTAACAAAGCGCATATGTGTGTACTAACGCGTTTTCGGTGCAAGCTGCACATGCGACAACGCATATTTATTATATATAAAAGACAATTTCACCTATCCATTGATAAGCTCTAGGTGGTTGATCTCGCTGAAAAGCTTCTGCATAAGCCAAATGCTTCTCCGATTCGATCCTAACGTCAACGAAAGATTTGTCACATATATCAAATAGACGTACCTTCTTTCCTTCACTATCGGCTACTCCACGTTCATTGCAAAAGGGAACACAGCAGTGTTGCAGCATCTTGACCACCATGAATAACACGAGGAATGACACGTGTTCCGCTGCCGCATTCGCGACAGAGTACGCAAAAACATGTGCTCCGTGCGTACGCAGCACGGTATCGTCTGCTCCGCCTGACATAACCAAGATGGCGCCGGCGATTGCTACGGCGCCTACTAGATGGCGCTGCTAATTTCGCATAAGGTCTATTAAGAAGGGGCTTATTATATCTAGCAAGGTTTTGAAGAACGAAGGTAAGATGACAAAGGAACTCAGGTACGGAAGACGGGGATTGGTAAATACGGTCAATAATAATTCCGCCAAAATTGTTAAGACAACGAGTCTTTTTCCATCCGCACAGTTTCGCACTGAAATAGACCTAAAGAAAGCACCATTCCGCGCTTGCATTTTATGTGTGGCGAAATAAACATCACCATACTACCTTGTCGATCTGCAGCTCGGTGACGATACTTTAGTGGAATGGGAAGTTGAGCTAGTTGGAATCATTGCATGGTTGATGCACCGCTAAAACAACGAGCGCTGGCCTCCCAAGTGAAAGATATGTTTTGAAAAAAAAAAACACGCAGGAACTTGCTCAGCATAGCGGACATGCGCGAAGTCAGAAAATCAAACCTGTCTATGAACATTACAGATGGCAATCAGATACGCAAGCTCCTTGTCTGTTAACGGTGTCGACGCATGGTAATTATTTGAATGTGAAAGGCTAATTTGCTTTACAAGTTAATAAACAATTGTGTCTAAAAAATATCTCCGCATACTACATAGACCCAGGAGAGCAGTCATACGCATTGCAATGAGAGCAAGATGCGATGCCTTAGGATTCTTCAAAGGCTGATTTTGCTTTGAAGAAACCTGATGCATGGCATATTCCGTCGCATTGTAATAGATCTTCTTTTAATCAGATTTGCTCGTTCCTTGAATCAGTCCTTCAAGCAGCTTTCCTAAAGCGAGAATGTAGTTTTCTTTATTACACTGAAGTCACCTGTACATCAATGTAGCTTGCTGAGTAGGGAAAGAAACAAAACACAGGCATGATATCATATTTGGGGAAAAGCCGAAGAGTAGGATAAAGATATGGTACATTTGCTTTGACCTGATAGCTTTTTTGAAGCACATGCAACTTTTTTTCAGATTTGTAATGCGAGATTCACTTCACACAATGATACAATATTCCAAATGAATGAATACAAGGGCATTAAAAGGGGGATTTAAATTTTCTAGGGAGCACGTCTCGAACCCTCAATTGCCCGAAACTCCGTGGTAGCGGCCTTCCCTACTTTGTGGTTTTCCGATGGACCCGGCTCAATGTATTACATCTTCTTTGTAGCATTATTCAGCTTCTGGAACAGCCCCACGTAAGGGGCATACCCGGCAACGACAGAATGCCGTGTTTCGCATTAAATATTTGCTGAATCGGAATTTTCCCGGTGTATATAATGCTCCCACTCGGCTCCACACGTTGTCCTAGAAAGTGATTCTATTCAACTACGAAGAAATATTTTAACAAAGCCTACACAGAAAGTGTCCTGCTTTTGCGTCTGTTTTGGAAAACCGGTACCACGCCTTCGTGTGCTACAGATATATTTACAGTCTGGTAGCGTGAGATTTTGGCCCACTGGCTAAAACAGTGGACTATGAGCGTGGGGCCCCTGTAGGTTCGCTGCCGAGCACTGCTAAGAATACTTGCTTCGGGCTATACGCAATTACTTAAGAGTAATTTGTATTACGTGGCCCATAGACGGACACATTTCCATAGGAGTGCCCACAGTGGGGGGCATGGGGGGGGCGGCGCCCCCCCCCCCGTCTTCTAAGGGGGGCGCCAAGTCTTCCCCATACTTTTATTCAGTCAAGCCAAATCTGGGAACGTTGGTCGTACCTATCCCGTCTTGTTTCAAGTGCAGGTCAATGACGACGCAGGTTTTTGCCGATAAAGGCAGCCGAGAATTCTTCACGTTGCATTCCAAGAACTGCTTACTCCTCACCTTTGCCCGACGGACACTAAGGTCAGGCCGCAGTGAGAAGTGCGTGATCAGTTTATTTGTATTTTTGATTGCATCGCGAACCTCGTTTCCTTAAGGACTCGACCAATGGGGGAGGGGGGAGCCTAGGTGAAACTTCTCCCTCTCTAATTGGAAACACTGCGGACGCCTACGCACAGTGCGGTCGTTGACTCGGCATAGAAATTCTCACCTTTTTGATACGCGCGTATAATCACTGAGAGTCATTGTTTGAAAGTTCTTGTTGATCCCTGTTTCATTGGAACCGTTCATAGCATATATTTGAACAGTGTCTCGATAGAAGTAGCTTCAGCTGTGTTGGACGCTAACTCAGTTTGCACAGTTTGTGCTGCTGTTGTGCCGGCATGACAACCTTCAGATGTGAAGGTACCCATGTTGAGACACATTGCTACATCTCTGAGCATTTTAGTCAGACTTGGTAGTGCCATTGGCAGGCCGGTATGTGGCGACATGCTCAGCCTCACAAATGCAAGAAGCACAGTTCACCGTGGGTGTCTCATACGCGCTAAAACGTTTCGCTGCCCGCTCGCGGAGGTCGCTATGGTTCAGCGCAGTCGTGACTGCACGGCGCCGGCGCACCTCCCCAGCGCTTCGACGCAGCACCAGCAGTAAATCGCTGCACGTCTCCAAAATGGCGACTCCTAGGTAGCGGCGACTTACCTGTCCATCAAGGCCAAGGTGTCGGATGATGCCCGGCCGTTACTAGCGTCACGCAGAATACTAGACCACGCTGCCGGTACAAATTGATAGAGCCCTAAATCCAAATCCAATCTAAGTGCGAAACGTAAATGATGCGCTCTGCCATAGAGGAAGGGAAAAAACCGGCAGATCCCACGGATAGTGGGAATTGATTTAATGCTAAGCAGCCAGCAAAAAGCAAATTATGCTCTACATAACATGCATGTCATGATTTCCATGTTAGGACCTGTCATTTATGTTCGTCATACAGTCACGTCACGCAATACTAATTTTGGTGTATATCAAGCTAGCGAAACGGCCGCTGGCGTGCCATGAGCGTAGCATGCAACTCATGTTGCACATGACATGTCCTGATTTCCATATTACCACATGTAATTTATGTTCGTCATACTTTCACGTCACGCATTACCAAATTTCGTGTATATCAAGCTAGCGAAACGGCCGCCAGCGTGCCATGAGTGTGGCATGCAAGTCATGTTGCACATGACATGTCATCATTTCCACATTACCACCTGCCACTTAGGTTCGCCATGCAGTCACGTCGCCCAATACCAAATTTGGTGTATATCAAGCCAGCGTAACGGCCGTCAGGGCACCATGAGCGTGGCATGAAATCATGTTGTACATGACATGCACGGCATGATTTTCATTTTACCACCTGTCATTTATGTTGGTCATGTAGAAATGTCTCATCATACCAATTTTTGGATATATCAAGTTTAGGGCACGGCCGCAGAGCACCACGGCCATGGCGTGCAAATCATAGTGTTCATGACAACTTAGTCATGATTTTCATATGACCAGTCATCAGGCCCGTAGCCAGGAGGGGGGGGGGGGAAGCTAGGGGCCCTGCCTCACCCCGAAATTCGGAATGAGGAGGGTGTTTTACCGAGAATTAATAAAAAAGGTGGTTTTCAAGGTTTTCAACAGATCCCCCCCCCCCGAAAAAAAAAACTCTGGCTACGGGCCTGCCAGTCATACATGTTCGTCATACAGTCAGGTTATGCTATACCAATATTGGTATAAATACCATGAACGATACGGCCGAAGTTCGCTAAGAAATGTGTCGCACTTAAAAAACTGAAGTGAGGATCGGGCAAGCCCGCACGCAGGGAAAAAAGTGTGCAGAAAATGACGTTTTAGGGGTCACATGCACTGTGCACAATGGCGGTGTTGCTATGTTTACGTGGAGCGGCATGTGTGCTTCCGTATCGCTGGTACCAAACCATGGACGACTGGACGTTTTCGACACCATCCACTCAGTGTGTCCCAGTGTTAGCTCCGCAGTGTTCTCGAGGTGGCTGTTGTTGTCAGGAGATCTGCAAAAGTGTGTGCACCATCCACGTACCGTGCTGCGAATAAACAATTTATTAATCCTTGCTGGCATCTTACGCCCCAAAACCACGATTTGATTATGAGAGCGTACACTCTTTAAAGTGTCCGTGAAATCGACGAACAAAGTCTACGTTATCTTGAAGGATGCCTGGCCGTTTATTGAAATATACAAGTAACCGCCCTAAATACGAAATAACATGCCCCGTTTTTTGAGGTACGGAAAGTGTCTCCGTTTAATGGGCCACTTGCAAAAGGTGTAAAAGTTGGCTTCCCTCTCTAATTAATGTTTTAATTAAGTTCTAATTATGTGGTGGCTTCCCTTTAAATTATTTTCCAACCAAAGGGCTCTGGTTTCCAGGCTACCTTTCCAGACAAAGTTCTTTGGTGGAAAGCATGGGCAGCGTGTATAGGTATATGTTACATAGCAAATTCTCCGCGTGCATAGGTTCCCTTCTTTAATGGTTTTTTTATAAGTGCGGAGAACACTTGAGGCCCGGGCTGTCGTTATGGCATCCTGTCGTTGTCTCATGTCACTTGGCGTCACGCAGGCAAAACTATGTATACCATAGCCATGTATAGTATAGCCATGTGTAGCAAGGAGGTGAGAGAGGGAAGTGAGGTTGAGGAGGGAGTGTACTGTCATCGTATGCTGTGATCTCATGTCGCTTGGCATCATGAATACAAAATCATGTATATCATAGCCATGTGTAACAAGCGGGCGGGAAAAGAATATGAGCGTAAGAGTGAGTTATGAGAGGATGATTATGAAGGCAAGGAAGAGCGGTGAGAGTAAAGCACAACACACCCATGTATGGCGTCCCACAGGAAAAACTATGTAAACTATGTATAGCCTAGCTATGTATAGTGTGGTATAGAAAGGGTGCGGGAAAGTGAACTGAGGGTGAGGAGGAGAGAAAGAAACGAGAAGGGAAAGGGGGTGACGTAAAGCATAGCCACGTATGGAGTCACGCAGGAAAAACCGTGTATAGCATAGTTATGTGTAGTATGCTATAGTAAGGGTGCGGGAAAGGGAAACGAAGCTAGCGTGAGGCGGATGGGAATGAGAAGGGGAGAGGGTGAAGCATAACACAGCCAGAGTTGTATAGCATTGTCGTATGTTGTATAGTATAGCAAAGGGTAGGAGGAGAAGCAAGGGTGAGGGGAGGGAAAGGACGAGGGGTAGAGCATAGCATAGCCGTGTGTAGTACAGTATAGCAAGGGAAGGAGAATGGAAGCGAGGGCGGGGAGGAGGGAAAGGAGGAAGGGAGGGGATAAAGCACCGCATAGCCATGTGTGTCATGAAGGCACAATACATGTCAATCATAGTAAAGTAGAGAAAGAAATACACGTCAAGCATGGTAAAGTAAAGTAGCGTATATGCGGGTGTAGTTTATTGAAGAACAGGGCGATTGAGTGAGGCCGACATAGGGGTCAAAGCAAAATATAGGTCTTAGACTCATTGAACCTTTGTTTATTGTGTAAAGTGCATTCATAAAGAGACTGCCTGTCAAAGGCCACCCAGTGGCGGAAACACAGAGAAAACCTCCTATCTATAGAACTCGGGTAAATCGAATCATCACTTGCATAGCACTGTTTTTGAATACGACAATGCTTTAACGTCAATTAATATGAAGAGCTACAGCCACATCGAACAAAATTAGCCGGAGCATTTGATACATCAAATACATCGCACAGCATAAAACGCCCAAAGAAGTCGGCTTTCCCTCTCAAGAGCCTGTCTTTTCCTCACGGGAAGGGACTTTCCCGCGTGTCCCCGGGTGACACTCCCGTATTTTTGTGAATTCGATATATGCGGTTTGACTACCCGCGAAGGTGATACAATGAATTCTCGAAGAGAAATCTACTGTGCCTGCTTTTAAGGGTGTCGGATAAAATGGCACCAAGATTTTCTCGCGCGTCATCGACGAGACTTCGACCATCTAGCTAAAGGTATACGCTACATAAACATAAAATAAGTCTTCCTGAGAGGTACCAACAAGTGAAATAGGCGATGTTCGTAAGCATAGGCGGGCGCAGGGTTCACCTTCAGGGGAGGGGAGGGGCGAAGGTTCGTCGCAGTGCCCCCCCCTCCCTATCATGCCAACATATGGGGCTGGCTTTGCACCCCCCCCCCCCCCCCCCCCGCTGACTACCCAGGGGGCACGCCTAGTTGTAAGTGCACCCGTTCGTTTCTCCAACCACAAATGCACCGGACCTACCGCACTTCCTCCTAACCTCACCACCCAACCTTCGCAACTCCATGGTTCGTTTGTAAAAGTTCGTCGTTCTTTCTCTCTTTTCGAGCCATCCTTTCTCATGAAACTTGTATCTCCCGCTACGACTGATTAATACAAAGGAAAAAAAATATGGGCGTTGGAGGGGGGTAACGATTGACACTTCGCGATAAATATGTACCGGTGCCCTTCTCGTTCTCTCCCATAGCTATTTACGTCCCTTCAGATAAATATGTTTTGTGTGCATGCGCGCATGTGTTCTTTCCGTGTTTCAAAGCCGCTAGGCTAAGCTCGCGTTTGACGGAAGCGGAGCAAGGTAGCAAGGGCAGAACGGGGACGATCGTCACAGCCGGTGAGATTCAGCGTGTCTCGAAGCATCACACAGGTCATCCCGACAAGGTCAACAGGGTGGCAAAAGAGCACGATAAAGAAGGGGAGAAGAGTGAAAACAGAAAACACGAGGAGGCTGCGCTCCGCAACTCAGTTCAAATCCCCCCGCTGCACTTTAGCCAATCCCTTTAAATCAAATACTGCGTGCGGGACCATGTTTAGCACAAAAAAAAAACAACTAAAAAAAATAAATAAGTTTGCTCCATGCTTGTGTAATTATAATGTGTGTTAATATTATGTGTGTTTATTATTGCTGTCAGTCATCGACTGGGAATATACTGTATTGCAACGTGTATGATCCAATCACTTCAAACCAAAACCACACGTGCGGAACTATGTTAGAGTGTCCAAAGCGCAGCGAGAATACATGGAAGGAGTGAGGGCAGGACCCGTGGGCTTTCTCCGAGGGGGGAAGCCGCGTCAAAGCAGCGAGCGTCTGCTACGTGCCCGATATTTGGGTCGCTATTGGCCAACATTGCGGTAATTTGGGCAATATTTAATACTACGTCATTGCAATATAACACTGCAGCGACTCACTGCATAGAGAACGCGTTTGTGTGTTTTGAAACGGGGATTTTCAATATTTCCTTTCAGCTCATTTGTCACCGCTATCGTCCGCACTTACGGGCCCGTTTGAGCGAAGCTGCTTAATTCAGTCTCGTGTGGAATGACGAACGTAAATGTGCTGCAGAAGAGAATAAGCTGGAGATCACAAAGATAACCTTGAGAATTAGCGCAGCACATATAAGCTCGTAGTAAATGGCTATCTCATGCTAACGCGATTGCACCCGTTATATCGTTTCTTTAATTTCGTGCGTTCAATTTGTTTTACAAGGCTGCCTCCCGTACTCTGCTGTTTCATGCGACGCCTTTTCATGCGAAGCGGAACGTGTCCGTCGGCGTGGCTGCGGTACCAAAAGCAAAAATAACTCGCGTAGCTCTCGCGCCTCGTTCACTTGGCAAGTTGGTATACACGAAAATTGGCATGAAGGGGCATGAATGTATCACTAATTTGACATGCTGATCATTTGCGTAACGACCGACTAATGATGATAATATGGCGTGTGGCGCGCAAACCCGCTTTCTCCAGCGAGAAATAATTCTGAGGATGCGTGGTCTGATGATTTGTCTCCGTCAGGTGATGAAAACATGATCATCAGCAATATCGATCTCAAGATTTAGGACTCACCTACACATTTTGAAGAACTGACCACTTAAGTAAAATACATGAAAAAAAAAACTCGCACGGTCCCTTATGCATTCGCCTAAGACGACTCGACAGCGAAAGCCATGTGCTTCTTTTTCTTCATTCGATGCCTTGATCCTCCCCCCGCCCCCCTCCTAAAGTCTTCTGCACCTTATGTGATTTCGCACTGCCCCTAGGATTGAAGGCATTGGCACCTCACCTAGTTTTACATAGCCTCCGTGACTGGCCCACGGATCATGGAGGCAATGCAAAGTTACCATGTCATGTGATTATGTCATCACATGACATCCAGATGAATGACGTCATGATGACTTCATAGTGACGTCATGATACCGTCACAAATTTTGCCGATCTGCGGCATCATGGTGACGTCATCACGTTATAATTTTTTTGCAGCGCTCGTGTTGACGACGCGGGACGCCGACGGTTAATTAATGTACGTGTTATATGAGGTATCTAAGGCTTTCGCTTTAAACAAAACAGGACAAACCAAAGTAAATGAATCGATAACAGTGCAACATCGTGTGTGCCTCACTTCATTTTACCAGCCATCGCCCGAAAACAAACGCGATTCTCAGCTCTGATTACACACGTCTGTAGTACAAAAGACGCTTGCTTTAACCCGTCTGGCCATCTCTTCATATATATATATATATATATATATATATATATATATATATATATATATATATATATATATATATATATATATATATATTAAAGAAATGACCATACACGCTGTTTCAGTACTAGGGAGCTTCAGCACGAAAGCTTGGTGGACGCTATATTGAGCTCAGCAGGAACAAAGCGGGAAATTGCGGCCGGGTGCCCTGTTGACGCGCACTTCATTGCCGCGGAAACAATTGTATTTCATGTAACTACTCGTCTACATTTTTTTCGTAAAAGTCCGAACTACGCGAACGCTAACCGCCGAGTACCTTGAAACTATATGAAGTGGAGAATGAGGCGTTTGAAACTTTCCATTTCGTATGGTGAAAGCTCGAAGAAATGCACGCATCTTGCACGTTGCATACTGACGTTCAGCGATCCCTGTAGATGAAAAAAAAAAGCCGACGTGTGGGGGACCACAGCTGGCTCCCAAACCACTAGTCTCGATATACCTGTCTATAATATATATATATATATATATATATATATATATATATATATATATATATATATATATATATATATATATATATATATATATATATATATATATAATCGCATGTTGCACATTTTTTTATGGCAGCTGTTCAGCTTCTAGAGCAAGAATGGGGGTACTTGTTACTTTAAGTTTCATATAGTGGTTTTAGGACGTTAAACCTCAACAATTATTATTATTGTTAATATCCGGATATTGGTACAGCATTTTCTATAATACGTCTTTTGATGCACAAACTTGGGAAATAATGTAAGTTTACTTGGCATTGCTTTTCTTTCAAATGCCGGAATTTAACACAAGCGTTGCACTCGGTGAACCTTGTACGCTACCTCAGAAGTGAGATTAAGCCAAAAGTATTGCGGTCGTTTGGCCGTCTCTACTCTTTCTTTTATTTCCTTTACGTCTTCCCGATGTGCTATGTTCATAAGTTCATAATAATATGGTGGAGGCTAACAAATTGTCGAATAAAGCGGTGTGCATATGGCTAGAAAACCACTGGCGACAATGTGTAAAATACTCGTAGTGGTAATGAAGCGGTCACTGCGCGTATTTCAGCAGACTGCGCGTGTAATTTATCTTATTTATCACTCTTAATTCTTAGATGCTTGATGCTATTGGCCGATTCGCCGTGGGAAAAAGTTTCTTTTCGTTCCTTCTTTGTGCCTGTTCACTTTGCTCGTTTTTACGAACGCACCAACGTTCTCGAACTCCATCACTGGAACTAGGTCACGCTGATGCCGCTTGACACACGAGTTTTTGTAAGCTGTTGTTGCCCCCGCGCTAACACAGCGCTTAAATATGGGTAAGTTCTATTCCCCACCGCATTATTAAAGCTAAGTAGACTTCTAGTGCCCCGTGCGAAAACTCAGCGCAAGAAACAAGAGCGCGTATCAGGCGCTTTCCGCGCGCTCCCCGAGCGCTGAAAGCCTACAGGTGCGGTGCAGCAGCGGCGCGGCGCGGCAGTTCACCGCAAAAGGCCCCACGCGGGAGCCGGCGCTTTGGACACTCACTACGTTTAGCATGAAAAAGAAAATGTCCGGACGGCGCTGCCGCGTAAAGTTTGTCCCGCGCTTGTGTATTTGCGGTGTTTCTGCATATTATCAGTGGTCGTCTTCGTTGTTCGTCGTCGGCTGGAGATCTGTCGCGTGCCGGATGGAACGGGCGGCCAAAGTTGTGCCTAGATTTTGTGATGGTGTTCTCTGGTGTTTCGTCGTAGCGGTCGTAGCCTCAACGGGCTCGAAGCTTTGTCTGCGCGCCCAGTGCTACGTGATCGGCGTGCTTACCACGTTTCTTGACTGCGCACGTTTAATGCGTGATTCAATGGAATGCACCTACTGATACAGTCCACGACCCGGTGCCTTATCTGACGACGACGGCGATTGTAAAGCACAAGTGTGCGTCTCAGCGGATACGTAGGTGAGTTCAAGAAAGTCGCCAAAATACATAACTATGTGACCTTATTGCGTGGCGACACTTAATGCAGGTAAGGCAGCCCGGGTGGCGTGTTCACGCAGCAGCGATGATTTGCAACAGGCGTCTGATAGGCAAGTATGAATTGTGCTACAGGTAGTATATTTGCTTTTCTATGATGTTTGTTTTACACTTCTAGGGAGTGGTTGCTGTGTTTCCGTCATTTAAGGCTTCTGTTGCGCCGTTCTTCCTCGGCTGTGTTTTTCGCGAGATCGCGTCCGCCGCGGTGGTGTAGCTGTTACGGTGCTCGGTTTACCTGAAGGTCGCGGGATCGATCCCGGCCGTGGCGGTCGCTTTTCGATGGAGGGGAAAAGTTAAAGGCCCGTGTACTGTACGATGTCAACGCACGTTAAAGAACACCAGGTGGTCTAAATTTACGGAGCCCTCCACTGCGGCGCGCTTCATATCGTGGTATTGGCACGTAATACCCTAAATATTATTATCGCGAGATCATCGCGTGAATCAATTGATCGTGCAATAGCCTCTCGCCTTAAAAAATGGGCCTGGTTTTGAATTTTCAGTGTACTGGTCGCCCCGTACATTTTCTGTGAGGAAAATGCAACGGTAATGATGAATAACATGAAAATCAAGTACAAAGCAGTAGACGGAGGCGCAGATAGACAAAATGCTTGTCAAGGTGCTTAGAAGCGTAG
Organism: Rhipicephalus appendiculatus; assembly: GCA_030522465.1. NCBI lineage: Eukaryota > Metazoa > Arthropoda > Arachnida > Ixodida > Ixodidae > Rhipicephalus > Rhipicephalus appendiculatus. Next base: position 161,287 of record JALIZH010008745.1, on the reverse strand, counting down.
GTATTTCTGGTTGCGTCGCCATCTGCCATGCTGCACATGTTTTAGCCATGACAAATAGCATAATTGCTCTATGGTGAGGCTGCGCAAGGACAGTTCGCGTAGCACTTGGTTCAGGGGTTTCAAACTCACTTCGACTGCCGGGCTGCAGTCGCCAAATTTAGTCTCATTATTTAGTCTCCCGGAAATTCAAGGACAATGGAAAAGGTGGCAGCAGAAAGGAGAGGCGGGGGGGGGGGGGGGGGGGGAGTGAAAAAAATGTCTGATAACATTGCCATTTCACGATGGAACGCATTTATTTACAGAATGGCCCACCAACCCAACTGCTGAGCAGCACGCCTACCGGCCGAACATCCGGAGTGACTTGCCCGTGTCTGTGTGCAGCTTGACACCGCCTAGCATGCGTCAGCCTTGGTCACCATCGCCACGGTCCTGGCAACGGTTTCATCTACGCCCCCGGGAAACTAGCCAACAGGTGCGGTTTCTGGACGTACTGATTTTCACGAAAGTACCCCGCACCTCCACCACAATTGCGGCGATAGAAGGCGTTTATTTACAGAATGGAGAATGAATGCAGAGGTGTAGCACTGTTTGTTTAGCTGTTAAAGATACAAAACAGTGAAGTGAACAGCCCAATATCGGGCACCAAAACCCATCAGCAATATAACCTATAGAAGACCGAAATTGAGGTGCCGATAGTGAAGTATCAAGTCTTTATTTTGAGGTTATGTTTAAGCATATGGTGTCCACGTGCGGTACCTTACGAAAATTTCTTGGACCGGTCTTGCTGTGTGCTTCATGGACATATTTACTAAATAAGTGAAAGAATATGGGATGAGGACAGTTTTACGTAAGCTGGGCTGCCGGCTAGAGATACACAAGCCGTATGCTGAAGACCTTTGATTTAGTTGGGCAGGAAACTTAAGGGATGGCAATACATTTGTGCTAATAATTTTATGTGCTAGTAGTAATAGAGTGATTCCACTCCTGCGCCAACTGCGCCAAAGTGCGCCAAATCAGATTTACTGCGCCATCCTGATAATATCAACGGAAATTGCGCCAAACTGCGCCAAAGTCTCAAATTTGGGGGGGGGGGGGGGGGGGGCGTATATCACCAGCATTTGCAGCGTGTTCTCGGGGCGGCCAAAATTACAACCACGTACCAAGAATTATTCCGCTGAATAAACAGTGGTCGCGCATGCGTCCCAAGTAATCCACGATGCTATGCTCGGTGCCGATGCAGCTTCTGTTGTGCAAGCCGGCCCAACGGCACAACACGCTCTCCGCGCTCGTGACGTTTTGGCCAATCGGTAGCTTGTAAGTGTGGCGGCGATTCATTGGCGGACGTCGTCCGTTCCAGAAACGCTGCTGATACCTCGTTTCAAGAGTCGCACTGCACGTAATTAAAGCAATTTTCACTAATAACTGCACGCGTGCCGCCAGAATGTTTGTCACGTCTATTTCAGAACATCGCGGAATGAAATCTGGGAACACCATAGGAATAGATACAATGTTACACCTCCGCCCCCTCGCTTTCCAGGATCGATAGCTGATGGTTAAAAAAAAATTATAAAATCACGGTATAGCATTCATAGTAAACGAACTCGTTGTTGGGCTAGTTGGTTGCTGATTTCCAAAAAAAATAATCAGAGCACAAACACACGGCACATTCACACACGCCTACACACCCAGGTGCGTGTTTGGTGCCTGGGTGTGTGCGTGTGTGAATGTGCCGTGTGTTTGCCCTCTAATTATTTTTTGAAAATCGCATTCATCGCTTCGTTCTGGGGGGGTGGGAGGCTGCGTCGCTCGAAGGGCGCAGTCGCTGGCGCGCGCTATCTCGAGGCATGGTGAGACTGCTCGTAATCTTGCTGTGCTTTCAACGCTTACTTCACGTTTAAAGAACGGACAACACGAAAACCGCTTCGGCACCTGGAGTGGCCATATTCCCATTAACCAGCGTTCTGTTTAGTTACGCGAGATCGGGTCCAAAATAGCTGCTGGCCTTGCTTCGTGTAACAATACAATTTGTTAGTTTCGCTTAAGCTCGAAGCAGTGAATGCGATACCAACAAATTGTATTGTTATACGAAGTAAGGCTTGACGTCATCCGCGAGAAGCACTAGCGGCGGGGTCGCCATTTTGAAAGTCCGCGCACTCGCCGCATGCGCAAAAAGCTTTGTGCACGCGCTGTGTTCGAGACCCGTACGGCGAATTGGATGACTAGAGACCTCCGGAACACCTTTGCACGCCGATGTACGTGCAGCACGAACGGCGCGTACGAACGGACCTCCAAAATGGCGCGGCGATGGTATTGCCGCTTTGCGGATCTAGGCTCAGTGGCCGCTCCAGGGAGAGAAGCACTTTTCGCACTGTCTGTACGCGTTGAGAGCACAACACGTAGAAGGGTATACGAGCTGTCTGTGATGCCTGCCGAAACAGCGCGCGCCAGCGATCGCGACCACGCCCTTAAAGTCAAAGTTCAGTGTTGCTGCTCTAGCGACACAACCCCCCCCCCCCCCACCGCCCCTCCCTTTGCGTTCTTTCATGCTCTTAGAAGACGGGTGGGGCGTTCCTTTCTGTTTGAGTAGCAATCGATGACAGGCCTGGCACGCGCGGTGATGTTATCGGATGCGGCCTCCGTGCAACGGAGATAGGTCGGCTCTCTTTATCTCTACTTCAGCCGCATTCGTCGCCCCCCCGCTCGCGCGCTTTTACCCGAGTGTAAAACGTACGATGCGCGGGGGGATGTTATCGATTTGGACATTACACAAAACATGACGGCGGCGGCAAAAGTCGAAAATGTCCATATAATTGCTATCGCAATAAAAACTAAATGGCTGTCGCCTTCGAGTCGTCTTAGGCGAATGCATAAGGTACCCAGTGAGTTTTATTCTTTTTTTTTGTTTTGTTTTGTTTTGCCATGTTTTCTAGAGGGCACTACACGGGGTTTTCGGTGTACAAACAGAATTCCCTAGTCATATACAACTTCACTGCAAAAGGACAACGAAGTTTGTTAAATCATGTAGTCAACCGTTGAACGAACTTCCTGAAATTTTTGCGGAAGCTCGATTGAAGCGGATCTCCATATCCGGGCAACCCTGTGCATGCGCAAAGGATAGTCCGGAAGGACTTTGAGAATGCTCTTCCTCTAGCCCAGAGAGGCCTCAGAGAGAGGGAAAGGAGTGTCGGAGGAGGTTGGCTTTATGAGGCTAGCTAAGTGAAGTCATGTTACGCCCAGCAATATAATCGATCGTGAAGAAAAAGAACCTCTCTTTCCCCTTGGAGTCGTCTAGGGCAATGCATTTGGGACAATGTGAGTCTTTAGCGTTGAGGCATTGTTGTACATCGCAGCGATTGTCTACAATGACTGCTGATAATCACATGCATGTATTTAGAATGTTATTTCATTAAGTACGATTTTATTGAATCGGTATTGTGTTTATATGCTACGAAAATAATCGCTGAACAAGTTGTCCCAAAATGCTCAACCGCATGACGCCCTCATTTCTTCATCATCGCGTGAAATAGGGAGTGTTCCTGAGATGATTGGTTCCTTGAGATTTGCAATGAATCGAAAAATTTCTAGCTCTTCACAAGAGCCCCAAAATAATTATTCAGGTCCTTGAATGTAAATACAACTTGCTTCTCCAGTGCACTCTAGGATGTTAGTTGCTCCAGTTGCTCCATCTGGGAGCACTCCAGAGTGCTCCCAGATGCTAAATTACCTGCTCCAAAGTGCTCCAAAATGGAAATTTTTGCTGCTCCAAAGTGCTCCAAAATGAAAATTTTGCTGCTCCAAAAATTGCTCCAAACCAGAAGACCTCGGTAGCATCACTGGTAATAGTAAGTGGGCATATTCAATTGCAAGCTTAATTGGAAGTATAGTACGGCATATATATATAAATTATCATTGACAGAAATGTGTGCCAGTTTAGTTAAGTTTATTAAGCTAGCGCATGCTATGCTTGTTGGTGTATTTGCCTGGGAAAAAACGGTGTCAATTATTAGTCCAGCCACTACATGTCTTTGTTTGATGAACGAAATATGTTCTTTCTTATACCAGTTCTTTTAATAGTGAAGTAGCACTATTGCAGAAGCTTCTTATCATAAATGGTTTAGGCTGTAATGGCGTATTAATAACATTACTTTGATTGCGTGGTACTGTAGTTCTCGCTTTCCTTCGTGCTTTGCAAAGAAGCATGAAGCCAAAAGGTGGGTCTTATTTGCAGTATTCACAACCAAGATGTTCATTTAGGGAAAGTGGTTACAGTGCTGAATTAGTTTATGCATTTGTTAATTGGTGAATGTCATTTCTGATATGTCAACACGTTTTCTGATCACAGAATTCTGGACAGTGCGGTTACTGATTTTGTGGCATACCAAGCACTATGAAATTGGACTGATGAAACAAGGGAGATGGATTAAGGCCTCGTTTTCCTTGTTAGACACAACCTACCAAATCGAACAGTCAATGAAGCCAATGAAGGCATAGGGGAGATTATTTTATTTTTTAACTGTAGTGTGGTAAATATGACAAATTGAAAGGAATTAAAGTAAACGAAAGAGATACTTGCTGCTGCCAAGGAATGGATCTTAAACCTCTGGGTAGTGCATCTGATGCTCAATGTGGCTACAACAGCGGTAGATGTCTCATCCATCCGAGAACCTCTATGTGTTTAATCCGAACAGTACATGCTAGTGCCACTTGTGGCCATTGGCAGCTGGCCAATGAACCCTCGCATGCTACCTGAAGCCATCAAGTCTACCTTGACGCGACCCTAGCAATGAAAGAACAAAAGAAGTAGTGAATTCAGGGCTCATTGAATTAGACACACTTGTAGTGAACAGGACGAGGCATGTGTATGACTTGACTTTAGTCGAACAAGGTTGATTTTTTGAAGAGTTTAAATCTGGGCATGCTGGCAAAACATACCCAAGATTTAAAACCATGCAAGAGCAGCAGAGGTGACAGAAAAAATAAGTGTTTAATGTTTCCTGTACCCTCTGGTTTCTTACACTTCTACAAAATCTTGAGCTATCTTGAAATCGTCACATTCATGATGAAATGCCATAAGGTTGGCTCATTACTATCCATTGTGCACATAGAGCACACATTAATTTATTTAATAATGTGATGAGAGTGCTGATGGAGTTTTTTATGCAAATTGCTTTTTGCAAGCTGCGGTTTTCATCCATTTTTTTAGTACTCAAGTGCAGGCAAGCATGACATAAAATCCATAGCTACATTTGTCTGCAAAATTCATTACTCCACTAATACTTGCTTTAATGCATCCTGAGCTCATCATGCAAGGTCAAATTTTGGTATATCAACATATACCTGTGTAGCTATCATGTTTGTATGTACTACTTGCGTACTGTAAGGCCTCTATTCTGCAGAAGCTGATGGAATGTTTTTTTGTGCATGTACCCAGCGTAGACAACTGAGCATTCAAGGGGCTGAAGCAGTGGACAGCTTGCTGTGAAAGATTGGAGCATTCTTCGTTAGGTCTGGACACGCCCATATTAAATGGTAGGTATTTGTTTCCATGTCTAGAAAAGGGCAGTTCGGCCATTTTTGACCAATCTAGAAGTGAAGTCGAGAAGGTAGTCCTTGGCTTGTTGCTACATAATGTGAGGAAAACGAAAACAGGGCACACTTAGACATTGACGGAGTCAGCAGCATGACACAAGCTCTATACATAAATATTTATTTGAAATAGCAGAGAAAGTTACCTGAAAGACATGAGAAAAAGTTCGAAACAAGAAGTGACAGAAAGAACGCCAACCAATAAACCTAGCACTGCAAAAAGCAAAAGTGATCAAGCGTGCGTAGTCCTGAGCCTGAGTAGAAGGTGAAACAGACTGAGAAGGGCCCACTGTAGAAGAAATGAAGCTTAACCCATTAAGGACCACGAAACAACTACTGGTCCGATTTTGTTGACATTTTGCTTATTTAATTAACCGCAACAGATAACCACACGTGCAAATTTTCATAGAGTTACGTGTGTTTCTTCAGGAGTTATGATACTGTACTATAAAAAGTACGCTGGGCCTTCGAGATAGCAACGGGCAAGGTGACTTGATCCAAGAATGGCGAGTACGCTGGGCCCTTGCGAAACGAATAACAAAGTTATCTTGGCCCATGCAACTTATGCAAGGACCAATGCTTTAGGGAAAGCGTAAGGTCAGGCTTTTCGTCCCACCATTTCGATGTATTTTGGCAGAATTCAACTGTTTTGCCGGCTTCTTGTGAAAATGTCCGTATGGATAGAGGGTAATAGCAAGCACACTGGAATCTGGAGAGCTTTGATCCTTCTGTTGGGTACAACAAGGCGCAGTCAGTGTTTTGCTGTTATGCGACTAAAGGACAATAGTTTCGCATCAAGACAATAGTCAACGCTTAGAGGGTCTGCTAAAACCTACAATGTGGTAGCAGACCATCTATGCGTTGTCTGCGGCTATTTCGATCATCTGGGTAAATAGGCGCTGGTACCACTTTTTCTCAGGGATGAAAATTCTTTAGTCATTCGCAGCTTGATCGTAGAGCTCAAACCCCCTCAGGGCATTGTTACTGCAGATGAAGAAGGAGGACAGTGGCACTACGTTTTTTTTTTTTCCTTTTCAGTGAATGGCCACCATGATACAGAGCATAGTGACTCAACTGTGTAGTCTTTCGTCAGCATAGCAATTATGCTGTTGTCTTTGTCATTTTCGAAACAAAGCTGCTTTCCTGAGACAAAACAAAAGTTATCTTACCCAGGTTCGTTTCGTTCCATGTTTTTTTTTCATTGTTAGCAGAGAGCATCCATTCGTACCGTCGTCATTGCCCTCCTCCTCCTAAGTTCCCATGTTAGGGTCAGAATCGCCAATTGAAACATCAAGACGCTCTCTTATATTCACAGCGACATCTTTCGCAGCTTCACGAGTATGAGATAACCGAAAAAACAGCATTCATAAAAAAAAAAACCTGTTGAATCTATGATGCAACGCACAGCTAGAGTTACATGTATGCTCCCACGAAGTCCCAGTGTACTAAATAAAGTACAGCAACATTTGATTACTCCTCACAGCAAAACTATGCACTCTATAGGCTTCTAGCGCTTGGCAGGAATTGAATTGCTCTTCCTGAAGCAGAAGAAGTCCGTTTTTTTTAACTTATAAAATGTAAAACATGAAATAATTTAGAAAAAGTAGTACTGACCACGTGCGTTTAACAGGCTCTGATTTTCCTAAAGTTTGACGACTCATAAAACGGAAAAAAACATGACCGAGTCAATATTCCAAATTAGGATTTTCTTGCTGCAACCTTTGGCATAAGAAATCGTAATGAACAAGATCAGAATATTCGGTTTTGTATTTTCTATGCCCGAAAAAGGGAGTGTACTTTTTTAAAGTACAGTGGTCCCTAATGGGTTAATAGTACATTTTGTTTGGCCAGTTGGTACATCGTTACTTTAAAGACATGCGCTTGATCGCTTTTGCTTCTTGCCGTGCTAGATTTATTGGTTGACATTCTTTCTGTCTCCGCTTGTTTCTTCTCGTTTCTAACCTTGCGTCACATCTTTCAAGTAACGATTCACCAAGTGGCCCAACGAAACATACTATTAAGCTTCATTTCTTCTACAGTGGGCCCTTTCTAGTCTGTTTCACCTTCTACTCAGGCTCAGGACTACGCACGCTTAATCGCTTTTGCTTCTTGCCGTGCCAGGTTTATTGGTTGGCGTTCTTTCTGTCTGTTCTTGTTCCTTCTCGTTTATAACTTTGCGTCATGTCTTTCAAGTAACGATGAACCAACTGGCTCAACAAAACCTCCTATTAGCAGAGAAAGACATGAATAGAAATATGTGCGTCAGAGTGCGCATGTCACACAGGTGTGACTGCAAACGATCTGAAATCGACACGAAAGAATGTAAGTTCCTTTTCAGACAGACTAACAGAAGGCGTGCTAGCACAGGTCCCCAGCCACTCCGTCCCAGGCACACTACTGTTGCAAAGGCTGAAATGTTTTTGACGGGCGCTCAACACAAGAGGTACATCAAGAGCAGCCTTCTTCAGATTATGCGCAATATCATGCATGTAAGCCACTACAACTATGTGCTCGATAGTGCAGGCAGTTAATATGTGAAGTAAATTTTCGACCACTGCTACCTGTAGATTGCTCTGATAACCAGCTTCCACCAAGCGACATGTTCTTTAGCGCAAAGACAGATATCTAATGCCCTCTGCATGTTATCATTTCTGAGAAAGCAGAATGTCAGAAATCGGTTTCTAGCTTCTTGCAAGAAAAACTAAATCCGTGGGAGGGTAATGATCCTTTTCAGGTGAAAGAGTCTATCCAGGTTTTGGATTACGTCCGCGCTGAATGAATTAGCTGAAATTTAATTGCATTTTCTATTGACTGTAAAGAACGGCATTATTCTTCAACCCACTAGAGTCTAATAAAGTTCTTTTGTGAAGGTGTTTATTTGCCGGCACTCAGCGATAATGCTTCACCGATAATGCGTCAGCGACAGCCACGGCCAGGCACGGACTCTCAGCGCGAGCTGCTCTTTCTCTTCGAAGAGGGCGACCCACTAGAAGGCGCTGGAGAGGACGACCCACTGTATAGTTCCAAAGCTTCGCTACACTATGAAGATTCTATTGAAAAGTGCGGTTCAGTAACCTTCCAATGTCTGCTGGCATTCCAGTTGGCAGTTTTCAACTACTAGGTCAGTGGTTCTCAAATGGGTGTCCACGGACCCCAGGAATTCCGTGAAGATATTTTTGGGAGTCGCGAAACCCACCCTTGAAAAAAAACTCATTTTTTACAGGCACATTGTGCCCCGTTACAGTGGCCCCTTTCAAGTTTTAGTATGTTTTACCGCATAACATTATTTGTGGCACAGCCAATCTGTTTCCCCTTGTTCATGAGATGGTTGTAAACCTTTGGTTGCACTTTCCTACGACATATACAAGCGAGCATGCTTTTTTATGCTTGCATATTTGAAGGGCTAACGTAGCTAGAACAGGTTGAATGGAGCTACAGACCACGCAAGTTATTGACAAGCTGTTGAGATTGAATTGGCGTGGCATTTTAGTTTGACCATCCTTTGCCAAGGAGAAACAAAAAGCACATATTCCACGCTGCATGTTGTGTTAATTTATGACCCCTCCCCTTTCACTCTGAGGGCTCCTTCAACTTTCACCAGCCCACAAGGTGTTACCAAAAATACATGGCTGAGAACCACCGTAGTAGGCTTTTATCTAAGGTTTATGTTCATTAAATGGAACGCTGTTTCATGCTTGCAAAAGTATGGCTTATATGTTGGTTCTTCCATCGCTCCTGTTTATAGTGCTTTATCCTTAGGCAAACTTGACATTGTTCTTTAATGGCAGTCATACTCTACTACCATTTGAAAGGCCTTCCGATCTGTGGCGGCCTTTCTGTTTTTTTGTAACAATGACTCGAACTTCCTTGACACGAGTGCTCGTAGCATTCTTATACTATGCGAGTATGCGACGTTTTTAGGATTAACATTCGAGCTTGTTGAGCGAAAATTGATATTTCTGGAGATGTTTCATTGTAGCAGTACCACACCTGCTGGTGTTATGAACCTTGAGCGAATGAGCTGTTCCTGTCGTCGCATTCAAAACTGGCAGAAAGGAGCGTGTTAACATGACCTTCCGTAATGCTGTGTTGACGTGTCTACATTTGACTGTTCAGGCACTTTGGAATAAGGCAACTTGTTTGCTGGAAGCAGGTTATACAAGTAATTTACAGGTAGCAGTGGTAAGAAATTTATTTCACAAATCATCCTATCAGTGCGCCCGCACCATCAAGGCCACTGACAGGAAATGTAGTGGCTACATGCATGAGATTGCTCATAATGTCATGAAAATTGCTGGTTGCTTTGACGTGTCTGTTGTGTTTAGTGCCCCTCAAGGACTTCTCAGCTTTCGCAAAATTGGTGTGCTTGGGAAGAAGCCACCAGTGATGTGCTGAAAGAAACATCTAAGTTCATTAGATGTCCTGATCACCCAGTGTATCTGATCTCGTTCAGTTGTGGAAAGTTCTACAGCGGCCAGTCTACTATATACCTTAAGGATGATTTGAGAGAGCACTGTGGCAATGAGGAAAACACAAAGGCGGGGCTCTAGTCATGCAATTTGACTCATGTGGGTGTCAAAATGAATTTGTTGAAGTTGACGTGATTGTCAAAAATTATAAAAAAGTTAGTCCTGAGAGATTTCAAGCCGAAATGATTGAACATTGTGCACACAGTTTTCACACCCTCTGTTAGTTTGCACGAAAAGGAACTTTCATTCCTTTGTGCCGATTTGAGATGGTTTGCAGTCATGCCTGTGTGACATGCACACTCACTTCACCTATTTCTGTCCATATATATTTTTCTGTGGTTTCAAATAATCATTTCTTATAGTTAGCAGTGGTGTCGTGTTGCTTTCTTCGTTTCAGTCTAAATGTGCACTATTTACTATTTTACTCAACCACTCGAGGGACTTATCGCACCTATATTATGAGGAACTCCAACATAGGAAACAGTATGTAATAGCAAGTGCTTGTCATATTGTTCAAACAATCGTGCAGTTGGGTACACTTCACGCTGTTGTTCTGGGTCACCTAAAATGTGGCCGGTTGGATCAGCGTGATGTGACATGTACCCAAAAGAAATGTCTTAAGAAGAGCGCTCACCATTTCCACACTTGAGCTCAAATAAAGAACCAAGGCTTTTGCACTCTACAATAGCCTCTACAACAGAAATCTCACACTTTTTGGACGTCGCATGCTTTCTGCTGCTTACAAGTTGCCCCAGTGGTCACTTGAACCGATCCTGTCACTCTCTTGTCACCTTTGAATGACGCCAGGTTCTTTTCCGATGAGCCCGGGAATTCAGTAACACTGCTAATAAATTCACCCCCCATGGCAGTGATTTCATAAGCATGTTTACAGCCTCGCGGACTTCTGTGGTGTGGTTGTCACTGCAGTCAAATTCATTGTGCTTCATTGGTTCTCTTTGCATTGCCCCATTAAAAGTATGTGACTGCTCCTTTTGGAGAATAAAGTCACTTTTTTTCCTGCATTCAGTACACAAACCCCTAGACAACAAATTTGAAACACAACTTACTTATATGTGGTGTGTATTATCCTCAGAATGAAGCCCAATACATATAGCAAAAAATGTTTTCCAGAATGGTGGCAAAAAGTACACTAAATTTTTTTTAATGATATATGATATCAATAGCTTCATTAGTAAAGAGAAGTGGGTGAAAGCATGCATGAAGCTATGTTCTGTTAATGGCTGTAGCTGACTGCGCTTGCATGTGGGACAGCCACTCAAAGATGGACAAAAAATAACTCAATAGAACCTGATTTCTTGTGTCACTGTCTCTCATTGAGATGCCTTTTTCATTTTCTTTTTTATCATATATTTTTCAGTCCTTCCTCAGTGAAAGTAGGATGATCAAAACTAGTAAAACAAGTGAAAACGTTTTTTTTCCCCATCAAGCTGTCCGACTAACTTTTTTCAGTGTACAGAGTTCCATTCTTTATGAAGCACCTCAAAAAAAACTTTTCTACTGAAATATACATAATGCAGCTCCCTCATCCTGTGAAGCACAGTGTTTAAAGCAAGCGGCATCTGAGCTTCTGTGGATTTTTGTTCTTTTTAATGCACGATTGCAAGCTTCAGTAGTTGCTATGTCTTAAATATGTGCTGTTGGTAACATTGTGACTGTCTAAATAATTTTTTTTTCATTACTGAACTTTATCGCTGCATTGGTTGTATCTGTATTGCTGAGATGTACAGAAAAAGGATGAAAAGTTTGCTTTTTTCTGTGAAGGTTAATTTTCGGGAGAGTCCTTTGCTTTGTGGGTGGTATTTAAAGGCTCATTTTAGTTGTAATTATGAACTACATAAATGAAAAAGACCTAGCATTAGTGATAAAATTTAGCAAAACAAAAATTCTCAGTATCATCAGATCTCATTGCCAAGGGCCTCCATAACTGTGCGATGTTTCGTGCGAATCTACCGTATTTACACGAATATAGGTCGACCCATTTTTTTTCAAATTTGACTATCCAATGTTGGGGGGGTCGACTTAGAATCGAAACCAAAACTAGGGGGTTTTTTTTTTTGCCGAGTGATGTTTGGGGGGGGGGGTCGACTTACATTCGTGTAAATACGGTAGACAAAAGAGTACCATGGATGAGTACAAAAATGATCAGCTTCAGTTTTTTTTCTGTTCTGAGGTGGAGTTTTATTTTGTAGGGTCACTCTTAAGTAGGGTTTCAGATTTGACATGATTTTATTTGCTTTTTTAAAATATATGGGAAACAAGAGCTTCCAGTCATTAAGCACCATTGCCTTCATTAGCATACTGCAAAAACATTGCTAGGAGCCTGAGTGTTACTGTGTAATAGCAGCATTTAGGCCTTCATTTTATATTCCATAGCTAGGGCTAGTGTGGCACTACATTATTTTGTTTTTTTCGGACATTCATTCTGTTTTTCTTTTTTGTTTCTCAGCCTCATTTGAATGAGTCATTTGGTTTCAGAAGTACTTCAATGGTACTACAGAATGTAAAGTGCACTCTGACTTATGCCCGTGTAGTTAGATGCCTGTACAATCGTGAGCAAGCTTAACACGAACACTCCGCAGCGTGTCCTGAAACAGTTTGATTGATGCATGCACCGCGTAGCTTTGGGTTCTGTTGCTGAGATGTTGCCCATGCATGCCAACATACTATCCAAGCATACAGAGGTATTATCTACGCAACAGTGCCCAGCACTTCGTCGCTGGAATGTCGTCTGCGCAGAAGTCATTCCTCTTTTTTTTTCTGCGAACACTACATTTATTCACTGGTGCAAGAGTTTTAGAGACACATGCCCTATCTTCTTTTATGAGTTTGAATATGCTGTGGATGCATCAAAACTCAGAACATGCTGCTGTGTGGGTCGTTTGATTTTGCAAGGTACATGCAAAATTCAATCATGGCACAGATTGCCTTCTTTCTTTTGGTTCAGTTGTCCTGATCTTTTTTTTCTTCTCTTTGCAGATGAGCCGGGGTGCGAATAGTATATCCGTACAGTTTGGCAGAATAAACCCCATCTTTGTGCGTTCAGAGCAGCTGGGTGTTCACTGTTTACTTGGCAAGAAGCTGTATGTATGCATGCTTCCTGCCACAGCTATCCGCTGTCTCACACATTGTAGGAATCACAGTGAATGCTATAACATTTGCTGAGGAATATATGCGCCAAATAGTGCATTTTGTTGCTTTACAATATGACACCACACTGTGCTTAAAAAGCTGTAATTATAGGTGTTGTGTGGTGAAGAAAGTCATGGTGCTTTACTTGCAGCTACCGCAATGGTTATTGACTGATGCCAGCGGCAGCTTCTACTTTGCTTCTAAGAAGTTGTTAGAGAGACGATAGATATGTTATGCAGTGAATGCGACAAAAATTTCCACTAGATGTTTAACACAAGTCATCAGAACAGACATGCATCTACACATAGCCCCTGTTGAAACGTATATGAGGCTAAAAGTGTCATGATATTTGATCTGCCAATTTATTTGTTATGGCTGAACAGCAATATGTTTGTATTACCAGGCTATTTGTGATTGGTGTCCAACTATATTTGTACCAGTTTCATCCTGACCAGACGAGATTTTGTCAGACCCTCGACTTCATAAAGCCAAACTACATAAAATTAATTTGTATGTGGTGCCAGGACGCATCAGTTGTCAATGAAGTAACCAACAAAATACAATCTCACTTGTAGCCCGACATTCGTGTCAACAGGGGCAGTGTGTACATGCATGTCTTTCCTCATGACTGTTGTGTTAAGCATCCATGTAAATTTTCGTTGCAATCACTGCATAATGTGCTTATCCACTCTCCAACAACTTCGTAGCTAAGTAGCAGCTGCTGCTGGCATCAGTAAATAACCATTGCGGTAGCTGCATGTCAGGCACCGTTACTTTCTTCACCACACAGCACAGCACTCACCACAAGGCAACAAAATCACTATGTGGCGCATATCATATTCCTTATTACATACGAAATTTCCAAGGAGACATTGCATACATTCCTCAGGTGACATTACGTGCAACATTTCTAGGCGACATTACGTAAGGCATTCGTACGGAGACATTACATACGTTTCTACGAGACGTTACGTAGAGCGTTTCTAGGGGGCATTACGTATAACGTTCCTGGGAGACATTACGTACAACGTTCCTGGGAGACATTACGTACAACGTTCCTAGGAGACATTACGTACAATGTTCCTAGGAGACATTACGTACGTTTCTAGGAGACATTACGTATAACGTCTTTAAGAGACATCACGTACAAAATTTTCAAGGAGACTCCGTTTAAGGAAATTGCAATAATTTGAAAAAGGAAAAGTATTCGGCGACACTTTACCTTCAGCTTCTTACGTAAACAGGGGTGCAAATTTTTAACAGCTTAGTGGAGGGGTCCGCAAAGTTCGACCACCCGGGATTCTTTAACATGCACCGATAGTCGGATACAACTTGAGAATTCCGGAGAGGCTCCGCCCCGCCAACCGAAGCGCAACAGCTGACCGCGTCCGCAACTAAATAAGTAGTCCTGCTCATGCACGCACCAATGTTTTCCGAAGGCGGAGTCACCGGCCATCCGGCTCATGACGTCAGTCTGGAGAGCGCGCCCATTGGTACAGGCTTGGGTTCATCCGCCTTGGAGGAGGAAAGGCCGCGGAGTTCTAAAGTTCTACCCGACTATAGACCTAAACACACGGGCCTCTAGCATTTCGCCTCCATGAAAATTCGGAATTCCACCCCGCGATCTTCGATACAGCAGCCAAGCATCACAACCACTAAACCACCATGGTGCGTTATGAATGATTTGTTGTGCTCAGTGAAATAGCCTTAAGGCGTAATCACAAAACGAAACCAATGTTTTTACAGAATCTGCACAATGAACGCCTTGCAGGTCAGGGACATTTGTGCGGAGCTCGTGCTTGTGACAGCGGAAGAAACATTTGCGCACCGCATGAAGAAATTGAGACATGATGTTGTATAGTTTCCGTTTATGTCTGTTTATAATAGTAGCTTGATTGTGCGTATTAAAACACTTTTTTTCTATTTTGCTTACAATTCTCGGTCCTAGCAGTGCACTCTCAGCATTAGAGCCCAACGCGTGCACTTGCGTGGTGTGTGTCATGTGCACATCTGCACTGTTCGGGAGGTCACCAGCTGCACAACGCTCGCGCCGGTGTTTGCGTAGAACACGAGCGCGGTGACCGCGCGCCGCATGTGGACACGCATTCCAACCATGTAAGCCGACGCACGGCCAATCGTGTTTTCTACACAGCGACATGAATGAAAGTGGTGTAACCAGGGACATGAAATGGCATAGTGAGTGTAAATTGTCTTGCGTTTCTTTTTCTGGCCTCCTTGTCGAGGAGCTCTTGCGCGCCATATTACCGCAGAGCGTAGCCACTCTTGGCTTGTTCAGTAAGATCAAACGGTTCCTCAGCCGCGACCAGGATACGTATTTGTCATTGTAAACTGCAGAAGGGCAAGCCATATGTCGGAATGTACGTCACTACGTGCGCTGCCGGTCATCACCGAGCAATATTTAGTGCGGTGAAAATGCGCGGATTTTTTTTCTTTTTTTTTGCATCACCAAGGCTAGCTCCCTATTTGGCTGAAAACCAAAGTGGGAACTACACTCGGAGGGATGAAATCAAGGTAGCTGCTAAATGAGCTATACGAGCGGCATACAAATACAGGTGGTTGGTCGTCGGAATGGTAACTTGGTGGCTCCGATAAGCGTCCTTATTCTCACTTGGCCTGATAAAAGAGAAATCACATCGTATAAATTATGATGCTCATGATCAACTTTAAAGGAGAATACTCGGGCGAAGTGATTTCACCAACCGTATCGCGGTTGTCCGGCGTGCTGTGTTCCGTTCCGTTTGGCTTGGATCACCACGGCGCACGCGCTCCGCGCATTCCACGAGGTGTTCGAGCCGCATAGGCGGACATGTCTTCTACTTCACTGTTAACATGTTAAAAAGAGAGGAAAATCTGCCCGCTTAATGTGGCCAAATTCTGCCTTTACCGAGGGTTCGCAGAGAGCAACGTCGGGGCCCTTCCTGAGTTTTTCCTTCCTCCATGCGTTCGTGCAAAGAAACCTCTTCGCGTTTGTGGCTCAGTGGTCAGCTCGTGTAGCACCTGTGCTCCAAGTTCGTGGAGTTGGCAGTTCGAGTCCCTGAAAAGATTTACTAACCTTAGTTTGTTGGCGCATATGACGTTCGCGAATTCAGGGTTGACCGAGGCCTAAAACGCATTCGTGTTAACAAAGCAAATGCGCCCAGTTTTTTAACATTCGTCCAGAAAGAACGCCACATTATTTCAATCTGGCAGACAAAATAAAAAACAAAAACCACTAGGCCTGCGCGGCACGCGCAACACTGCCACAGCGAAAGCTGGAAGAGCGGCCTTTTTTAAACACTCTTGAGGCAACTATTACAAGCCAACTTGCATGGTTACCCACTACGCCACAAATCATCATAATTTTTGTGTAGTGGGGAAGCGTCCACTATACCATTATTCATCAGCCTTGGGAAAAGCGTGGTACCCGACACACTTGTAAGGTATTATGTGGACTTTGTGATGCTGTGGCTGACGACAATGAAAAATTATGCCTGAGGCTTCTGTAATGCGTTTGAGCATTCAACAACCCACTCGTTACGCAATTCGCATTGTGTGACACCTAGTTGTTAATTTACTGTTTTAGACGCTTTAGTTTCATATGTTTACGCGATTTCTTACCCGACATGAAGCCTGCATAGAATCAGTTTGCAACAGAGCTTCAACCACTGGCACAGTATATATGTATGTAAGCCTATGAATACTTGTGCAATGCTTGTGCAATTATTGTCGCTGAGTGAATGCATCACTACATCATAGCGTTTGCGATAATTTCAAATACGCATAACAAATACCATGAAAGAAAAAAAAACGGCGTAGCTCAGTGGTAGAGTACGCTGTGTGACAACACAGCGGGCCCGAGTTCGATTCCCATTCTGTCCTTGGTATATTTTATTCAGTTAGTTTTTCTTCTTTCGCTCGATAGTGCTTACGGATACCGGCGGTATCCGTAACACTACGCGCCGCACTTGCTTTCCCACGCAAGCCGTTATCTTTATGCCGGGCGTCGAGTCACTGCAAATGCGCGCGCAATTGGAACGCAGCCTGATGAGATGAGACTCCTTGTGGTTACCTTAAGGTGTGGTCTTCACTTTATCTTTCTCCGCGGGAATGATCATCGTAAGCACGCAACGAGTTACGATGTGTTGGCACGAAATTCTTATTTCCATTTGTTGCCCGCACCGCGATGCGGCTCTCAGGAAATCTGGAATCTCGCCATTTTCCGCAGCTCTAGACCAATCATGGCCCTGCGCCATGCTTTTTTCACCTCCTTTCCCCTCCTTGTCCAACAGGCCAGAAGCGGTATTCACGCTTTGTGCCCCTTCTCCCATTTAACGCGTTCTCGTTAAAAAGTTCTTTTCGCAGAAATTGTGGTGTCGCCGTCAACGTCGATGTCAGCATTGAGTGTGAGTGAGAAATCGCGATAGATGAAAATATTGAAAATCATCAGTCAAGCCAATATTGAACCCGGGCCTTCTGAGTAGCGAGCAGCTCTTTTACTACAGAGCCATGCCAGTTTTTTTATTTATTGCAGAGCCAC
This sequence comes from Rhipicephalus appendiculatus, assembly GCA_030522465.1. NCBI lineage: Eukaryota > Metazoa > Arthropoda > Arachnida > Ixodida > Ixodidae > Rhipicephalus > Rhipicephalus appendiculatus. The sequence continues at coordinate 143,545 of JALIZH010008745.1, read as the reverse complement.
GCCTTTCTTTTAAAATGTTTCGAAAAAAGTCACAGTTTCACCGCAAGGGTGAAGCAATGAATGCGATAGCAACGAATTCTAATGTTATTCGAAGTGAGGCTGGCAGCTAACTCTTTTGGATGCGATCTCACTCAACTCTACAAAATGCTGGTTTAAGAGCATACGGCCGCTCCAGGGACACTTCGCACGATCTCCTCGCGTTGAGAGCGGAGTAAGTAGGAGCTAGCCGCCCGCTGTCGGCTGCTGAGATTGCGAAATAACGCGTGCGCCAGCGGTGACCGCGCTCGTAAAACCAAAGGTCACAGTGGCTGCATGAGGGACCCCGCCCCCCCCCCCCCCTCGCGTCTTTCCGCGCTTGTTAAAGAAGCGCGGGGCGTTTCCTCTCTTCTTGAGCATTCCCCGTCTGGTCGAACAGGCATGGGGGATCTTATCGCATACGCCTCGGAGCGACGGAGATGGGCCGGCTCGTTTGATGTCCGCTTCAGCCGCGTTTGTCGGCCCCGCTGCCGCGCTGTTACCCGCGGGTAGAACGTACCAATGCGCTGGGGGATCTATCAATTTGGACTTCATACGCGAAGTGACGGCGGCGGCGATGGCAACGGCGACGGCAACGGCGACGGCGACGGCAAAAGCCCGTCGAAAAAAAAAACCTGTACGAGTGTCACGTAGTCCGTGGAGTCCGAGGAGTCGCATTAACGCTTGTAATATAGTACGTTATGTTGGGCCAGTTGGTGCATCGTTATTTTGAAATACGTGGCGCAAGGTTACTACAGAGAAGAGACAAGAAGAGACAGAAAGAACGCCAACTCACAACTAAGTTTATTTTCATGAAGCATTCACCATATAAAGGTTCTTGAAGGACATGCGCAGAACTTTCCACTCACTGCACGTGCAGGAAGACGAGGTTTGAAAAGATCACAATCATGATATCTGGGAACCAGCAACAAACAAATGTATCCTAATGTAAAGCCATCGAAAAAAAAACAACGGAAACCCAAACCTGCGCAAAGCTCGTGGAAATCACTAAAAAAAATGACAGACACTTCGTAAAAAACCATCTAAAAGTACATCTAGATCCAACAGTTCAAATTCACTCGTATGCAACAAAACTGATGGCACGCTGACGCAAGAATCACCTTTCTTCCTTATGTGAAAGGCTTCCAGTAACTCCCGCGCCAGCGCATCCCGGCTCCTTCCAAGTAGTCGCGTGCGATCGAACTGCGGTGTGCAGCCACACGAAGCACAGTGAAAGGGTAAATGAGACCCTGTTCCAGTCCTAATTGATAAAGAATGCTCCCTTAAACGGTCATTTGTACAGCGCCCTGTCTGGCCTATATAGACCTTGCCGCAGCTCAGGGGTATTTCGTAAACAGTGCCCACAGCACAACGCAGAAAGGGCTTTGCATGCTTCTTATCGCACGCCGCCTTGGCACCGCTCGAAGAAATGCGGGCGCAGAGCCTTGAAAGCTTATTTGGAGCAGAGAAGACCACAGGCACATGGTGCCGATTTGCAACCTTTTTTAGGTTGTGGGAGATTTTGTGCATGTATGGCACAACATGCGGTCTTTTTCTCTGGCCTTGCAATGGCTCTGGCCTCCTGCGTTCCCCTTTCAGCCTCTGAAGCAACGTTTCGGACACACTGACTAAGACCGAAGAAGGGAACCCAGCTGCAGTAAGCCGCAGTAACTGACAGGAGAAACTATCATGCACTGTGTGCTCGCATGACTTGGACAGCGCAGAACGAAAACACATTGCAGCTATAGCCCTCTTTACCACCTTTGAATGCGCGGAATCGCATGAAAGAAGACCTTTTCTCGTTCTAGGGCTGAACTTCCAACAGACATCACCGAGAGTCAAGTTACCATCACCGAGACCATCACCGAGAGTCAAGTTAATATCTAAAAACTGGAAGCTCTTGTCATTGGCAGCTCATGGGTAAAGACCAAGCCTTTTCCATGTTGTCGAAACTGGTTCAGAACCACATCTACCTCGCTAGAGAGCGTTACAGGGTTAGTAGAAATTAAAACCACGAGGAAATCGTCTACGTATCTAAAAATCTTAGGGACCTTTCCTGGGTCCAAGGCACTTACTAAATCGCAGTCAATAGACGCCAAAAAAATGCTACGCAGAACAGGTGCAACGCAGGAACCGATACAAATGCCCTTTCTTTGAATAAACAAATCATTATTAAAAGAAACAAAGGGGCTACGAAGGTAAAATTCTAAAAGTGACATAAAGTTGGTGACGGATACGCCAGAGGTATTGATAAACGTCGTGCCCCCCATGTTCCTCGATACAGTCCCTTACACAGGATAAAAGTTCATTATGGGGCACTGAATAAAAAAGATCCTCAACGTCAATCGAAAAAAACATAACTGATGTCACTTCGGCTTTTCAAGAAAGCTATGACGTCGCAGGAGCTTTTTGTTGCGAATGGATCTACAAACGCTAACGTATTTAAATTCTTCAACAGATAACGACTCACTTGCAGCTGCCAAGCACCATTTTCCGTCACAATTTACCTAAACGGCATGTGTTTTCGTTCTGCGCTGTCCAAGTCATGCGAGCACACAGTGCATGATAGTTTCTCCTGTCAGTTACTGCGGCTTACTGCAGCTGGGTTCCCTTCTTCGGTCTTAGTCAGTGTGTCCAAAACGTTGCTTCAGAGGCTGAAAGGGGAACGCAGGAGGCCAGAGCCATTGCAAGGCCAGAGAAAAAGACCGCATGTTGTGCCATACATGCACAAAATCTCCCACAACCTAAAAAAGGTTGCAAATCGGCACCATGTGCCTGTGGTCTTCTCTGCTCCAAATAAGCTTTCAAGGCTCTGCGCCCGCATTTCTTCGAGCGGTGCCAAGGCGGCGTGCGATAAGAAGCATGCAAAGCCCTTTCTGCGTTGTGCTGTGGGCACTGTTTACGAAATACCCCTGAGCTGCGGCAAGGTCTATATAGGCCAGACAGGGCGCTGTACAAATGACCGTTTAAGGGAGCATTCTTTATCAATTAGGACTGGAACAGGGTCTCATTTACCCTTTCACTGTGCTTCGTGTGGCTGCACACCGCAGTTCGATCGCACGCGACTATTTGGAAGGAGCCGGGATGCGCTGGCGCGGGAGTTGGTGATTGAAGAAAGGTGATTCTTGCGTCAGCGTGCCATCAGTTTTGTTGCATACGAGTGAATTTGAACTGTTGGATCTAGATGTACTTTAGATGGTTTTTTACGAAGTGTCTGTCATTTTTTTTTGAGTGATTTCCACGAGCTTTGCGCAGGTTTCGGTTTCCGTTGTTTTTTTTTTTCGATGGCTTTACATTAGGATACATTTGTTTGTTGCTGGTTCCCAGATATCATGATTGTGATCTTTTCAAACCTCGTCTTCCTGCACGTGCAGTGAGTGGAAAGTTCTGCGCATGTCCTTCAAGAATCTTTATATGGTGAATGCTTCATGAAAATAAACTTAGTTGTGAGTTGGCGTTCTTTCTGTCTCTTCTTGTCTCTTCTCTGTAGTAACCTTGCGCCACGTATTTCAAATAGCTTGTAATATAGCGTGGAACAAGCGTAGGATCGTACCAGGTGTCAAAGCTTGTCAAGTGCACGATGAGTGGTTGTCTTAAAGGCCCACCCATTACAAAGCGCTGAAGCATAATTGATCATTAGTCAGCAACAGCATCAACAAAGTGTGCAGCTGCGCAGGTGCGCGTGTTGCCTTACAGACGCGCATTCGGTAGTTCGCCAAATCACAAAAGGATTAATTATGACGTAGTGATCACTTCGCAACTGTACTTCCCGTAGGCAGTCTAGAATATTCTGAAACGGTCAATGTTACGCGCGCAGACGTTCTTTTCTTTGTTACAGTCTTGAGCTGTCCACCGAGAACCGAGGCGAGACTAGCGATTGAGAAATGCCAACAGGGCCCGATTACCCTGTCGCATTCTACATTGGATGGCGAAGCTCAAGCGTCCAATGCTCCGTTTGACACTGCAGTCTCTCTATTCTCAATAGTCCCCTCCTCCTCCTCATCTTAACTTCTCCCTTCTTTGCGTGCAAATTTGCTCTTCTTCTCATTTACGTTTAGGGCTGAGGGAGAGCGCGCAAGGCACACATAAACATGCTGCTAAGGAAGGCAACGGCTTCCTTTACGAAGACAAGTTCCCTCACCGAAACGTTCTCTTAAGCGACATTCTTTATTCCACGACCTCTCATCCCTTGGAGCTTTTAAAGCGGCTGATACAGAACGTAACCTGACCGCTTTCATCGGTGGCGTTAACGTCTGTGAAACTCATGCACGTGCTACGTCACGCCAACAGGCAGAAAAAGAGTGTCCCATACTCGCCGTAATGGCTACTAGCGGCGCTAACTGACATTCCCAGGTTTGATTGCACACATACGGCCGCCGCTGTAACTCAGTTGGTATAGTATAGGACGCGTTATTCGAAGGTCGCAGGTTCAGTCCCTGCCAGCGGCAAGTTATCTTTTCGTCCACTCTTCTTTCTTTACATTTACAATTCAATTACTACTAATAACATCCCCTATACTTTCTTTGGCATCATTGTTTTTTACGACGAAGTGACTGTTCATAGAACGCTTCTGTTCTCAGCTCCTAGCAATTTCATTAAGTTTTTCGTTATTTCCGGGACACGCTGCTCCCTGCCCCAGGGCGACGGACGCGGAGTCTTCCACCGGTTTGCCCAGCCAGAGGTCTGCCATGGCGAGCTCCTCGGGGAATCAGCGTGCCTGGCTCAGTACCGGTGAGGCCAACGGTGATGGTCACTGTCATATGGCTGTGGACGCGGAATCTTCTGCGGCGCTGACCGGCCAGATATCAACATTGGCAAGCTCTTCGCGAAAACGAAGCACCTGTTCGAGCACCAGCGAGGACACAGAACTGTACTCGGTGACTGGTGACGACTCGTCGGATGACAGCTTCGAGACCGTGAGAAGCAGGAAGGCTAAACGAAGAAACATCAAGCCGTCTTCACCAGCGGCGACGTTGACTTCTAAGACAAGAGAAGAACGCTGGCCGCACACCATCTTGTTCATGCCCGAGGACTCCACCATCAGCCTTCGAGCTCTAAACAGGCAAGCTCTCTCTGTGTACTTTGAGGGGGGTTGCGCCGAACGAAATTAAGGATATCCGTGTGAACACGCGGAAGAATATTCTTGCTGTGGACACGACGACTGCCAGCGCCTTAGACAAACTGCGCAGAATATCGGATTTGGCAGACATCAAAGTCCGACCGGTTATTCCCATGGACGGTGCCTGCACGGCGGGAGTAATCTACGACATTGATCTGGCCATAGCAAACTCGGACCTACCAATACTTCTAAAACCAGCGAACGAGGGTGTTGTCATCGCGAATGTACTTCGCCTCGGAAACTCCCGCTGTGTAAAGATTATGTTCAAAGGAGACTCCATTCCGTCGCATGTCAAGGTGGGACATTTCCGACATCCTGTTCGGCCATTTGTCCCTAAACCACTTCAGTGCCATAATTGCATGAAAATTGGGCACGTCAAGGGTGTTTGTACAAACACCACAGTATGCCCACGGTGTGCTGAGCCGCACGCTGCAGACGCATGTAGGGCAACAAGTCTGAAGTGCGCAAACTGTGACGGTTCGCATGATGCTGCCTCCAAGGAATGCCCGCGGATTAAGAAGGAAATTGTCATTATTAAACAAATGGTCCGAGACAATTCCACTCACCGGGAGGCTGCTGAAAGGGTACGGCGTCGGCGTAGTCGCCGACGGAGGCGTTCAAGACATGGAATCGCGCATAACCGATTTTCTTCGAGCACGAGCAAAGTAGTGAGCACGAAGCGAAATGAGGTGGACAAGCCCAACGCTGCAGATGACTGGCCTACACTTCCGCGTACGCAGCCTGCGAAGGAGCTCCCTCCCAGGCCTCCCCGCCCTACTCCTCCCTCTGAGCATATTTCAGCTGAGGATGTGTCAAGGGCCGATCGACAGATCATCCCGATGCTGCGATCCCTCGTCGCTGTCATGGCAGACCTACTGAGAAGCCTGGGAACTCCAACCGCTCGAAGCGGGTTACAAGTGTTGGACGCGCTGAGCCCCGTCCTCGCCTCCCTTGCGTAGAGCCATGGCAGGAGATCAACAACCGTTCCGCAAAGAGGTCAGAGAAGCATCAGTCATCCAGTGGAACGCAAGAGGACTTAGATCACGGATTTCTGATTTTCGTCAGTACGTGTTTTCAAACCGTTTTCCAATCATCGTAATTTGCGAACCGAAATTATCGAACCCGATCAGGCTATCGGGCTACGTATCAATCCCATCCCAAACCTGCAACGAAAGCAGCAAGGTCCTTGTGTATATTCGTCGGGAGCTGACCTACATCATTCAAGCGGTGTCGCCTCACGATGACAACAAATATGTTTGCCTGACTGTGAAGCAGAAAGCCCTCACCTTCACATTAGTCGGTGTCTACCTGTCTCCCTCAGCCCGTTTTGACCGGAAGAGATTGGATGACATACTTGCGGGCATCCCGGGTCCATGGATAATTACAGGGGACTTCAACGCCCACCACCCTCTCTGGGGAAGTTCAAAAGTCAATGCAACGGGCCGGAGACTGGCTTCATTTGCGTCGGCTCATGACCTGTCTCTGCTTAATGATGGGAGCCCTACATTTCTACGAGGATCAACGTACAGCAGCTGCTTGGACTTGACGTTTGTGTCCCGTCGCTTCGCCACAAAAGTCAAGTGGTTTTTAGACATCGAGACGCATGGCAGCGACCACATCCCCAGTTATCTCACCATCAAAGATTTCGCTAGCGGTCGACCACCGAAAACCGTGCGGAGGATCGATTTTTCCGCATTCACTACCGATATTGAAGGCGCTTGTCAAAATGGCTTGTCCTGTGGCATTGAGCAAGCAATTAAGGAAGCCGCGCAGAGTGCGATGCGCACGGTGACATGCTCTTCAAGGCCCTCAGAAACGGACGTGGAGTTAGAGCGACTCCGCGCGATTCGTCGGCGTGCGGAGCGGTGATATCGACGCACAAAATCCATTCAAGATCTACGGGTAGCAAGGCGCATGCAGAAGAAGATCCAGCGTCGTATGGACAAACTAGAGTGGCAACGGTGGGCGAAGTTTTGCGAGTCTCTAGACCCTCGCCAACCCCTCTCTCAAATATGGCGTACCGTGCGCGGTCTACGCATTTTTCCCGAACAACGTTTTCCGTTTAAAGCCTTGGCACTTTTTCAACATAGAAAGGATATCGAGGTAGCGGAAGATTTTTTGCACGAAGATTGCAGGCCCATCAACCAGCACAGGAGCCCTTAATGCTGCTAACACGCCACATTCACTAGACCCGTGCATGGACCTGCCTTTTTCCATGGAAGAGCTGGACGCGGCTCTTTCATCATGCAATCGATCGTCGTCGCCTGGGCCGGATGGCATATCATACCGCCTATTATGCAACCTCGGTGACCTTGCACGAAGCGCTTTGCTGGACGTGTTCAATGAGTCTTGGAGAGATGGAACAGTCCCCAGAGAATGGAAAGCAAGCCGTTTGGTTCCAATTCTCAAGCCTGGAAAATCACCTCTAGAGCTGACGTCATATCGCCCAATAGCGCTGGCTAGTTGCGTAGGGAAACTGATGGAGCGAATGATCCTCGCCAGACTCGAGTGGTTCCTAGAACGCTATAGAGTATATCCAGACGCCATGGCCGGCTTTCGTCGCCTTCGTAGCTCCATAGACAATGTCATTGACCTGGTGACATACGTACAACACCAGAAAATGAGCAGACGGCTATCTGTCGCATTATTTTTGGATGTCAAAGGAGCATATGACAATGTTTCTCACGAAGCCATACTCGACGCCCTCGAGTCGGTTGGTTTGGGTGGGCGAGTGTACCGCTGGATCCGTTGCTACCTACATATGAGAACATTGTTCATGCTAACTGATGATGGGCCGACTTCTGAGCATTACACACACCGTGGCGTTCCTCAAGGTGGTGTATTGAGCCCCCACACTTTTCAACCTTGCTCTCATCGGTCTCGTGGAACGCATACCAGATTCCGTGCAGATATCTATCTATGCTGATGATATTTGTGTTTGGACGTCAGGAGTAACACGTCCTCAGGTACGTGCGAGGCTCCAGAAAGCAGCGAATTCTATATCGGCGTACCTCAGAGAACAAAACCTCGAGATCTCTCCTGAGAAATCAGCGCTGGTTGCGTTCACGCGGAAGGCAATGACGTCATACCCCATCACCATCAATGGACAAAATGTCTGCTACGCAAGGACACACAGGTTCTTGGGGATCACCATCGATCGAAATCTCTGCTGGAGTCCCCATGTCGCCACTCTAAAGAAGCGCCTAACAGCCACAGCACAACTTTTCAAGTTCCTTGGTGGAAAAACATGGGGCACGTCAGTGCACGCGATGTTGCAGTTATACAGGACGCTGTTTCTGGGGTACCTGCGGTACAGCTTGCCAGTTTTGACGAACGCCTGCAAAACCAGTGTACGCACAATCGAAAACGCCCAGGGCCAGGCACTCAGAGTTTGTCTTGGATTGCCACGCTGCACATCAACAGCGGAGACCATCGCAATCGCCAAAGATCATCCGGCCACAGTGCACATTACTCTGGAGGCGCTTAGAGCGCATATTAGGCACCTTGCTCGTGCCCCTGCCCACCACCTCGCTTCACTTCCAGAAGACCGACCGAGTGCCTCCTTTTGTAAGAGAATACTGGCTTATCGTGACTTCCTTCCAACAGACCACACGCCTCCGGAACGCATCCTGACACCCCCCTTGGTGTTTGGGCCGACCAAAACTGGGCTTGACAGTGCCAGGGATCCGCAAGAAGGCGGAGCTCTCGTCGCCAGCTCTGAAGCAGTTGACTCTGCTCATGCTGCACGAAGTATACAAAGACCATATTAAACTTTACACGGACGGCTCGACAACTGTTGGAGGATCTGCAGGAGCTGTGATCTTCCCAGCAAAGGCCGAAAGCATCCAGTTTCGAAGGTCACACAAGACGACATCGACAGCCGCGGAGCTCGCGGCACTCCGCAGCGCACTCCGCAGGATCGACAGAGAAGTTCAACTAAAGTGCACTATTTTTACCGATTCGAAACCAGCTTTGCAGTGCCTTCGAACTGCTCTACGTCGTGGGCCTCAAGACCAATTGGTGCTGGAAATACGACAGCTATACCATCAGCTAATAGACAAGGGGCACGACGTAACTCTTCAGTGGTTACCAGGTCACTGCGGCATCACTGGTAATGAGCATGCCGACGACGCAGCTAAGAATGCTCATGAAAACGGCGAGATGGAACCTATTCCACTATCAAGAAGCGACGCAGCAGCAAAGATTAATATGCTCGCGCATGATGTCGCAAGGTCTATGTGGAACACGCCCGGTTTTCTCCACACCCGTCTTCACAGCCTGGATCCATGTCTACGACTTGAAATTCCATTTGGCCTACCCCGATCTGAGACGACCGTTCTCTGCCGCATGTGGCTTGGGGTGTCGTTTACGAACGCCTTTGCTTGCCGCATCGGATGGGCAGACAGTGCTGCATGTGAACATTGCGGCACTGATGAAACCATTGCACACGTTTTATGTCAGTGCCCTCAGTACAGCTCTCAGAGACAGTCCCTCGCAGCAGTGTTTGCGCGACTCGACGACGAACCTCTTTCTGAGAAGTCGATATTGAAATGCCGGGGAGATCGAGCTTCACGCCTGAAAGCGACGAAGGCGCTGTTGAAGTTCCTGTGAGCTACCCGCCTCGTTGAACGCTTGTGACACTCCTGTGTTTGTGTCTGTGTTTCTGTTTCCCTCCCTCTCTCATTCCTCTCTTCCTTACTTTTCTGTCTCCCCTTACCCCCTTCCCCAGTGCAGGGTAGCCAACCAGATACTTGATTTCCGGTTAACCTCCCTGTCTTTCCGCATCCCATCTCTCTCTCTCTATTGTTTTTTTAATTCTCATTATCACTTACCTTCTATGTGGTAATTCAATCCATGTTCATGTCTTAATCATTTCGTCGTGTCTTAGCCTAAAACAAGTTAGGCGCATTCTAACATGGCTGAACAATTTCTTAGACTTAATACTCAATAGTGCCGACGCTCCTAACTCATGCCTCAAGCGTAAAATTGTGGATAAAATATTCGACCGCATTGCTATTTTTTCTCTCCTTCAAACATCAGTTAGCAAGCAGCATATCGTACATATTGTTACGGGGTACACATCGTATTCTAACTCATCGATAATCTAGACGTCGTCAGAAAGCTAACAGTCTCCATTATCGATGAGCTAGAAAATTGCTTGGTTCCTTTCTTTGGCTGATTATGATAGGAGACGCCGACTTGGGTATAATAACTACGAGATCGCCATTAGGTCCGGCGTTGGTGTTTTTGGGTCAACAGTAAGAAAGAAATAGGATACCTTAAATTATTCAAGACCTTGCATCTACCACGCCGTGTTGCTAAGTTTGTACGTTCAAGATGCAGTCAGATCCACAGTCTCATGCCCCATGCATACGATCAAATGCAAACCTGCGTCACAAAACAGCCGTCGTGCTTAAGCCTCGGAAATTCTGGAGTTTGATTACACCCAAAGAAACAATGTGCTCTCTATCGTCAATAATAGCGTCGTTTTTACCCTTCTGATTTTGACCACTATATTTCGTTCTTCAATCTTTCTCCTGAAAAGATAGCTTTCTCGTTACATTCTGAAATGGTGATACAATACTAAAAATTAATAACGTTGAGTTTCTTTAAGCAAAGTTCCGAACATCATCTTGAATCTAAAGTATTCCTTCAGATTCCACGCCTTGTGAAAATAAGTTGCATGCAAAGAAGACAGCGAGGAGCTATGCCGCATTTTTTGTCTTTGAGCCACGCGTTACAGCGTGGATAAACGTTTCCGTGTCAAATGAGTAGTTTCGTGTAAACAGTGTGCTCACCAGGCTCTTCAATTTTTTTTTGTGCCTAAAGGGTAGCTTATGTTCTGACGTAACGTCGGCAGTCACGTTTGAGCGCAGACGTCAGTTTTACCGAAACCAAGTGAACGCACGCTATGGTGCACTGATGACCACATCATGCATACGGAGCGGTTGTCACCGTATTTTTGCAGGCACGAGCAACTCTTGACAAAAACTTGCTAAGTAGGTGTTGAATAGTAGGAGTAGGTGTTGAATACATTGTTCCAAAGTGGATAATTTGGAAAGTAAGCTGCTGTGGTACTTAACACGTCAGGTATCGCACTCATAAACACGAAAGCGCGAGTTCAAAGTTTGTACATGTCCGTCGCATTTAGATGGCGGCCAGGGGCTCCGGAACCGGGGGGGGCAGTGGGGGGCCGTCGCCCCCACAAGTTCAAAACCAGTGGGGGCATGCCCCCCACACTCAAGGATGCTCAGACATCTCCCCCCCCCCCCCCCCACCTCGCCTTATCCTACCTTGCATGCTACCGCAGTGAGACTAGAGACTCCTTTGACCAGTTAAAGGGTGCTCCCTTCCTTCAACAATCGAAGCACAATTTTCTCGAAGCCTGTGACTTCTGACACACTATTTTTCGGTGCTTTATCTGCCTAAAAAGCACTGCCTGTTTTCATCTGATTCAACATATCTTCCGTCCTGAAGTGGTTCTCTAGGAGACGAAAGGTAGCGCTCTATTCTGCAGACCTTGAAGGAGCGCGTCTCAGCGCCACGACTTTAGGATGCCTCTCGTTCGCTCCCTCTTTCTTTGTTCCTATCCAAGCCCACGAAAAGCAATCAGATAAAAAAGGTCGGTGTAAGCCCAATAGCATATAAGCACGATTTTAACCATGAACCTACTCACGAGCGTGTGGTGTGATATGGAAAAACTTTATTTAGGTCCGCCGGGGCGTGAACTAGCACGTAGCGGGCAACTCGCACGTCGGGACAGATAGGCCTAGCCTCTCCGCCGCGTCGTGGGCCTGCGGACTGCCCATAGTTGTGTTTTCAAATCCGGACTGCATAGCGCAGCATCCCACTTGGACGGTGTAACGTCTTCGTCAACCCGTAACGCAGGGCACCGCCAGAGCATGTGATCTAAGCTGGCAAAGTCTGAGCAAAGCACGCAGCCAGACTTTTTTTTTTTTGGAGGGGGGGGGGGAGGGCGGTGTCTGAGCTTCTTTTATGTATGTTCTTGCGAGTGTTTGTATGGGCACGCATATATAAGCACAAAGTGTAATAATTTCACGGCACGGCGGAGGGAAATGAACCCCCAAGCCTCCTACTATCTTCGTCATTAAACTTGTCGCTTGAAATGGTCGTTTTCTTCCGGTTCGGCCCAGACCACCTTGGTTCTTCCACACGTAATGACCGTAGAAAAAATCGAAAAGAAAGCTCGGCCCACGGTCTTGTTGCTGAAGGGTTGCGATAGAGAAGCTCTTATCAACTCATCAGGTACGTCAGCCTCCAAGCATACGGCGAGCTTTCGTGGGCAAACGCCGGGACGAATTCACTATTCGAAAAAAAAAAAAAGACGAGTTTAATATAGGATTTCCTGCAAGTGTACTTTCTTTTTCTTTTTTTTTTCAACCGCAAAGTCTTTCACAGACTACTTTTTTTTTTCTATCAAAATGTGTTACCCCTCCTCATTTTTTTTTTCTGTGTATCGGTACTATTTCACTGACATGTTCCCCGATCAGCATGCGTAGGATGGGGATTGACTACATGACGTTCCCGAAGTAATTTTTCAATTTTTCAAAAACTTCGAGGTGTGGACGTCTTCACTGGAAGGAGAAAGTATCACTTGTGAACTCACTGTTGCTCACCAAATTGACATTCGCGTTCCTAGTAAGCAGACAAAGTCGCCCTCTCGGAAGTGCTTGCTGCAGACGCCTGCTCCGGACTTTGGTTAATTGCCCTTTGTAAGCTTTACGAGCCACGTATAGTGATGCTCGTTATGCTTGAGGTAAAACTGTAAATATGAAATTAGACCCAGCTCCTTTGCATGCGTGGTGCATTAATTATGCACAGCACCAGAGCAGCATGTCACCGAAAACATTGGTCAAGCTTTCCAAGCTCTTGTTTCTAGATGCCAGTGCTGATGAACTGGTTATGAAATGAGGATTGAAGTGGGAAACTCAAAGAAAAAACGCGCTCGGGCCGCCAGCTTACCGTCGTCTGGGGCAAGGTTCCGTGAAGCAAGGTGGCATCATGATCCAACTTAGCACGTCCCAACGACTGACAGTGGTGGGCCTTGTGCGCAATAAAGCTAAAGAGATACAGGAAGTAGAACTGTAATGACAAATTACCTTATTACGATCACATTCATGCCACTGTACGGTGAACTGAGCTTTAGAAAGCGAAAAACTGAGGGATACATGTACTAACGCTCCTTCAACTTCCTCGTAGTGATCACAGACGCATTCCGGCCGTGATTCTGCAAGAGCTATTCATCGTGGTATCGTCCTCACTAGTTTTTAGTTTTGCTTCTGCCGGTGAACGCGGCGGTAATGGCGGCTGTCAGGTGTAGTGTTACCAGAGTGATATTAAGGTCATTTATACTAGTGAGCTTCGTAGTGACTCAGCGTCGGATTTCACACGTATTCAGCCGCTGTCCTGCAGAGAACTATGGGGCTTCGATGGTTTTGATCCCATGGTATATTTCTCCTCAATGGCCCAATTCTACCTGCTCTTCAGATGCCTACCGCATTCTACGGGCCCATTGAGTGGCCCTGCATGGCCCTGCCTGCCCTCACTGATCTGCCTCGATCGCCTCTGCTCACTGCACGGAGCCTCCGCTACAGTCCTCCCAAAGGAAATCGCCATTAATAAAACCACAATGTGAAATACGCTTCTACATAAACAGTATTCGGCAACTGGACGCCTCGCACGCTGACGACAGAAACGAGGCTTCGCTTTCCGTCGGTTGCTGCCAGACATCGTACGCAGGAAGAGCCGCCGCGAGAGCACGGGGATCACTTCAGACTCTCTGAAATGCAATCCTGCTTCCATGGCGAGATATTAGCTGTGAGGTTCAAAGTCTGCAGCCACATCCATCGCTGCAATTACGAATGTTGCGGCCATGCAGCGGCCATCTGCTCACGTGGGGATGTATCGTGGCGCCTTGTAATTCGCTGAGTGAAATGCGATTCGTGACGACATCGCTTCAGCACCGAATCTGGAGGAGAGAAATTGAGTAATAGATATTTGGTCTTCGCTTGCGAAGATCTCCACTGATAAGTCATCTTTTCAATTCCAAACAAAACTGCACGCGTTCTTAGATGTCCCTGTTCATTCCAGCTCAACATCATATTTTTCTCATTAGTGTCCCTTTAAGTTCCCTAACTGGCTGTGCGTATGGGAGGCCCAAGCGGGAAAGTTACACGAGAAAACATCGACTTCACTGTCGTCTTGAACGACGCGGTAAGCTACTACGATACTTCCTCTTGATACAGCTGAAGATTTCTTGTTTGATGTTTCACCTATGCTTGTATGGTGGCTTCATGAGATGGCATCAGAGTCATCTGGCCGATACGGACTACCGGTGAGGCACAAAACACAATAAAAAAAGGCTGAGGGTGCTATAAGCAAACTAGATAGGGATTCTCCCGGCGGCCGAGAAAAAAACTTCAGAAAATAATTTCACCTGGTGGTCACGTCATATTGACAACCGGAAACCTCGTTCTCATTCGTGATATATTTCCGCATTAAGCTTCCTTTTCTTCTTAGGGTAGTGCTAGTACACACACACACACACACACACAAACACACACACACACTATATATATATATATATATGAGAATAATAGTTCGATGGGCCAGTTGTCTTGGTTCAGCAACCCATATATATATATATATATATATATATATATATATATATATATATATATGAATACCGACACAAGCACTGAGACGTCGCCGCCCCCCACACATCAAATATACTTCCGGAGCCCCTGATGGCGGCCACTACTACACTTCGTGTACGTAGAGCGTAACATGCCCGAGCATGCTGGTTAGGGTAAGGTGGGGCAAAATGAGTCAAAAATTTGAAAATTGTGAATATTTATTTTTATTTCACTCTTTACCCTTAAACGACAATGCAGAAACTTTCTTTTGGGTACAAGGTATGTGCTACATAAATATGACCATGTTGCCACCGTTAAAAAGTTTATTTTAAAAAGAAATAAAAAATGCACCAGATGTCTCATTTTGCCCCAACCTGCGGGGCAAAACGAGACAGTGTGAAAAAAAAATTTAACCCTTCAGTTTTTGCAGTAGAAGCACTTGAAATTAAACTCCGTGGGCTCTCACGCAGCCTTCATGACCCCAGTCCTTGCACTCCACGCATTGAATCCAGACAGAATCCGGTGCTGTTTTGCTCCAAAACTCCTTGCAGATCAAACACCACCAGTCTTTCTTTGTGCTATTGTTGTATTTTGTTGAAAGCTTGCACTTCATTGGGATTATTCAACGATTGGACGCTAGATATAATCTGACGCATCTTCTTCGCCTCCTTTTGCCGTTTTGGTGCAGAACTGCACGGGCGTTTTGCGGCTTTCAGCTTCGTCAGCCGGGCTTCGTGAGGTGATGAATTTAAAACTGTGCTAGATTCGAATTTTCTAGCACAAATTTGGTATTGAAGGAAAACTAGATGGCGAGACGTGTTTGTGAACGGCTTGACTTGGAGATTCTTCCAAATTTGCGTTCGCCTCTTGAGAGCATCCTTGGGAACGCTGAAAAATCCCGTTGCAGCACGAATGGAGTGGGTGTCCTGAACAGCAGTCAGTGCTTTTTCACGTCGTTTTCCTCCTAGGAAGCTTTATATGATATTCTCTTGTGCGTCCGAACCTTCCTAAACAATAAAATATAATATGTAATGAGTGTAAGTAAATGGTTCACTTAATGAGACACTCTCTAAGGCAATTCAATGCCTTTTTGTCGCGTTTTGCCCCCCCCTCACATGCCCAAATTCAAAACAATTTCCGCTTTGGCCTCGCGCACCAAGTGAACTGAAATTTTGGTGGTATGTAGCCTAGTAGTATATAGTAACAATATAAATACTTACGTTGTTGTACTGACGCCAGAGTATCTTCATGCACGGATCCGAAAATTTGGCCGAGGAGAATTTCGCCCCTTTTTGACGGGTCACGAACACACTGACACCAGCCGCGTAATTTTTTCCCACGCGAACGCTGTGAGCAATCATCAACTTTTACACATAAAAAGGTGGACAACTACTAGCACCTCTCGCTGAAATATAGAAACAAAGAAAAGTACTTTCTGTATTAGCTATATAGGTCGGCAAAGCCAAAATGTCGCGTTTTGCCCCGTGTCTCATTTTGCCCCCGCCTTACCTTACTTGCAGCGTCTTTTCGTTGTACCTCATTGCATGACATGGGTACCGCTGATCGCCAACAGATCTGTACTTGCAGCTTGTTCTCGTTTTGCAGAGAGGGCGAGTACTACGCGTCGTCTTGTCACTGTTGTAACCTTGCCTGATTACTTTGGTTCAGAGTCGATCTTCGTCTGAAATTATTAGCGAGGGGGAAGAAACACTAAAAGGACGACGTGGACAAGGGCGGACAAACGTCGTCCTGTTAACGCTTCAAGCCCCTCGGTAATAACGCAACACCAACAAGCCCAAACTAGCACCCTATTTCGTTCGAAAGATACCAGGCACATATGGTCCTTGCATTGAAACAAAACGAAGAACTGTTCAACGAAACAAGAATTCGCCGTTTTGCGACGACAAACAGCATACCTCCTTGGACCATTAAAGGCCAACTCCAGATATTTTTTTAAAAGGATATATCTCAATAAACTTCCCTGGCCACGCTCCTGCAGATTTCTGTATTTATGCCAAACGGGCTTGGCTAATGCGCATATTACTTACAAATCAATTTTATTGATTGTCTGTAGCCGCGCACCTGGCTACCCACAAACATGGCCCGCATTGCATGTGTGACGTCATTTACGGCAAATCGACGGAAGTTGCGGAACCGAGGTGAAACTACAGCGTCTGCTGTCCACAAGGAAACAATCGCTTGCGCTTGGCGAGCGCTTCGCTGGTTTGGCGTGCCAGTTTCAGTTGAGCCACACGTTTCTAGTACCTTTCTATTATTACCATCAGGACAACATTATTTTATTTATTTACATACACTGCCGTCTCATTGCGAGACATTGCAGGGGTGGGTACGGAAGTTGCTTGCAAACCGGGCATAACATAAAACAAATTAGCATACAAATGAACGCTAAACTGCGTTATTTAACAAGCATATAGAGAAGCAAGTTATACAAATGCGCGTTTAACAAATCAACGTTGCATCAAATAACACGTGTAAGATGGTAAAAAAGGCACAACTATGCAAAAAGAACACAGCACATTTAAAACTCGTGAGGTACATGACGATGGATTTCTTCCGCAAATTGTGCGGAAGGCAACTGACGAAGTGCGCCGTCAAAACTATTTCAGAGTTTCGACTTTGGAATGGTGGACTGTGAAACAGACAGCAGTAAATATATTGAATTTTTTTTTAATTCTATGGCCTTACGCCAGATGTATCGCGTCTACAACGCGTACCATTTTTCATACATACACTGCAGTTCCCTATTTATTTGTATTACAGCGGAGCTGTTATGGTCGAGTTTTGCCGTGCGTCGTATGCAAGAAATGAACGTCGTCATGAACAGGCGCGCGCTCAATCACCGCCTAAGCACTCTGCACAGATGACTTACAAGCGAAGCTGCAGCGTGCGGCCCTCACTCGGTGTGCCGCCCGTGTGTGCGTTTATCAATTTTTAGTGGACCAGTGTGGTAAGCAGTGGGAATCGCATTATTTCTGTGGCACATACGCGCTATAGGAGTTTCACAGCAGAGCTGTTATGGTTAATAATAATATTAGGGGTTTTACGTCCTAAAATCACGATATGATTATGAGAGACACCGTAGTGGAGGGCTCCGGAAATTGCGTCCGTCGGTTCTTCAACGTGCACTGACATCGCACAGTAAACGGGCCTCTACCATTTCGCCTCCATCGAATTGTGACCGCCGCGGCCGGGACCGAACCCGCGACCTTCGGGTCAGCAGCACAGCACCATAACCACTGCTTCCAACGTGGCGGGTTAGAGTTGTTATGGTTGAGTATTGCCTTGTGTCGTAGATAAAAAAAATTCACAGCATATCCACGGAGTGAATGATGATGAGTGGGCGAAGCTCCGGAGGTTCACCGGTAAACCGTGAATCTTCCGTGAATTCTGCCCAGTACATCATCAACGACGTGAGATCGGGCGCGTTTATACTAAAGGGTCGATGAGAGTCATGGCGACTTGCAGCTCACTTTAATTTTACATGTACGCTGTGAATTTTTATTGTTTAATCACGCACAGGAGAAATCTCACACAGGCGCTGCCTTGGAGGTCAAAATCCAGTGCCTATATATACGGGGTGGTCAGTGAAGGGTTGTGCAGCGCGAGCAGTCGGTTTTTTTCAATCAAGAAACTCGCTAGCTGACGCTGCCTGCGTCGGCGTCGCGAGGCGAGAGAGAGGGGGGGAGACGGTAGGAGGGAGGGGGGAAGCGTAGGAGAGGAGAGGGTGAGGGCGCCCCTAAAATCGGAGAGCAGCTGCACCGCCAACGCCATCTAGCGTACCTTCACCCAACCGCCATATTGTACGCATGTCTATGGGACAGCGCCCTCTCGGAAACGAGACGAGAAATGGAATGCGTACAGCGCCATCTAGTATATCGTCACCCAACTGCACTTTGCATGCATCTCTATGGGGACAGCGCCCTCTATTGTACGATAAGGGAACACTACGGGGTACAGAGGATGGTTGACGCCGGACGCCCGACGCCGCTCGACAACCGGCCAGGTCTCGCCATAAGAAGCTTCGCTCCTAAAAAATCACCGCCATATCCACAAAGTGAATGATGTTAGAGGAGCTTGCTCGGAGATAATCGGGTAGCCCGCGAATCTTCCGTACACATCTACTACCATCATATATAACGTGACAACGTTGTTATATATACATTACATGCGGCGCTCGGGCGGTGAGCCCGAGCTGCTGCTGCGTTTCGAGCCCGCCCCACTGCTGCCTTGGCATCTGCGGTGTTCATGCGGCCGAGAGGCAATGAAGAGTGTTCCCCCCTAACTGCGTGAGCTCCCGGCGAAGAGAAAGGAAGCGCACGTGCAGAGAGTGGTGCGTGTCGCCTTGAGCGGCGCCGTCATCTAGTGAGCATTCTTGAAATCACTGGAAAGCTGGCGCCTTGAGCGGAGAAGTGTACACGCCGCCGCCGAGGCCGAGGCCGCCGCCGGACAAGGCGCGAGCCTAAGGAGCAAGCTCCTAAAAATTGTCATTATGAACCGATACGCGCTCACTTCATCCTCTTCTTCATCACAGTGCTCTTCTTCGTCTACTGCTTCGCTCCCAGGACACGTGCACCGAATGGCACGTCCTGAGATGCAAAAACTATGATGGACGAGAGAACTAGCATCTAGAAGTTAAGTAACGTAGCTTTCTGGGTGAGTTGGTTCATAGCATTGGTCGGCGAACTCACTCATGAGTCGACTCACTCTGACTCACTCAGACTCAGATTGAGCCGTGAGTAGGAGTCTGAGTGAGTCCGGGTGAGTAATATTTTGGTGAGCTTGAGTCCGAGTGAGTCCGGTTGAAAAAAAGTTTCGTGAGTGTGAGTCCGAGTGAGTTCGGCTCAAGAAAATTTTCGTGAGTGCGAGTCCGAGTGAGTTCAGCTCAAGAAAATCTTGGTGAGTCTGAGCCTGAGTGAGTCCAAAGCGTAAGATATATTGAGCGAGTCTGAGTGAGTTCCCGTTTTTTTGCCGACCTATGGTGCACAGTAATCGGAAGATGAAACCAGCGAAAAAATCACACGAAGATAGCGAAGAAGAACAACCAGACAGGACAAGCGCTGAACGTCCAGTGCTTGTCCTGTCTGGTTGTTCTTCTTCGCTGTCTTCGTGTAGTTTTTTCGCTGGCTTTATCTTCCGATTAGTATCTAGAGATAAGAAAAATAGAAAAAAAGGAGAAAGTCCTGGCGAAAAAAAGAATCAGCGGGGCGGAACTCGAAACCTCGTCCCAACGATCCGAAGGTGAGCAGGCATAGTCATGTATAGTAGGATAGTGTAATATAGCAAGGGGTGGGCATATGCAGGTTAGAGGATAAAAGCCTAGCCAATCAGGACCAGCTAGATGCCCACTGCAAATGTGGGTCGCAACACAGCTTTCCGCGACTTCGTCCAAGCTAAGCTATTATATTATATTTAACACGAGAATGTTTTATGCCGGGGTCCATCACGGCTCCACTGACGTATTTACGTCACGGATACGACGTTAAAAAATAGACACTAACAGATGCAAAGAAAGAACTACAAGAAAAGGTTCCGTCACCAGGAGTCGAACCGACGACCTCTCACTCCGCAACGCGCCGCTCGAAACGACTCCTCAACCAACCGTACGCTCTTCAGTGTACTAACGGCGAGCTATTAAATGCGAAGCATTTCTTTGCGTACTGCAGACAATTTCAGGTTTCTATATACCTAGCCGTATCTATGTATCTATCGCCTATCTATCTATCTAGCCGCCTACGTCTGGGTGCTCTCGTGATGACCTCCTTAACTTGGGGTAGACAAAAATTAGTATGGGAGGGTAAGAGCCTTTGATAATTGTCTGGTCATGACATGAATAATGTGAAAATCCCATCGTGTACGACGTCAAACCCTTTCCTCCAAACACGTGTGGCACATACCCATATACCACGCGCCGCGGTATGCTGACAGTTTATATCTACCAAGGAACGGCGAGGACAGAACAGACATTGGTAATTTGAATGCGACGGCTTTAAGAAAAACCGACATCGGCAGCGTTGACGCGATGAATGTAAAGAATATATGTTATGACGCCAGCAGGAGTCGAACCCAAGCATTATGCTTGGGTTCGCGGCCTGGAAGTTTACAATAAATTCTCAGTCAGCTAAGAATCGCTTTCTCTTCTCTCGACAAATGATGCTACATACTCAAAATCCACTGCGTCACAGGCCAATATCACGCCATTGGCTCATTTGAGCATGGTGCGAGCGGCAGTTACTGGGGCCGCCGTGGGAGGTCGCGACTTGTCCACACGTGCGCGCGCGATCGCACTGAAAAGCCACTCGTTCGAAGAAACAAAAAAGAGAAAAAGTGTTCAAGGTCACGAGGCGCACGTGACGTATCTTGTCCCCCATGCCATCCCTCCCTGCTTAGCTTCAAGCGCTTTCGTCGAGACGAGAGAAGAGCTTTCTGGCCTTTGCGCCCGTATCTCAGGCGGCGAGAGCAATTCTGCCTGCGAAACTAGCCACCGAACTATTTTCACTAAGTGCAGTGTGGGGGTAGTTTATTCCATTCCCACGACTTGCGAGCACGTTTATATCGGCCAGTCAGGACAGTGTTTAAATGAACGCCTCAAAGAGCATGCCTACTGTGTACTATTTGGCACAGGCAGCATTCTAGCGCTGCATGTGAAGGATTGCAACGGTTGCGAACCTTTGTTTCGCCAAACCAGCATTCTAGGCAGGGGAAAATCAAAGCTTGAACGCGAACTGCTTGAGGTGTACCATATCGAAAAGAGTGGCCATGTTTGTAAAAGCGAAGCTTCTGTGCTAATCACAGAAAAAGACTGGCTGTTTCTTTCAGGATGTGACTGATTATCGGGCGGATTATAGGCTACAGGTTGTAGCGTGTGCGCGTGCGCGGGAAAGGGTGTTTACGTGGATGCGTCAATAAATTGGTTGTAAGTCCGGAGACGGTGTAAGCTTGAATGTGCCTTCTTCTTTCGTCCTTGTTTTGAGTTTCGCTAGTGTTTCTCGCATCTAACATGGACCAACCGGCCCAGCTTTCCACGCTTCCAGAGAAGAGACAAAGCAATTGCAGTGTGGACAACTCTTTGTAACTCCGCTCGTACTGGGCGGATTCTAAAAAATTTTTGCGGCTGTCATTTCGTGAGGCAATAAGCTCCTTCAGTGAATTCATTCCATGGCTACTTGGAAAAGTCTTGCAGGGCCCCTTTAAGCTCCATCCACTGAAGTTTGTCTACGTGGCACTATGCAGGGCTACTATCCTCGTAAGCACAAGCGCTACATTTCAACTAACCGCTTCTGGTGTTGGTAATACCGATGTTGCTCTTGGCATCGTTACTCAAGTGTAAACAACTGGTTATATAAAACATATGCGACTGTTTAATATACATGTCTGTGCGTATAACATTTGTACGCATGTTTAGCGTCATTTCGTAACGTTTCACTCAATAAAAAGATTACACTACGGCCACCTTCTCTCCGCATGATTCGCATGACATCGATTGCCATGGTGCGTGCGATCTTCCGAATTTTTTATATACACCATTCACCGTCGGCGGTACTCAGAGCTCGGTGACTTCAGAGTGTTCTCGTTATCACTAGCGCGATGGCGCAACGGGCGCGAAGGGTGCGCTCGAAAGGTCGTCGCTCCGCGCGTTGCTACGTGCGCGCGCTTATCTCGTGCTGGAGGTGATTTGTACGGTCTTGTGCTTTCACCGCAAGTTGGCGTTGAAGATACAGAGAGCAGCACGATGGTCACTTGACTCGCTGTAGCGGCCGCATTTGGGAAAGAAGCGCGCTGCTCACACACCAAGAAATAACAAGTGGCAGTTGTTAGTTCGCGCTCACCCATGTACATAGATTTAGGTGCACGTTAAAGAACCCAGAATGCACTCGTCATGTGTATGTTCTTTTCGTGTGACCTTTCCGCTTGATGACTGAGCTGCAAGTTTCGACCTGCTTGCCGTTCTTCGCGTGACATTTTGCAGTTTGTTGCTCTAACATTCGTTCGTTCGCCCCTCTGGTGAAACAATGCACAATAAACGCTCAATTGCCTCTGTGTAGACACGTTTCGCTTTCATGTTTTACCGATTGCTATGACACAGGGATCAGCCATGTTTTTTTTTGAAGTATTATTTTGCGTTTTTTTTTCTTCTTTTTTCTTTCGTCTCTTTCCTCCAAGTTATGATTGTCACTGCAGTATGTTTGCTAAATTCCCATATTTTAGGCTCTCGCGCTTAATATCTTAACTTATGATGCACCCATCGATGTTTATTTTATTGACCTGTACATGTACTTCAGTGCTTACTTGTGCCTTTATAGTACCTACCTCATTGCGCAACACCCCACGATTGCTATGTAAAGTAATCTTAAATTAATGAAATCAGTGTCTATAGCTCACTTCTGTCATTAAACAGAGATAAGAGCATCGTCATCGTTTCGACGACAGCAGCTCCAGGCAAACCTCTAATTTTGTTATATATCCAGCGGGATGATACATGCAGAAACTGTGCCCTTTACATACTTTGTTAGCGCGGCACACACTTGCGGACATTTCTTGTGTGTTCTCTGCTGAAACACTCGGTGATTCTCGAACGTCAATGCATGCCACTGCAGAGTGTATTGACGTCGTTCAGTTTGCAGAGGACATTGTACTAGCTTTTCGCGTTGACGCAAATGGCAATGCTTCTGAAGCCAGCAGAATGAAACGTGTCTGGCAGTCAAGGAATGCAGTGCAAGAATGATTTCGTGAAATGCCAGAACATTTGACATTTATTTTACTCTTTCGCAGTTTGGCTGGAGGGTTTAACAAATTAAAGGTTTGAAGATTTAAGACAAGCACTTCTTTTAAGAACTTTTGCAGAACCTGGCCATCTCTTCCCATGTGTTTAGCTTTACAGGAATGTTCACAATAGCAAAGTATCAAACACTGGAGCGCTGATGCCCATCACTCGTTAGTTCACTGCTTTACTGTACCCCATATTCTCGCTGCTTACGTCTTTCGTGCGTTCCACCACGGGGTGGAACCGAAGTTACGAACAACCATTTAACTCAAACACCGGTTGCTATATTATTGCAAATCCTACTTGTTTTACCCATGAAGCCATTCGCAGAAATAGTTTCAATTTCATAATTTGCTAGACATAAAATGGTAGTAAGAATAGAAAGGCTCTACAGCCAAGTTCGATTTTTAGTTTTTAATTTAGGAACTGGCCCTCCGTTTCGAGACCCGTTCTGTCTCTTCTTCAGGGGGTGACTGTCCCGCCGGCTCCGAAGCTAGCACTTTCTTTACTGGTTGTCTCCCAAGGGAGACAACCATGGAATAAGTATTCCTGCTTCGCCTCAAGAAATCGCTGTTAAGTCTATACGCCTACTGTATGACATTCTGCCACTAGAAAAAAAGCACAAAAAGAAGAGAGACACAACCACGACGACATTCTGTGTGTAGTTTTTTTATAGCGGCAGAGTGTCATACAGTAAGCAATACCAACTAGGCCAAGAAGTTCTCTTAAGTCTAGACGTCAACAAAAAGGCAGCTTTGAAACTGTAGCAACATTCTTCCTAATTTCTTAGTGATGTGAACTTTTTAAACGTGTGTGTTCTCTGTATAAGTTGCAAATTTTGCGTTGTTTTATTCGTACCCTAATAATTACCAGTTTGAAAAGCTAAAATGCCACATTCAGCCGAAAGAACGAAGCTTTGGCAAATTCATGTAGTGCCCATCATTCCCATGCTGGCTGAGGCACTCAGCTCACATAGGCACTAGCGCCAGATTTTCCTGTAGTGTATTATCAAGAAACTCTACGGTCGTAAAAACTAGCGACGCTGCATTGCCATTTCGTATCATGCCTCTCGCTTGGTCCCTTGCAGCACCGATCATCCTTATTGTCAATTGTCATTGCAGCTTTCGCCGGCCGTAACAGCTGAGATTCGCCATTTGAACTTTTCGAGAAACCTCAAGTGCTTTAAAAAGCAAATATTTCGCAAGCCTTGCACCATAACCAAAAAATATAATGAAATTTGACCTATAATAGCGGTGTCAATTTCGGAAGTCAGGCTGTCCGCTCGAATGAATGTTTACATGCCGTCAACCTATGTGTTTACCGCCGCGGTGGTGCAGTGGCTACGGTTCTCGGCTGCTCAACCGAAGTTCGTGGGTTCGATCATGGCCTTCGCGGTCGCATTTTCGATGGAGGCAAGAATACTAGATTCCCGCGTACCTAGATTGCAGTGCACGCAAGAACCCCGTGTGGTCGATATTTCTGGAGCCCTCCACAACGGCGTACCTCGTAATCATATGGTTTCAGCACATGAAACCCAGCAATTGTTAACCTGTGTGTAAGCGTGTTGTAATACTAACCAGTTATAAGACGAGTGAGTGATTCCGTAACTTTGCTGCAGTGATACAGGTCCTGACGAACTTCTCTACACTCGAAGAAAAAAACTTTGTATGAGGGTGTTCCTGCCAGGCCACAATGATAGTTGCCTATTTCGCGTGATTTCCTCACTTTATAGCCGTGTGCCCCGTAATTCACGCTCGCGAACGACCTGCCGTACTCTTTATAAAAAAAGTGGCGAGCGGCGAGTTATAACGAACGGAAACGCGAGCAAGCCAGGTAAGAATTATTCTTGCATTACAGGACTCTTGGTTACAGGGCGTGGACGACACCCTAGCACACCTTCTACTGCAATGCAGAGAAAGCAACGAAGCCATACAAGCAACAGCAACAGATGCCGACCCAAACCTCCTCAGTGAAGCGTGGGAGGCTGCGATCTCCAAGCCGGACATGGTCGACCAGCGCCAACTCGTCCCGCGGGCCCAGCAGGCCGCTAGGGCCACAGGGTTCCTGGAATAAAGGACCCCCGCGCATTCACCAACTGGCCACTTATTAACTCATTAAGGCCCAGTGTACTTTAGAAAGTACACCTGCTTTTTTCGGGAATAAAAAATACACAACAGAGTATTCTGATCTTGCTCATTGGAATTTCGGACGCTAAAAGTTGCAGCAAGATAATCCTGGCTTGGCATAGTGACTCGGTACTATTTTTTTCTCTTCTATGAGTCGTTAAACTTTAGGAAAATGAGAGCGCGTCAAACGCAAGTGGTCAGTACTTTACCTTCTAAATTTATTTGAGGTTTTGCAATTTATATTGTAGCGATGCTCGAGCATACACGCGAGTCAAACATATGTATTTATTAAGGGCGAACCTGTGCCCACAACTCAAAGTGACTGTGGTCGTAAAAACTGCGAGTCAGTCGAACACCAGAAAGGATTGGTCCACCGTCTTCTTCTTCCTCCCCGCGAGAAGTGCGAGCGCGTGGCGCATACGAGCCCGATCCGGCCAGGCGCTCGTGCCACGATGATCTCTGCGCGGCACAGCAATACGGTGCGCATGCGTGCCCTGTGCGCACGGTGGTGGGCGCGTTATTTGAACGCGGGCAAGATGTCCCGGCATAATACCCCTCCTCATAAGCATCGTCCCGATGCGGACTACATGTACCACCTCTGTGGGAATGCGGCGTCTTGTGCTTCCGTGCCCAGCGGATTTCACTTCGTAAGTGACGTCGCTGACACGACGGAGTACTTCGTAAGGACCGATGTATCTGCTAAGAAGCTTTTCAGAGAGTCCACGGCGGCGTACTGGGGTCCATATCCACAGTTTGTCACCGGGCTGATAATGCGCTTCACTACGTCGCTGGTTGTACCGGCTGGAATCGATGCGCTGTTGGCGGCGTATTCTGTATCTTGCCATATGTCGTGCTTCCTCGGCTCTTTGCAAGAAATCGTCTAAGTCAGGTGGATAGCTGCTTTCTTCATTTAGTGGCAACATGGCATCCAATGGAGTGGTTGCTGTTCGGCCGAATACAAGTTCGAATGGCGTTACTCGCGTTGTTTCTTGAACGGCTGTATTATAGGCGAAGGTGATGTAGGGCAATATTTCATCCCACAGTTTATGTTCAACATCGACATACATTGAAAGCATGTCAGTCAAAGTTCTGTTGAGGCGTTCCGTTAGGCCATTTTTTTTGAGGGTGGTATGCCGTAGTTCTTCCATGATCTGTATGTGTCATTCGCATCAAACATTTCATTGATTCTGCAGTAAAAGCTGTCCCACGATCCGTAATAACGACGATGGGCACACCATGCCTGAGAACTGTGTTGCTGATGAAGACCTTGGCAACTTCGAGAGCTGTTGCACTGTACAGAGAGTCAGTCTCAGCGTGACGGGTGAGATAATCTGTGGCTATAACTATCCACTTCTTGCCTGTAGACGATGTCGGAAAAGGCCCTAGGAGATCCATCCCAACTTGTTGGAATGGGACATCCGGCGGGTCTATTGGCTGGAGAAGGCCTGCTGGCTTCACGGATGGAGTTTTGCGCCTTTGACATTCATGACAAGTTTTGACGTAGTGCTGTACTAATGCTAGCAACTTAGGCCAGTAGTATCTCATCCGAATTCTTGCGTAGGTACGGCTTGCACCCATATGTCCAGATGTCGGTTCATCATGACATGCGCGCAGGAAGGAAGAAGGAAGGAAGGAAGAGAAAAAGGAAGGAAAGGCAGGAAGGTCAACCAGACGCGCGTCCGGTATGCTATCCTACACTGGGGGATACACACTGCGCGCAGAATTTCTTCTTGCATAGATGTAGTTACAACTAGTAAAAACTTTTCGCCGTTGGGCTCGAAGTTCCTTTTGTAAAGGACACTTCCTCGAAGACAGAATGAAGGGAGCCCTCTGGAGAAAATGCGCGCGACTGAAACGTCGATTCCCTGGAGTCGTTGTATAAGCGGTAGCAAATTCGGGTCATCTGGTTGTTGCTGACCTATTTCCGATGCGTCGACGATGCCTAGGAACGGGAAGTGTTCTTCCTCTGGCACACTCCCATCAAATGGTGCGCGTGACAGGCAGTCGGCATCGCTGTGTTTTCTCCCGGATTTGTACACCACAGTAATATCATACTGTCACGTGGGTGTGACGTCGACGAAGGCAGCAGGCGACGTGTCCGAGATGAAACTGTTTATTAGGCCGAACTTGTGGCCGGTAAAGGGAGAGTAAGATTACAGCAATACACGCTGGCACTGATAGCGGCGAACAGAGCGTCGGCCGTCGATTAGCTGATCATCGTTGGAGCGCGCCGGCTTTTATACATCACGCGTCGAACATTCTAGGCTTATCACTGGTCGTCGCACAAGCTCTGGAATAATCTTGAGTGTTCGCGTGCTGTGCGCAATGTTAAGAAAACGATCTACTACAAACGTGAAGCTTCTCGAACACTGAGGCGCGATCTGCGCCAAGCGTTGCTCACAGTCTTTGCGGGGTTAAACAAAGCACTTCAAACTAACACGCGTGGCAATACCCCCCTCTGAAAAAGCATCGTCCCGATGCTTAAAACAGAACAGGGGTGGGGGGTCGCAATGCATGCAACAATAAATAACAGCAATAAAGAAAGTACAATAAACAATAAGCACAAGCGAGATAGTACAATAAACAATAAGCACAAGCAAAAAAGTACAATAATGAAGCAAAAGTACAGTCCTCAGATTCACTAGCGCGCGTAATATGGCTTGAGGCGCACGACATGGACGACTTCAGGTCGCGCACGGCCGCACGGCGACGCTGAGAGTTCGTAATGCCGTCAGGGACAACCTCGTAGTCGAGTGCGCCGAGGCGTCGAAGTACCCTGTACGGTCCGAAGTATCGTCGAAGAAGCTTCTCACTGAGTCCCCGTCGGCGTATTGGCGTCCACACCCATACACGGTCACCGGGTTGGTATTCCGTGTGGCGTCGTCGAAGGTTGTAGCGGCGACTGTCAGTCCTCTGCTGGTTTTTGATCCGTAGGCGGGCGAGCTGTCGTGCTTCTTCGGCGCGCTGTAGGTAGGTGGTCACGTCGATGTTTTCCTCGTCGGTCACGTTTGGTAACATGGCGTCGAGCGTCGTTGCCGGGCTCCGTCCGTAGACCAACTTGTAGGGCGTCAACTGCGTCGTTTCTTGTACGGCCGTGTTGTACGCGAAGGTCACGTACGGAAGGATGGCGTCCCACGTCTTGTGTTCGACGTCGACGTACATGGCCAGCATGTCGGCAATGGTCTTATTTAGACGCTCGGTGAGGCCGTTGGTCTGTGGGTGGTACGCGGTGGTCCGGCGGTGGCTTGTGTGGCTGTATCCCAAGATCGCCTGAGTTAGGTCCGCGGTAAAGGCCGTACCTCTGTCAGTAATGAGGACCTCTGGGGCGCCATGACGCAGGACGATGTTCTCGACGAAGAACTTTGCTACCTCGGCGGCGCTGCCTTTGGGCAGGGCCCTCGTCTCGGCGTAGCGGGTGAGGTAGTCAGTAGCTACGACAATCCATTTGTTTCCGGAATTCGACGTCGGGAAGGGCCCCAGTAAGTCCATGCCGATTTGTTGGAACGGCCGGCGAGGTGGCTCGATGGGCTGCAGAAGTCCAGCTGGCCTAGTCGGAGGTGTCTTCCGTCGCTGACAATCTCGGCAAGTCTTTACGTAGTGGCTGACGTCGGCGGTGAGGCGAGGCCAGTAATACCTTTCTTGTACCCTCGCTAGCGTACGGGAAAGTCCAAGGTGTCCAGCAGTCGGGTCGTCATGGAGAGCGTCCAGAACTTCTGGACGTAACGCGGAAGGTACTACGAGGAGGTAGTTGGCCCGAAGTGGCGAGAAGTTTTTCTTTAGGAGAACGCCGTTCCGCAAGAAAAACGACTCCAGTCCTCGTCTGAACACCTTTGGAACAACGGTGGCCTTGCCCTCGAGGTATTCCACAAGGCCCTTGAGTTCCGGATCGGCTCGCTGTCGTTCGGCGAAGTCATCAGCGCTTAAGGCTCCCAAGAAGTAGTCGTCGTCCTGGTCTTCCTGGGGTGGCGGCTCGACGGGGGGCGCGAGACAGGCAGTCGGCGTCAGAGTGCTTTCGTCCGGACTTGTAAACGACGGTAACGTCGAATTCTTGAAGTCTTAGACTCCATCTTGCGAGACGACCTGAAGGGTCCTTCAAGTTAGCTAGCCAACACAAGGCGTGGTGGTCGCTCACAACTTTGAAGGGCCTCCCGTAGAGATAGGGGCGGAACTTTGACGTAGCCCAGATGATGGCGAGGCACTCCTTTTCTGTTGTGGAATAGTTGGCCTCTGCCTTGGATAGCGACCGGCTAGCATAACTGATGACCCTTTCCAGTCCGTCCGTCCTCTGCACAAGGACGGCGCCGAGTCCCACGCTGCTTGCGTCGGTGTGCACTTCTGTTTCGGCGTGTTCGTCGAAATGCGCAAGTAACGGAGGCGTTTGCAGGCGTCGTTTTAGTTCTTGAAATGCTTCCTCTTGTGGCGTTTCCCACTTGAACTCGACGTCGGTTCTGGTCAGGTTAGTGAGTGGCTCGGCGATGCGGGCAAAATTTTTGACGAACCGCCTGTAATAGGCGCACAGGCCAAGAAATCGACGGACGGCCTTCTTGTCGGCGGGTGGCGGGAATGTAGCGATGGCGGCTGTCTTCTGAGGGTCGGGGCGTACTCCGGACTTGCTGATGACGTGACCCAAGAACAAGAGCTCCTCGTATGCGAAGCGGCACCTTTCAGGCTTCAAGGTGAGGCCGGAGGTCTTGATTGCTTCAAGTACTGCGGCAAGTCGCCGGAGGTGTTCGTCGAAGTTTGAAGCAAACACAATGACGTCGTCTAGGTACACCAGGCAAGTCTGCCACTTCAATCCTGCCAGTACTGTATCCATAACCCGTTGGAAAGTCGCAGGCGCCGAGCAAAGACCGAAGGGCATGACCTTGAACTCGAAGAGGTCGTCTGGTGTTATAAACGCGGTCTTCTCTCGGTCTCTCTCGTCGACTTCAATTTGCCAATAGCCGGTCTTGAGGTCCATCGACGAAAAGTACCTCGCGTTGTGGAGTCGATCCAGGGTGTCGTCAATCCGTGGGAGAGGGTACACGTCCTTCTTCGTTATTTTGTTCAGGCGGCGATAATCGACGCAGAAGCGTAGAGTTCCGTCCTTTTTCTTCACTAACACCACGGGTGACGCCCACGGGCTCTTTGAAGGCTGGATGATGTCGTCGCGTAGCATTTCGTCGACTTGGTACTTTATGGCCTCGCGTTCCCGCGTTGAAACTCTGTACGGGCTCTGACGTAGTGGCCTGGCACTTTCGTCTGTTATGATGCGGTGTTGTGCGACTGGGGTCTCTCGAACTCTTGATGACGACGAAAAGCAGTCCTTGTATTGCAGGAGCAGGGTTTTCAGCTGTTCTTGTTTGTGCGTCTGAAGGCTCGGATTGACGTCGAAAGTTAGTTGGTGAGCTTGGTTCGTCGTAGCATGTTCGGGAAACGCGGCGAGAGCGAGGGCGTCGCTGGCTTCCAGAATTTCTTCGATGTAGGCGACCGTCGTGCCTTTGCTCACATGCTTGTATTCGTTGCTGAAGTTCGTGAGCATCACTGTTGCTTTCCCTTCACGCAACTCGGCGATGCCTCTTGCGACGCAAATCTGACGGTTTACAAGCAGGTGCTGATCGCCCTCGATGACGCCTTTGAAGTCTGTGGGTTTTTCGGTGCCGACGGAAATGATGACGCTGGAGAGAGGCGGAACGGTGACGTGCTCTTCCATCACGTTCAGTGCAGGGTTCCCTGGCGTCGCGTGGGGCGGGAGCGCTTTTTCTGAGGTTAATGTTATCGACTCAGACCTCAGGTCGATGACGGCGCCGTGGTCACTTAGGAAGTCCATTCCAAGTATCGCATCCCTGGAGCAGTGTTGTAGGATTACAAAGCTCGCAGGATACGTCCGGTTATTAATGGTGACTCTCGCCGTGCAGACTCCAATCGGCGTTATCAGGTGGCCTCCAGCTGTCCGGATTTCGGGTCCACTCCAAGCGGTCTTTACTTTCTTCAGCTTGGCGGCGAATGGCCCACTGACGACGGAATAGTCGGCCCCAGTGTCGACGAGAGCGGTGACGTTGTGGCCGTCGATGAGAACGTCGAGGTCGCTAGTCCGTCGCCTTGCGTTGCGGTTAGGTCGCGGCGTCGGATCACGGCTGCGTCGTTTTGTTGCGGTGCTTCCATGCTGCGTCGTCAGGTCTTGTTCGGTCCGCGAAGTTTCGTCGGCAGGGCTTCGTCTGCTTCGCGTCGTGTTCTGCAGGTCTCGTCGCGTTGTCGTCGTCGGCGGCCGCGGAGGATCTTCGGCATTTCGTCGTACAGCAACCGCACCTCCATCGGTTGCTGCCCTTAGTTTCCCGGATACGGGCTAGGCGACCGGCCCCGGTTTGGGCCAGTGTACTGCCGGCGGTGCGGTGACATGTAGCGGCCGGGCGACGGCGAGCGGGAAGGTCGTCGTTCTCGCCACTGTGCTCCGGCGAGGTAGTCGTCGATGTCGCGAGGCCGTTCGCCTGGCTGCGGACGCGGCGCGTTGACGGCGAATCCGCGTAGCCCCATCTGTCTGTACTGGCATCGGCGGTACGTGTGGCCGGCTTCTCCGCAATGGTAGCAGAGTGGACGGTGGTCGGGGGGCTCGCCAGATGTCGGTCTTCCTCGGCGTGTACCGCTGGCCGGCAGGCGGGCGAGATGGCGGTGGTGGTGGCGGCGGCGGCGTCTGGCGACGGTAGTGCTGCTGTGCGGCGTCCTGACGGGGGGCGTGGAGAGGGTGCGTAGCGTCGGGCTGCAGCAGCGTAACTCAAGGCCTGCGGCTGGGGCTGTGGTTGTTCGGGAATTCCCAACGCTTTTTGGACTTCATCACGAACAATGTCAGCGATTGAGTCCACTTGAGGCTGCGGCGAGGGTAAGAGCTTGCGCAGTTCCTCCCGAACGATCGCTCGGATCGTTTCGCGTAGGTCGTCGGGGCAGAGCGATTGAACGTCTGCGTACGCTGGCGTCGAGCGGCGATTGAATTGTCGGGTGCGCATCTCCAGCGTCTTTTCAATTGTCGTCGCTTCGGAGATGAATTCCTGGACAGTGCTCGGTGGGTTCCGCATCAGACCCGCGAACCGCTCCTGCTTTACTCCTCGCATGAGGAAGCGAACTTTCTTGTCTTCCGGCATTTCGGGGTCGGCGTGGCGGAAGAGTCTGGTCATCTCTTCTGTGAAGAGCACCACGTTTTCATTTGGGAGCTGTGAGCGGGTTTCAAGCAGCGCTTCGGCCCTCTCCTTGCGGATGACGCTCGTGAAAGTAGCAAGGAACCTGGTGCGAAATATGTCCCACGTTGTCAGGGTTCGCTCTTGGTTCTCGAACCAGGTACGAGCGGCGTCCTGCAAGGCGAAGTACACATGTCTAAGCTTGTCTTCGCTGGTCCAGGCATTGAAAGCGGCGACTCGGTCGTATGCCTCGAGCCAGCTTTCCGGGTCTTCAAGTGCTGAACCACGGAAGGTCGGTGGTTCCTTGGGTTGTCGCAGCAGGATGGGCGCGGACGGCACAGGGGCTGTCATCGTCGCTGCGGTCGAGGTCAGGGTCTTGGTCTGCCGGGTCTTTTCAGGTAGAAGCCCGTACTCTGGCGGTAGACCTAGTTGCCTGCGGCTTGTTCGCTGTTCGGGGTTGTCGTCGACGTCTTCTTGACGACTGGCGCTGGTTTCACGGCTTGACGGGGGCGTCCGGTACATGAAAGAAGCAGCACCTCCACCAGATGTCACGTGGGTGTGACGTCGACGAAGGCAGCAGGCGACGTGTCCGAGATGAAACTGTTTATTAGGCCGAACTTGTGGCCGGTAAAGGGAGAGTAAGATTACAGCAATACACGCTGGCACTGATAGCGGCGAACAGAGCGTCGGCCGTCGATTAACTGATCATCGTTGGAGCGCGCCGGCTTTTAATACATCACGCGTCGAACATTCTAGGCTTATCACTGGTCGTCGCACAAGCTCTGGAATAATCTTGAGTGTTCGCGTGCTGTGCGCAATGTTAAGAAAACGATCTACTACAAACGTGAAGCTTCTCGAACACTGAGGCGCGATCTGCGCCAAGCGTTGCTCACAGTCTTTGCGGGGTTAAACAAAGCACTTCAAACTAACACGCGTGGCAATACTCCTGTAGCCTAAGGCTCCATCTTGCTAGTCGGCGGGACGGATCCTTGAGATTAGCCAACCAGCACAGGGAATGGTGGTCACTGACTGCTCGCAATGGTCTACCGTAGAGGTACGGTCGAAATTTACTTATTGCCCAGATGACCGCGAGACATTCTTTTTCGGTTGCAGAGTAGTTTGTCTCAGCTTTGGTGAGCTTGCGGCTGGCATAGGCTAGCACTTTCTCCTGACCATTTTGCCACTGGACTAGGATTGCACCGAGGCCGTCATTACTCGCATCGGTGCGAACTTCAGTGTCGGCGGTCTCATCGAAATGGGCAAGGATTGGAGAAGCTTGCAGGCGTTTCCTTAACTCGTCAAAGGCGTGCTGTTCTTCGCTTTCCCACATAAAGAGCACGTCGTCTCTTGTTAGATTTGTAAGTGGTTCAGCAATCTTCGAAAAGTTTTCCACAAATCGCCTGTAGTACGCGCGTAAACCTAAGAAGCGACGTACTGACTTTTTGTCTCTGGGTGTCGGGAACCTCGCGACAGCAGCTGTCTTTTCCGGATCTGGACGAACGCCTTTCCGAGCTAACGACATGTCCAAGGAATCGCAGCTCTTCAAAGCCGAAGTGGCATTTTTCTGGTTTAATGGTCAAGTCTGCTGTTACGGATCGCTTCCAGTACTATACGGAGTCGCTCTAGATGTTGGTCAAATGTGGCGGAAAACACAACAACGTCATCCAGATACACCAAGCATGACTGCCATTTCAGTCCCGCGAGGACAGCGTCCATCATTCTCTGAAACGTCGCTGGCGCGGTTCACAGGCCGAATGGAAGCGCTTTAAATTCGTAGAGGCCATCTGGCGTTACGAATGCCGTCTTTTCACGGTCCCGCTCATCCACCTCGATCTACCAATATCCGCTCTTGAGATCCAGGGAGGAGAAAAATTTTGCACATCGCAGCCGATCCAGTGTATCATCGATACGTGGCAGAGGGTATACATCCCGTTTAGTTACGCTGTTCAGTTTTCGATAGTCGACACAGAATCGAAGTGTGTTATCTTTCTTCTTAACAAGCACTACCGGAGACGCCCATGGACTGTTGGAAGGCTGCATGACGTCATCTGAAAGCATCTCCTCGACTTGCTTCTTGGTGATTTCTCTTTGCTTATGTGACACTCGATATGGGTGCTGGCAGATCGGTCTTGTAGCGTCTTTTGTTATAATCCTGTGCTTCCAAATAGACGTGCTTCGCACCTTCGAGGAAGTTGAGAAGCAGTCAGAAAATTCCTTTATGAGGGCACGTATCTGTTTCTTTTGAGTTTCTAGGAGGTTATGGTTGACGGCAACTGATGTGTCGACGTTGCAGGTCCCTCGTGGAGTGGTTGGCGTTGTCGTTAAGGTGCACAGATGGGTTGCCGTGCAGAACTCGTGGAAATAGGCGATACCGGTACCTTGGGCGATGTGTTGACATTCATTCCCGAAATTCGTAAGTAGGACATCTGCGCAGCCGTTGGTTAATTGAACAAGACCTCGAGCCACGCAAATTCCTTTGTTCAAAAACTGCCCTACGTTTCCATCCGCTATTCCTTCGCGGTCATGGAATGCCTCATTCTCGACAAGCACCATTACACTGCAGCGTGGCGGCACGGTGACGTCATCATCAACAACGCGTAGAGCAGTCAGGCGTCGCTCCTCCGATTCCTCCACAGACATGGCTTGTTCGGTAGAAAATGTTACACTGGACCTACGCAGGTTAATTATGGCGCCGTTAGCTTGTAGAAAATCCATCCATAATATGAGCTCCCTTGAACATTCCGCCAGTACAATGAAGTCGGCAACGTAAGTAAAGCACCTTATTTCGAGCCTCGCCGTGCACCTTCCAAGGGGCGTAATAATGTGACCACCTGCCGTACGTATCTGCGATCCAGTCCATTTCGTCACAACTTTTTTCAGTTTCTTTGCCAATTTGTGACTTATTACCGAATAATCAGCGCCGGTGTCAACTGAGGCATTCAGCTCGTATCCGTCTATTTTCAACCGCAAATCTGAGGTAATCTTTTCGCTGCTACTCTTATCTGCTAGAAGCATCGTGTCGTCTCCCTGAAACCATGATTGAGGATCTTCGTAGCTTTGGTTATCAGCGGCCTCACCTCCACAGGTCGCTTGCTTCAGTTTTCCGGGTGTGGGCTTGGAGTACGACGCCCAGGCATGGGAGATGCACGTGGGCTGGGTGATCGGTAGCGCATGGGCGATGGTGATCTTGGCTGATGCTGGCGTGGAGTGAGTGGACGCTGCCGCGTGGACAGATATTCCTCGATCTCTGCTGGCCGTTCTCCGTTTCGAGGGCATGGTGCATACAAGGGAAAGCCCCTTAATCCAGCCTTGTCGATAAGGGCAGAACCTATACAGGTGACCCGCTTCTCCGCAATGGAAGCACAAAGGCCTGCGCTCGTCGTCACGCCAGACGTCACTTTTCCGGGGCCTTTGCTCCCCATAATGAGCTGCGCTACGTGCTGGAGGCAGGTAGGTAGGCGTTGGTTCCGGCGGACAAGGGGCGCTGCGTGCTGTCGGCGGGTAAGGAGTCGCCATCGTAACTTCTGCATTACTGTATACCGCCGGTTGCCTGAGCACCTCGGAGTACGTTGGGACGCGTCGAACTGGCGGCGGCTCACGTTCCGGCCCCCGTATGGCCTGCATCAGTTCGTCCCGCACAACGTCGACAACCGATAAGGCTGTGGTAGTCTGAGGAGCTTGCAACTTGCTGAGCTCTTCTCTGATCACTGATCTGATGAGCTCGCGCAGGGCTTCGACGTCGTTCCGCACGCTTCCGGGGAAGGCATGTGCAGGCGCGCAGTTTATGTCCCGGTTGTATTGCCGAGCCCGCTGTTCCAGCGTTCTTTCGATGGCTGTCGCTTCCGAATGGAACTCGGCAACTGTGTGAGGTGGGTTGCGGACGAGAACAGCGAATAGCTCTTGATTCACTCCACGCACGAGATGGCGCAGCTTCTTATCTTCGCTCATGCTGGGATCCGCACGCTTGAATAGGCGGTCATGTCCTCGATGTACATCGCCACACTCGTTCGTGAGCTGGTTCCTGGTTTGAAACGCAGCCTCTGCCCTTTCCTTGCGGTCTGTGCTGGCGTAAGTAGACAGCACTTGTCGCCGAAATTCTTGCCACGTAGACAAAGAGGATTCGTGGTTTTCAAACCAGGTCTTCGCAAAGTCCTCCAAAGCAAAGTATACGCGACGAAGCTTCTCTCTCTCGTCCCATACATTCAAGCTCGCCACTCTCTCGAACAGGTCCAACCTGTCTTCCACGTCTTCGAACGAGTCGCCATGGAATACTGGCGGCTTGTGAGGTTGACTGACGACCACTTGTGACGTTGCCACCTGACTAGTCATAGTGGCGGCGTCCATTGTCTGAGTTCTCCTTGGCGTGAAATAAAGAGGACTGAACTCAGGCGAGTCACCTCGAAGGCGACGGCTGGCCCTCTGGTGCACAGGTGTCAGCTCCATAGGATCGACTCGCTGGTGGTCGGGGCTACGCTGTCTTGCGTTGGTGGGGCTTCGATTCATTACACCGCACCTCCACCAGAAATGTAGCGATGCTCGAGCACACACGCGAGTCAAACATATGTATTTATTAAGGGCGAACCTGTGCCCACAACTCAAAGTGACTGTGGTCGTAAAAACTGCGAGTCAGTCGAACACCAGAAAGGATTGGTCCACCGTCTTCTTCTTCCTCCCCGCGAGAAGTGCGAGCGCGTGGCGCATACGAGCCCGATCCGGCCAGGCGCTCGTGCCACGATGATCTCTGCGCGGCACAGCAATACGGTGCGCATGCGTGCCCTGTGCGCACGGTGGTGGGCACGTTATTTGAACGCGGACAAGATGTCGCGGCAATATGTTGAAAAAACGGATTGCTTGTGCTTAAGCAAGAACGAAATAATGTCTGCAAAGCGCCGTAAGTGTATAGAGTGCATAGTCTTGCTTTGAGGTGTAATCCAATGTGGGTGTACTTTGCATAACACAATGGCACTTCGTGGGAGCACACATGTGCCTATTCTTGTACGTTGCCTCAGAGACTGAACCAGCTATTTTCTTTAGAAGAATACCGTTCTTCAGTTGTCTGAGACTCACGAGGCTGCGACAGATGCCGCTGTGAATATACGAGAGCCCGTCGATGTTTTCATTGTCGCTTCTGACCCTAACATTGAAACTTAGGAGGAGGAGGGGAATGACGATGGTACGAACGGATGCTCCCTGCCAACGATAAAACACATGCAACAAAAGCAATACGGGGAATTTTCTGTTTTTTATCCAGGAAACAAGTTTTCTTTCCTAAACGCCAAAGGCAAAAGCATAGTTGCTATGCTGACGAATGACAACACAGTGTAGTTTCTATGCTCTGTAACCAGGTGGCCATCCTCTGAAAAGAAAAAAAAAACACGTAGTGCCATTGCCAACCGTCTTTAGCAGTGGTAACAATGACATGGAAAGGGCTGAGCTCTACGATTATGCTGTGCATGAACTACAGAATTATCATTCCTTAGAAAAGGGTACCTAGCCCCAACTTACCCAGATGATAGAAATGGCCGCAGACAACGCATACAGGGTGTCCTACTGCATTGGAGGTTTCAGCAGATCCTCTACGCGTTGACTATTTTAGTTTAGTCACGTAATAGCAAGACACTCACTGGGCCTTGTTGTACCCGACAGAAGTATCAAGAGATCTCCAGCGTCAGCTGTGCTTCCTATTACACTCTAGCCATACGGATATTTTCACAAGAAGCTTGTAAAACAATTCAGGTCTGCCAAAATACATCGAAATGGTGTTGCAAGAAGCCTGGCGTTATGCTTTCAATAAAGCGCTGGTGCATCAATAAGTTGCATGGGCCAGAATAACGTTGGTATTCGTTTGGCAAGGCCCTACTCTCCATTGTTGCATCACACCAGCTTTCCTGTTTACGCGAAAATCTTTATTGTCTCACGCTCACGTCCGTCCGTCCGTCCGTGTCCGTTCGTCCGTCCGTCCTTCCCTCCGTCCGAGCCCTGGCACGGTGCCAGGTGGCCGCGGGGGTGCGCAAACGGACGCCGGTCGCGTCGGACTCTACAGCGCTCGCGCTTTGCTTGCGTAGCGTCCCTGTGCCCAGCGTTTCCAATCATACAAGGAGGGAGACGCGCGCATCGCGTTCCATTCTGACCGACCGCGTCTCAATGGACACAGGCGTTCGCGGAACACACTTTGGAATTTACTAAGTGTCCGTCAATTTAAGCGCTGGAACGCGGATGGCGTCTGCACGATGCGCAAAGCGCGAGAAAATACGAACGCATGCGAACGGAGGCAGATTAGTCTCCCGTCTCGCTGCGATTTGCGGTAAAAAATTAGAAAAGGAAACGCGCACACATTCCCGTTTGTGTGCCATTCCACTGAGAGTGTAAAAGAAAAAAGAGATGGCACAGTCAGTCGATGGCCATAAGCTTTCACCGAACATACTTTGGAATATACAAAGTGTCCTTCAATTTTGATAGGTCGAGGGCCCAGCGTACTTTCTAAAGTACACTATCATAACTTCTGAAACAATTCATGAAATTCTATGAAAATTTGCACGTGTTGTTGTTCATTGAATATAATTAAATGTGCGAAATCTCAATAAAATCCAACCAGTAGTTCTCTAGTGGGCCTTAATGGGTTAATAAACGTTTTTTTCTCTCTCTCTCGTAAAGGATAACTGGCGCCCAAGCACTCCGTACAGATGGTTAACCAGCGAAGCTGAAACTTGCGGCGACACGCGGTTGCAGACGTCGCAGCCGAAGCCGCTCGAGAAACTCCCACCGAAAGCGGGTTTCAGCCCCGGCGAACGCGTTTCCGTCAGTGCCTCGTTGACGCTGTTCAGCATACAACGGCTTTTCCTCGGCTCGCTGCTGTCGCCTGCATTCGGCTCGGAAGGCTGCCGGATCCTCGGAGCGCAGTTGCTGCTTGCGCTTCGCCACCCGGGCCTGTTATTTTGCCCGGACTGCTGCATCTGACCGGCGAACATGAATTCTCTCACGGATCTGCTGTCGGCGCTGTTCTTGAAAATGCAGCAATATGGATGCAGCAATATGTCTGCTATTGGGGCGTTCGTACGATCCGTGCCCTCCTCCTGCCCTCCTCATGTGCCCTCCTCAGTTGAACCTTCCTGCAATGCCAAACTCTTCACGCGACCGTGAGCCTGTCATGTGATGTTTGTTTACATCCCTCCTTTACCTGTCGACCTGCTTGACGGCTTTTTTTTGGCTGAGAGGCGACACGCGCGCGCGCGGACAGGGCGGGGCCGAATTACCTCCTTTTCCATCATCTTTATTTCCCTTCTCTCCTACATTCCTACATTCCATCCCTGTACAGCTCTCTTGAGGAGACCTCTACTGAGAGACGGCGCTGCACTTTTAGGGGCGAAGCACCTTAGGGTCTAGCCTTGTCCGTTGTGCGTTGTCCGGCACAGCACATAGAGGTACCCACTATACGCCCTGACGATGACGATGAAGAATAAGCCCGTTCGCACATGCAAGGGACCCGATGACGATGACGCTGCAATCATGGCACAGCACATGCAAGGTAACCACTATACGCCATGATGATGACGATGACGCTGATGACGACGAAAAAT
Source organism: Rhipicephalus appendiculatus (assembly GCA_030522465.1). Classification (NCBI taxonomy): domain Eukaryota; kingdom Metazoa; phylum Arthropoda; class Arachnida; order Ixodida; family Ixodidae; genus Rhipicephalus; species Rhipicephalus appendiculatus. The sequence continues at coordinate 103,122 of JALIZH010008745.1, read as the reverse complement.
AAGCTCGTTCCAGACCACACATTCTCGTTCTGCCATCACGGCACAGCACATGCAAGGTAACCCACTATGCACCGTGACGATGATGGTGACACTGATGACGATGAAGAATAAGCGCGTTCCTGACCACACATTCCCTTTCTGCCATGGATGAAAACGATCTTGAATTCGCTCACACTCGCGAAAGGCAAAGCGGCAAAGCCGACAACAAGCTGCTACTCCGGCGACGAGAGCGCGGCATGCGGCGGCTCAACGTCTACGCAGACAGCAAGCTACCGCCGCGGCGAGGGCTCGGAAAGCAGCGGCAAAACGGCAACGCCGACAACAAGCTGCTGCCCCGGAGTTGAGGGCGCGGAAAGCGGCGGCTCAACAGCAAACACACGTTGTATATACTGTACACATGCGTTATCACTCATTTACACGCTCGAGTGGGCCATGTCACGGGTTATTTAGGGTAAGAACGATCACCAGTGCTTCGCCCACTCGTCATGATTCTCTTCGCGGAGATGCGGAGATTTTTTCTTCATTTTTCTCTCTTTCAAAGCCACTCCGTTTAAACTGCTGCGCGCGGGCTCGGCGGCACGGCTGCCGTCTAGCCCACGCGCAGTGATGAACGACGTCGCTGGCGGCGCTCCCAATGGCGCGCGCGTTTGGGGGGCGACGTTGAGGACGACGTAACTCACGGAGCAGCCAATGGAAACGTTTAGTGTTTCTCGTGGCGAACGGTTTTTTGTTTCACCTAGCTATACACAGCTTTCGATGTAAAAGGAAATGGCAGGATGTGCCCAACTTAATTAACTGACATTATATACTGCGCCTTGCTAGGTGGTGCAAGAAATGCTTATAGCGCACTGCAGTATCGCCTCTTTTCTCGCTGACAGCACATGCTCAGAAATTAATATTTCGTTGTCCATGTGTGTCGAATAGAAATGGAGCCTCGCGGTAATATAAAAATTGATTATGTTAGCTCTGATGTCCTAGTAATGGTGCACAGCCAAAAACGGGCAAAGAAGCTGTCCTTGATTGCTTCAATATCACCCAAAACAAGTTGTCAAACACACACTGGCTGTCAAGTGTCTCGAGCATTGTTTCCCACTTTCTTGGCAGCTGATGGACGTAGCCTGACTGGAATTCCTTAGGGCGGCATTGAGTGAAGTTGGTATCCATCTTCTGAAGTGCTTTGGAATCAGTCTCCAAAAGTTAAGACATTTCTGACAGGTCTCTGAGGTGGTTTGAATTGATTTGTAGTGTTCCTTTGTAGCCGCTCATGAAACCCAGCAAAAAACAAGATGGCACTCTTCAGCCATGCCCCTGTCAGAAATGCAAAATTGGAGGATCTCCTTCCCCAGCGATCACCATTCACAAGCAATGATGAAAGGAACCAAGCGAGCACGGAGAAACGTGGTAGGCGCCGCGAGTGGCTACAGTTTGCGTCTCAGCCGGGTGCGACAAGCCAAGCAGAATGGAACTGAACAGCAGCGCCCATTCACCCGTCAGCCGCGTGTGTCGGCTCGCGAGCGGAGCTGGGAAACTGGGTCCCAGGAACTTTGCCACCAGTCATTTCAGGCATAGACACGTGGTTCACGTCCATAACACAGACAGTTGACTTTATCTGCGGGACAGCGTTGGCAGTTTCAGTAACTGGAAACTCGACGAGCATTGACGCATTCTTTACTTTTCTTAGGGATACGACGACAGCACCTTAGTCGAGCACTGAGCATCGACCATGGAAGTGGGGGATATCTTCAGAGTCAACCTCATGAACACTTTCACAAACGTCATGAGCAAAGAAGGTCGACACGGTATTGCAAAGCCATGTGCAGACCTTCAAAATAGGAGTGTCACGATTTTCACAGAAGAAATTATACACCTGTTTGGACACGCCGATCCGGCCACGTTGGATAGAACTAAAAGAAAGTTGGGCTCGATATGCGCAGCGTGAAACGAGAACGTTTTGTCGCAATAATACAGACTTCTTAGACGGCACACAGTTGCGCTGCTGCGCACGAACAGAAACAAGATAGGATGAGGCACACGAAGCGAAACCAACAACCGTGTTTATTTCGAAGATTGCATGAGCCTTTTGTACACATGCCTACAACACATTACGCATGTCGCCCTGATAGGTTATCTTTAGACCTGGTTACTACCCCTCGAAAGCGCTCTCTTTTACTGACAAGGCCGTGGACGGCCTTGCTGATGCATCCATCTTGTAATTTAGAGATGTTTTATGCTTCTCTTACGAAACGCGTCATTTCATTTTTGTTTCTAGGTATTCTTGCGCACTGCTCAAACCTTCGCTCGAGCCCGCAATTCCTGCGATGCATTATGAACTGGCTACCTGTTTCATTTTTAAAAGAGTGGTAAGCTCGGCTAGTTGGTAAGGATGCATAATAATAATTAACAGCACGAAAAGAACGAGAGACAAAAGGATGCATACTACACAGTAGAAGCGCTGACTGCCAACTGAAACATTAATTGCGCCATAACCCATGCTTAAATAACAAAACTGCATACCACTCGTACATGGGGCCGGATCAAAACAACATACCAAAAAAACAGGGTACAAAAAACAGCAAGATTGAAAAACTATGTGCGTAAGCTCAGATAGTCTACCTCTTTGGCGAGCAAGTCAATCGAGGGCAGAGCGACGCATGTGTCGGACAGTACGCTGATGTGGGCAGCTTCCACGATTTCCCGCTGCACTTGCGCCCTGTGCCGATAAAAAATAGTGGCGTTATCAAACAGAGGAACACAACCACAATCGCGACAGTGTAGCGACAAGTGCGAGCTAGCATGGTCTTTTAAAGAATTGTTGTGCTGACGCAGGTGCACATTAACGCGGCGCCCCGTCTGCCCAATATACACACGGTCACATGAAAGTGGGATCGAGTGTACTTGCAGCAAGGAATATACTAATTCACGTGCCTAACTTGACAGGCGCTGTCCTGTTTCTGCGATCTGCTAGCAATACGACGGTCAACTTTCGCACAAAGCTTGCCTACTCAGATAGTTTTTCAAACTTGCTGTTTTTTGTATCCTGTTTTTTTTTCGTAACCGCGCCTCTGTGTTCGAGAACCTTCCCGATTTTAGTAGATATTTTTGTTAAGATTGCGCGCAATACGCGACCACTCAAGCTTATTCCAGAGCTTGCGCGACCACCAGTGATAAGGCTAGAAAGTTCGACGCGTGATGTACAAAAGACGGCGCGTCCCAGCGATGATCAGTTCATCGACGACCGACACTCTGTTCACGATATCAGTGCATTGCTTCCTGTAATTTGACTTTCCGTTTCCCTGTCACAAGTTGAATCTAATAAAGAGTTTAACCTTGAAGAAGCCGATGGCTGCCCTCGTCCACATCACGACAGCGTGACAATGCATGCACGCACATATACAAACAGATGTACGAGCATACATAAAGAGTGCTTGGACCACACCTCTTCCCCCCTCCGACGCCCCGAAAAAAAATTTGGTTACACCAGTTAACCTCCTTAGCTTTGCCACATTACTTCACTCAACTCTGGTTATACCATGGTGGGGCCAATCTGTCAGCCATTATTAGGACAACTCAAAGCACCAATCGATGGAGTTGCGGCTGCTGTTCGCCCAAGTACCCCAGATCCCCCGACACCAACGTCGACGCTTCAAAAACATTTCCACGAAGTAGCACAAGCTCTCTGCCAACCACTCGCAGCCTCGCTGAAGAAACTTCACTCCTGAAGAAGGACTACACGACGCCACCTAAGCGCAGCCGTGATCCAACGCAGCTAACTCCAACGCAACATTAAGAACTGCCGACCTCGGCGTACTTATCGAAGGGCACGACGTCACCACTCCGGTCATCTGCCGCCACAGAGCCGTTCTCCGCCAAGTTGAGGAAACTGAAGTCTGCTCGGAAGGACCCGAAATCCAACACCTAGAGGTCTCCTACTAAAGTCGGCCCCGGAATCTGCGCAGCAAGAGTCACGGTTTAGTATTGCCACACGTGTTAGTTTGAAGTGCTTTGTTTAACCCCGCAAAGACTGTGAGCAACGCTTGGCGCAGATCGCACCTCAGTGTTCGAGAAGCTTCACGTTTGTAGTAGATCGTTTTCTTAACATCGCGCACAGCACGCGAACACTCAAGATTATTCCAGAGCTTGTGCGACGACCAGTGATAAGCCTAGAATGTTCGACGCGTGATGTATAAAAGCCGGCGCGCTCCAACGATGATCAGTTAATCGACGGCCGACGCTCTGTTCGCCGCTATCAGTGCCAGCGTGTATTGCTGTAATCTTACTCTCCCTTTACCGGCCACAAGTTCGGCCTAATAAACAGTTTCATCTCGGACACGTCGCCTGCTGCCTTCGTCGACGTCACACCCACGTGACATCTGGTGGAGGTGCTGCTTCTTTCATGTACCGGACGCCCCCGTCAAGCCGTGAACCCAGCGCCAGTCGTGAAGAAGACGTCGACGACAACCCCGAGCAGCGAACAAGCCGCAGGCAACTAGGTCTACCGCCAGAGTACGGGCTTCTACCTGAAAAGACCCGGCAGACCAAGACCCTGACCTCGACCGCAGCGACGATGACAGCCCCTGTGCCGTCCGCGCCCATCCTGCTGCGGCAACCCAAGGAACCACCGACCTTCCGTGGTTCAGCACTTGAAGACCCGGAAAGCTGGCTCGAGGCATACGACCGAGTCGCCGCTTTCAATGCCTGGACCAGCGAAGACAAGCTTAGACATGTGTACTTCGCCTTGCAAGACGCCGCTCGTACCTGGTTCGAGAACCAAGAGCGAACCCTGACAACGTGGGACATATTTCGCACCAGGTTCCTTGCTACTTTCACGAGCGTCATCCACAAGGAGAGGGCCGAAGCGCTGCTTTGAACCCGCTCACAGCTCCCAAATGAAAACGTGGTGCTCTTCACAGAAGAGATGACCAGACTCTTCCGCCACGCCGACCCCGAAATGCCAGAAGACAAGAAAGTTCGCTTCCTCATGCGAGGAGTAAAGCAGGAGCTGTTCGCGGGTCTGATGCGGAATCCACCGAGCACTTGTCCAGGAATTCATCTCCGAAGCGACGACAATTGAAAAGACGCTGGAGATGCGCACCCGACAATTCAATCGCCGCTCGACGCCAGCGTACGCAGACGTTCAATCGCTCTGCTCCGACGACATACGAGAAACGATCCGAGCGATCGTTCGGGAGGAACTGCGCAAGCTCTTACCCTCGCCGCAGCCTCAAGTGGACTCAATCGCTGACATTGTTCGTGACGAAGTCCAGCAAGCGTTGGGAATTCCCGAACAACCACAGCCCCAGCCGCAGGCCTTCAGTTACGCTGCTGCAGCCCGACGCTACGCACCCTCTCCACGCCCCCGTCAGGACGCCGCACAGCAGCACTACCGTCGCCAGACGCCGCCGCCGCCACCACCACCGCCATCTCGCCCGCCTGCCGGCCAGCGGTACACGCCGAGGAAGACCGACATCTGGCGAGCCCCCGACCACCGTCCACTCTGCTACCATTGCGGAGAAGCCGGCCACACGTACCGCCGATGCCAGTACAGACAGATGGGGCTACACGGATTCGCCGTCAACGCGCCGCGTCCGCAGCCAGGCGAACGGCCTCGCGACATCGACGACTACCTCGCCGGAGCACAGTGGCGAGAACGACGACCTTCCCGCTCGCCGTCGCCCGGCCGCTACGTGTCACCGCACCGCCGGCAGTACACTGGCCCAAACCGGGGCCGGTCGCCTAGCCCGTATCCGGGAAACTAAGGGCAGCAACCGATGGAGGTGCGGTTGCTGTACGACGAAATGCCGAAGATCCTCCGCGGCCGCCGACGACGACAACGCGACGAGACCTGCAGAAGACGACGCGAAGCAGACGAAGCCCTGCCGACGAAACTTCGCGGACCGAACAAGACCTGACGACGCAGCATGGAAGCACCGCAACAAAACGACGCAGCCGTGATCCGACGCCGCGACATAACCGCAACGCAAGGCGACGGACTAGCGACCTCGACGTTCTCATCGACGGCCATAACGTCACCGCTCTCGTCGACACTGGGGCCGACTATTCCGTCGTCAGTGGGCCATTCGCCGCCAAGCTGAAGAAAGTAAAGACCGCTTGGAGTGGACCCGAAATCCGGACAGCTGGAGGCCACCTGATAACGCCGATTGGAGTCTGCACGGCGAGAGTCACCGTTAATAACCGGACGTATCCTGCGAGCTTTGTAATCCTACAACACTGCTCCAGGGATGCGATACTTGGAATGGACTTCCTAAGTGACCACGGCGCCGTCATCGACCTGAGGTCTGAGTCGATAACACTAACCTCAGAAAAAGCGCTCCCGCCCCACGCGACGCCAGGGAACCCTGCACTGAACGTGATGGAAGAGCACGTCACCGTTCCGCCTCTCTCCAGCGTCATCATTTCCGTCGGCACCGAAAAACCCACAGACTTCAAAGGCGTCATCGAGGGCGATCAGCACCTGCTTGTAAACCGCCAGATTTGCGTCGCAAGAGGCATCGCCGAGTTGCGTGAAGGGAAAGCAACAGTGATGCTCACGAACTTCAGCAACGAATACAAGCATGTGAGCAAAGGCACGACGGTCGCCTACATCGAAGAAATTGTGGAAGCCAGCGACGCCCTCGCTCTCGCCGAGTTTCCCGAACATGCTACGACGAACCAAGCTCATCAACTAACTTTCGACGTCAATCCGAGCCTTCCGACGCATAAACAAGATCAGCTGAAAACCCTGCTCCTGCAATACAAGGACTGCTTTTCGTCGTCATCAAGAGTTCGACAGACCCCAGTCGCACAACACCGCATCATAACAGACGAAAGTGCCAGGCCACTACGTCAGAGCCCGTACAGAGTTTCAACGCGGGAACGCGAGGCCATAAAGAACCAAGTCGACGAAATGCTACGCGACGACATCATCCAGCCTTCAAAGAGCCCGTGGGCGTCACCCGTGGTGTTAGTGAAGAAAAAGGACGGAACCCTACGCTTCTGCGTCGATTATCGCCGCCTGAACAAAATAACGAAGAAGGACGTGTACCCTCTCCCACGGATTGACGACACCCTGGATCGACTCCACAGCGCGAGGTACTTTTCGTCGATGGACCTCAAGACCGGCTATTGGCAAATTGAAGTCGACGAGAGAGACCGAGAGAAGACCGCGTTTATAACACCAGACGGCCTCTTCGAGTTCAAGGTCATGCCCCTTCGGTCTTTGCTCGGCGCCTGCAACTTTCCAACGGGTTATGGATACAGTACTGGCAGGATTGAAGTGGCAGACTTGCCTGGTGTACCTAGACGACGTCATTGTGTTTGCTTCAAACTTCGACGAACACCTCCGGCGACTTGCCGCAGTACTTGAAGCAATCAAGACCTCCGGCCTCACCTTGAAGCCTGAAAAGTGCCGCTTCGCATACGAGGAGCTCTTGTTCTTGGGTCACGTCATCAGCAAGTCCGGAGTACGCCCCGACCCTCAGAAGACAGCCGCCATCGCTACATTCCCGCCACCCGCCGACAAGAAGGCCGTCCGTCGATTTCTTGGCCTGTGCGCCTATTACAGGCGGTTCGTCAAAAATTTTGCCCGCATCGCCGAGCCACTCACTAACCTGACCAGAACCGACGTCGAGTTCAAGTGGGAAACGCCACAAGAGGAAGCATTTCAAGAACTAAAACGACGCCTGCAGACGCCTCCGTTACTTCCGCATTTCGACGAACACGCCGAAACAGAAGTGCACACCGACGCAAGCAGCGTGGGACTCGGCGCCGTCCTTGTGCAGAGGACGGACGGACTGGAAAGGGTCATCAGTTATGCTAGCCGGTCGCTATCCAAGGCAGAGGCCAACTATTCCACAACAGAAAAGGAGTGCCTCGCCATCATCTGGGCTACGTCAAAGTTCCGCCCCTATCTCTACGGGAGGCCCTTCAAAGTTGTGAGCGACCACCACGCCTTGTGTTGGCTAGCTAACTTGAAGGACCCTTCAGGTCGTCTCGCAAGATGGAGTCTAAGACTTCAAGAATTCGACATTACCGTCGTTTACAAGTCCGGAAGAAAGCACTCTGACGCCGACTGCTTGTCTCGCGCCCCCCGTCGAGCCGCCACCCCAGGAAGACCAGGACGACGACTACTTCTTGGGAGCCTTAAGCGCTGATGACTTCGCCGAACGACAGCGAGCCGATCCGGAACTCAAGGGCCTTGCGGAATACCTCGAGGGCAAGGCCACCGTTGTTCCAAAAGGTGTTCAGACGAGGACTGGAGTCGTTTTTCTTGCGGAACGGCGTTCTCCTAAAGAAAAACTTCTCGCCACTTCGGGCCAACTACCTCCTCGTAGTACCTTCCGCGTTACGTCCAGAAGTTCTGGACGCTCTCCATGACGACCCGGACGGCTGGACACCTTGGACTTTCCCGTACGCTAGCGAGGGTACAAGAAAGGTATTACTGGCCTCGCCTCACTGCCGACGTCAGCCACTACGTAAAGACTTGCCGAGATTGTCAGCGACGGAAGACACCTCCGACTAGGCCAGCTGGACTTCTGCAGCCCATCGAGCCACCTCGCCGGCCGTTCCAACAAATCGGCATGGACTTACTGGGGCCCTTCCCGACGTCGAATTCCGGAAACAAATGGATTGTCGTAGCTACTGACTACCTCACCCGCTACGCCGAGACGAGGGCCCTGCCCAAAGGCAGCGCCGCCGAGGTAGCAAAGTTCTTCGTCGAGAACATCGTCCTGCGTCATGGCGCCCCAGAGGTCCTCATTACTGACAGAGGTACGGCCTTTACCGCGGACCTAACTCAGGCGATCTTGGGATACAGCCACACAAGCCACCGCCGGACCACCGCGTACCACCCACAGACCAACGGCCTCACCGAGCGTCTAAATAAGACCATTGCCGACATGCTGGCCATGTACGTCGACGTCGGAACACAAGACGTGGGACGCCATCCTTCCGTACGTGACCTTCGCGTACAACACGGCCGTACAAGAAACGACGCAGTTGACGCCATACAAGTTGGTCTACGGACGGAGCCCGGCAACGACGCTCGACGCCATGTTACCAAACGTGACCGACGAGGAAAACATCGACGTGACCACCTACCTACAGCGCGCCGAAGAAGCACGACAGCTCGCCCGCCTACGGATAAAAAACCAGCAGAGGACTGACAGTCGCCGCTACAACCTTCGACGACGCCACACGGAATACCAACCCGGTGACCGGGTATGGGTGTGGACGCCAATACGCCGACGGGGACTCAGTGAGAAGCTTCTTCGACGATACTTCGGACCGTACAGGGTACTTCGACGCCTCGGCGCACTCGACTACGAGGTTGTCCCTGACGGCATTACGAACTCTCAGCGGCGCCGTGCGCGACCTGAAGTCGTCCATGTCGTGCGCCTCAAGCCATATTACGCGCGTTAGTGAATCTGAGGACTGTACTTTTGCTTCATTATTGTACTGTTTCGCTTGTGCTTATTGTTTATTGTACTATCTCGCTTGTGCTTATTGTTTATTGTACTTTCTTTATTGCTGTTATTTATTGTTGCATGCATTGCGCCCCCCACCCGTGTTCTGTTTTAAGCATCGGGACGATGCTTTTTCAGAGGGGGGGCATTGCCACACGTGTTAGTTTGAAGTGCTTTGTTTAACCCCGCAAAGACTGTGAGCAACGCTTGGCGCAGATCGCACCTCAGTGTTCGAGAAGCTTCACGTTTGTAGTAGATCGTTTTCTTAACATCGCGCACAGCACGCGAACACTCAAGATTATTCCAGAGCTTGTGCAACGACCAGTGATAATTCAATTTTCAATTCAATTTTATTTTCCAGTATGTACATGCTGGATGGTTGCGTTGGGTTAAAAGCTACGTAAGTAGCTTGACGGGACCCAACCACCATTAGTATACAAGGCAGTAACGACGAGTAGTCCGGTACAATGATTAACATGAAAAGCAGCAAATAGCAAGTACATGTATAGTGGTAACACGAAATTCCAGCCATAGCCGGAACTGCTCAAGAAGAGAAATACAACTGCAGGAATTATACATTTTACAATGACGCTACAGTAAGTAAAAATTATACAATACTAAGACAGCAATGCTAGCTATATAGAACACAAAAAAAAAGATGAAAACGCTATCTATATAATACATCAAGAAACTCATGTTAGTAGAATAGAAATCATAAGAGAAACAAGATATGCTATATAGGATGCACTTATAATTATACATTACAATTGCAACTGAACGAAATATAAGCGCAAGTCTTTTTTACTGAATCTGTCGTTATTTTCATATTTGTTCAAAGCAGATGGTAGATTATGTACTAATGATTGATATTTGTAGTGTGTCCTGAAATGCGGAACTAACCATGACTCAGGGTTTCTCGTGTTCGCGTTAATTCGACGACGCTCTAATGATGCCAATTGCCTTATGTAATTCCGGAGAGATTCTGAAGCGTATTGTGCAGTATGTAACAAACGAAACGTATATAGGTTGTTAATTCGTATAACGTTGTACTTCGGAAACGCTTCTCTAGTGCTTGAATAATAGTCTACGTTGCCAATATAGCGAATAATCCTCTTCTGTAGGATTAGAAGTTTACATGTGTTAGTTTTAGTGGTTGTGCACCATACTAAAGCGCAATAATATAAATGTGCATTAAATAAAGCATTGTGAATCTGCACTTTGGCCTTAGTAGGGAGTAGACTACGACATCGTGATAGAACGCCAGTTACGGAAGAGAGCTTTTTACAAAGGTAATTTACGTGCATGTCCCACGTAAGCTGTGAGGAAAAGTACACGCCAAGAATTTTGTGACTGTCAACTATTTCAATTTTCTGACCTTCAAAAGTGATAGCATTATTCAGCTGTAGTAGTTTGTTCTTAGAGCGAAAAATAATTATCTTAGTTTTCTTCGCGTTGATCTTAAGTTGATTTAGCTGAGACCAGTTAGATAACTTCCCCAGCAGTTCATTACATTGCACGGTTAAGTTCAGCACCTCGTTTCCTGATATTATGACAGTGCTGTCATCAGCGTATATGATAAATTCAGCGTTAGTATCAATTTTTACAATGTCATTTATGTAGATATTAAATAAAAGCGGTCCCAAAACACTTCCTTGTGGCACGCCAAATCTGTTCAATAGAAATGACGACATGTGACCGTTCACGTAAACACCCTGGTATCGGTTACTTAGGTAAGATTTGAACAAAGATAAACAACTGCCACGTACTCCGTAACATTCTAGTTTATCTAATAAAATATCATGGCTTAGACAGTCGAACGCCTTGCTAAAGTCGATAAATAACGCCAGCGTATAGGTTTTCCTTTCTATATTTTTTATTATCGTTTCCTTGATAGACAGTAGGGCTGTTTCTGTTGACCTATGTTTCCTAAATCCGTGTTGTGCGTTAGTTATAACACTGAACTTATCCAAAAAATTAACCATACGATGGTGTATAATTTTTTCTAGTCCTTTTGAAAATACGGGTAACACCGAAATTGGCCTATAGTTGTTGGGGTCATTAGGGCTACCTCCTTTCAGAATAGCCGAAACTCTGGCGTACTTCATTGCTTGGGCAAATACGCCCGTTTGAAGTGTTAAATTGAATATGTGAGCAAGAGCAGGGGAAATAGAAGTTATACAATGTTTAATAGGTCCTAGTTGTAGGTTGTTGATATCCAACGCCTTAGTATTTTTTAAGGATTTAAATGTGGCACAGACTTCGTATTCATCAGTGGGTTGAAAATAAATGCTATGTGCAATAATACTTGCATTTGTTTTTCCCTGTTGTTGTAGCGCAGATGGGGTCTGCAGAAGGAACGGCAGCGTTAATGAAGTGTTGGTTAAAGTGATTTGAAAGGGCCTGACCTTTCAGCTCACTACCGTCATGAAGTATGATATTTGGAACGCCCAGTTTGGTCTGGCGACCAAGAACATCATTGATTATTTTCCATGTCTTATCAGGCCTCTGCTGTGTGGCCGTTAAGAAAAGTTGCTCGTAATAAGCCCGTTTGGCATGTCGTAGTTCAGAATTCAAGTGGTTTCGAAAAATTTTAAATTCCTTTAAATGTATTTCAGAACGCGACCGCAAAAATGAATGATACATGGAATTTTTACGTGTGATCATCTTCAAGTGTTCTTTAGTTACCACGGCTTCCTTGCTTTTTTTGGGCGATTTTATTTGTTTCATAGGAAAATGTTTTTCGTATATTTTTTAAAATATTCCTATGAACTCATTGTACGCCTCATTGGCGTCCGTTACCTTCAAGACAGAAGACCAGTTTTGCTCCATTATATCAGCATTAAAGGCGATCAGCCCACTCTCCGTTATACGCTGTACAGTGAATGTTTTTGTTTTATGATTTTTAATTCTTTTTTCGTTTTCATATACAGCATAGACAGGACAGTGATCACTTATGTCCGAAGCAATCGTACCAGCAGTGTATATCTTGGTTTCTACATTTATTACTAAGAGGTCGAGACATGACAATGTGCAGCATGTAATGCGTGTTGGGGAAGAAATTAGATTCTTGAAACCACTTGAAGACAATAATGTATCAAATTCTCTGGAGGCAGCACTGTCTTCTAGAATATTGATGTTGAAGTCGCCACCACACGTCAAGTGAAAGTTGTTTTTTGCAAATAAAGTCAAGGAAACCTTCGTAGAAGTCTAAGAAACGCCTAACATTTCCACCAGGTGGGCGATAGGTAACAGCGAATATTTCATTTTTATCTGATATGGTAAGCATTTCATAATCTTCCGTTGACACGCAATAATCATCTACCATAAGGCATTTCTTCTCTGTAGTCACAAAAAAGCGCAACACCCCCTCCACGTTTTTGTGATCGATTTAGAAAGAAACCATCATATCCAGGCAGCCTCAACTTGCTACTACTATCTGTATACCAGGTTTCAGATAACATTAGAATATCCAGCTTAAATGAGAATTGATCTAAATAAAGTATAATATCATCCTCTTTGTTCAATGCAGAACGAGTATTAATATGCAGAACTGATTGACAAGACGGGTAACCAGATTCAATAGCAGAAGGTGACGCTAACTTTAGGTATGCGCCGTCGTTATCCATTTTGGATGATATGACGCAGTATTCAGTCTAGGCCGTCACCTGCGCCTAGGAAGTTGCAAATGACGAACCCGCAAAAACCTTATCAATGTCATGCTCACTCGGAATGTGCACGGCGGGCGTATCGTCAGTTTGCTTTGCGTAGATTTTCCCGTTAAATGACCACACGGATTTCCATTTGTATTCATATTTTTTTCTTGACGGCAAAAGCTAGTAGTTTCTTTAAGGCTGGACAGAGGTGCTCGTTGACGTATATAGCATTGCCACTTGGCGGTAGCGGCGAGAGCTGTGTGCACGGGCTAAATTTTCTGGCATTCTTATCACAGGGCATATCAAGCAGCCGCACGAAAACGCCCAAACGGTCCACTGCTTCTCCGGAGCAATCCAGGGTCTGGTACCAGGAGGCGTCGCTGTCGGCTGCACCTGCGCCCTGTCTCAGGGGATCAACGCTAGGCGCACTACAAAAGGAGCTTCGTGGTCATCGCAGCTTTCACTTGGCGGTAGCGGCGAGAGCTGTGTGCACGGGCTAAATTTTCTGGCATTCTTATCACAGGGCATATCAAGCAGCCGCACGAAAACGCCCAAACGGTCCACTGCTTCTCCGGAGCAATCCAGGGTCTGGTACCAGGAGGCGTCACTGTCGGCTGCACCTGCGCCCTGTCTCAGGGATCAACGCTAGGCGCACTACAAAAAGGAGCTTCGTGGTCATCGCAGCTTTCACTTGGCGGTAGCGGCGAGAGCTGTGTGCACGGGCTAAATTTTCTGGCATTCTTATCACAGGTTAGTGTTCTTGTTATATCAGTTACTTATTTCCCTGTTGCACCTGTACGCTTCGCCGCTGCTGCCAAATAGTGAAGCCAGAATTATTGTTTTGTCTTGTGTTTTTGTGCTGGGATTAGAAGATGGCAAAAGACATAGCTAAACTCAAGGATGAAATGAAGGCAGAACTGTTGAAACTAAAAGAAGAGATGAAACAAGAGATGAAAGCTTTCCGGGATTCCCTTGAAAGGGACTTGCGGAATGAAATCCGAGAACTAAAAAATGAACAGCGTCAAATGACGGAAAGCCTTGACTTTGCCTTCAGTTCAATTGAGGAGCACAGGAAAAAAATTGGACGATGTGACAGCAAGGAACAGGGATCTTGAAAGTGAGAATGCTGCTCTTCGGGCAGAATGCAAGTGTCTTGAGAGCAGGGGCCGGGATCTCGAAGCAAGGCTTGTTCTCACAGAACAGTACTCGAGGAAGGCAAACCTCGAAATACAAGGTGTACTAAAAGAAGACAATGAATCTGTGATTAACATTGTGTCTAAGATTGGCAGTGCCATAAGTGAACCTATAACTGCAGCTGATATCGAGGCCTGTCATCGGGTGCCGATAAGCCTAGAATGTTCGACGCGTGATGTATAAAAGCCGGCGCGCTCCAACGATGATCAGTTAATCGACGGCCGACGCTCTGTTCGCCGCTATCAGTGCCAGCGTGTATTGCTGTAATCTTACTCTCCCTTTACCGGCCACAAGTTCGGCCTAATAAACAGTTTCATCTCGGACACGTCGCCTGCTGCCTTTGTCGACGTCACACCCACGTGACAGTATGCTTGACGAGTATGCAAGAACGAAACTTAGTATGCCAGCTTAACGACAGCAACAACAACAACAACAACAATAATAATAATAATAATAATAATAAGAAGAAGAAGAAGAAGAAGAAGAATAAACAGTTCAGGAACACTTCTGTAAGAAAAATGGGGCATGCGGACGTTGGCAAGCTTCACCTACTGCTTTTTCCCCTTTCTTTCTTTGTTTCGCATTGTGCAATGCTCCTCCTTAACGTAAGCGTCGAGTTTTATTATAGGTAGCGGTCGTCCCCGGAACGCTGTTTTCGGGCTGAATCGGCATGGCGTCTTTCATGTTCTTTCCTGCGTTCGGCAGGCTCTAGAACCGACAAACGACAGCCCCATCCTGCCGTCACGATAACGCGGGTTATGAATCCAATTTTCACGAAGTCGTAATTTTCCTGAAATGTGCAGTTCCTAATATCGACCTTAAGCGTTGCCCAGCAGATCGCTTTCAATCCGCGAACACGAACTATGAACAGTATTGGGCTTTAACTAGTTACTAGTAATGCGTTACCGGTAACTAGTTACCTTTTCCAGTAACTTGTAACTGTAACACTGTTAATTTTCACGCACTAACTGTAAAGGAAAATGCCCTTACACATACTTCCGTTTTTATATTTAAAAAGATTATCGAACTCCTTGAAGGCCGACGTAAAACGCTTTCCACTTTTTGGAACTCTCTTCTTTACCATATCCTCTAAATCTTTCAACAGTCCACAAAACGAATCCTCTCGCAGTTTAGGGGAGGATATCTCCGAGAAGATTATCTTCCCTGCAGAAGACTGAGGTCGGATGTTGGTCTCCAACGCAACTTCAAGGTTACTTGTAAAATACATGTAAATCAGTCATGTCGCAACTGAACAGTTTGCTGTCCGCGTCCGTTTTTATCGGTTTGTTTTCAGTATATACATTCTTTTTCGCACATACGGGTCCTTGGTGTTCCGGTGCAGGATTAGAACGTCAAGTTCATAGTCGTTTTCGTCCGAGGCTCCGAGGTAACCGTTTTTGACAGCCGGCTAGAAAGCACCAACACGCGAAATGGCTGATAGCCATAAATGCCGTGACCTAGTGAACCGATTTTTAACACAAAAGTGTTTTATGCCGGGGTCCACCACGGCGCCACTGACGTATTTTCGTCACGGATATGACACTGCAAAATATACACTAACAGATGCCAAAGTGAAAAATTACAACAAAAAGTTCCATCACCGGGAGTGGAACCTACGACCTCTCGATCCGCGCAGCACACGGCTCTAAACGACTCGGCCACAAACCGTACTGTAGGCATCAGTTATGCACTTCATCCTCATCTGAGCAGCAATCGATCATCATCATCCGTTTGGCTGAGAACCATCATCGTTTTTGGGTGTGCGCTTCATCATCGGATCCGTGGCGCTTGTTCGCTCCCGATTTCGCGGCCAAATAAACGTCGTTACAAGCGAGTCGTCATACGTGGTGGAGGTGGATTTACGATCCCCGGTCTTCTCATCCCCCCAGTCTACCCGCTGGAGCTCCGTTTGGGCCGCCGCTTGCATCCTCTTTCCTCCAACATTCAGAACGAGCCGGCCGGCGCCCATGCCGCTCCGATCCCGGCGCCACAAGCCTCGCCTCTGTACGTCGTCAACTACCAGTGTGACCCCCCGACCTTCGCCGGCCTCCGCGGAGAAGATGTGGAGGACTGGCTTGACAACAACGAGCGCGTAAGCGCTACTAATCTGTGGGACGATCCTAACAAGCTCCGTCGCGTCTCCCTTTATCTCACGGCTGTTGCAAGACATGGTTCTTTAACCATGAGATTGACTTGACCGACTGGCCTGGCTTCAAGCAGCAGCTTCGCCAAGTATTCGGCACACCTGCCGTTCGATCCGCTCTCGCGAAGAGGACCCTCGATGCTCGCACACAACATCTCGGCGAGTCGCAGACGTCGTACATCGAGGATGTTCTTGCGCTCTGCCGGCGTGTCGATTCGTCGATGTCCGAGTCGGGCAAACTGCGCCACAATCTGAAGGGCATAGGGACCGTTGCCTTCAATGCCCTTGCTGTCCAGAATCCCTCTACTGTCGCTGACGTCATCACTACGTGTCAGCGCCTCGATGAACTGGACTCGTTTCGCCTGCAATCGGGCACTAGCGAACACCGTCCGGCGGACCGGGACCCACGTGACTTGATCAGGCAGATTATACGCGCTCTACAGTCAATAGGCTTCTCCCCACCTTCACATCTTCCACACAGCCTTCAGGCATGGCCTTGCGAGACATCATCAGGCAGGAACTAACATCATTCACCGGCCCAGCGCATGTACAGCAACCTGCTTGCAGCCCGCCAACGTACGCGCAAGTTGCTGCCGCGCCTCCCTGCAACGTAAACTCCACGTTGCCACTTCCATCGTTCGCGTCGGTTGCTGCTGCGCCACCGGTCCACTTCCGTTCGATGCCGCCTGAACCTCCATCTGCCCACCTGACCGCACTATCTCCCGGTGCGCCGAACGCCATCTGCTACCCGCCTTGGCGCTCGTCTCGCCGAACATGCTATTATTGTGGATATCGTGGGCATATATCACGCTTCTACCGCAAGCGGCAGCAGGACGAGCGTCGTGGGTACGACATGCGCGAACGGGGTTTTTCCGGTGGTATTCTTACGCCCGGCTTCATTCGTCTCCTCCGCAGTGGTCGCCATCTCCGCCCGCATCGACTGAAGCGCGGAATACTTACCGTTCAGCCAGACGCCGATCGCCTTCGCCCTTTCGTCGCTCCTCATCTCCACTTCGCCCTGCCTCGTTTACCACTAACAACCGTTCGGAAAACTAAGCGATGCATGGTAACTTAAAAGCGAGTGGATGCGAGCCAGTTGGTAAGAATCCATGATGTAAAACAGCGCGTAAAAGATGACGGACGAGAAAGAACACAGGACTAGCGCTGACTGCCAACTGATCGTTTATTGAAAAAGCACGCAAATATACACAGAAACGGAAAACGGGGAAAGGAAACAAAAGAGAGCTTCTAGCAGCGCCCGCGTCCAGCACCACATTACGTTTAGTCATAGGTGATTTAGCTGCGGAGATAGCAGCACTCCTTGTCTGTTAGATTAATAGACGGCTCGCTTACACATGCTTCATCTTTACAATTCATCGCGAAAGCCTCGTAGATTTCACGTGCAGTCTGGTCCTTGTATGTGAGCAGCACACGGGTCTCCTGAAAGCGTGGTTGGCACCCACACTTAGCACAGTGAATAGCCAAATTGCTGCCGCTTTTTGCCTTGAAGTTGTTGGCGTGTTCACGCAGACGGTCGTTCACACAACGGCCGGTCTGCCCGATATAGGCACCCCCGCACGAGGTCGGGATCTCATACACCACTTCAGTCCTGCATGGCACAAAGGTCGTTCAGTGCTTTTTCGCGCAACCCTTGCTAACCTTCTTGTTCACATTAACCCTATTACAAAGGGAGCTCAGTTTGTTGGGGGCCGAGAATACCACCTGGACCCCGGCTCGCCCTGCGGCCTTCTTGATGCCGTGGGACACACTGTGTACATACGGGATAACCACAGTCTTAGACTTCTGAAGGCTCGGCCGGAGGCGTTCACTCGTGGACCTCCCTTCGCCCAATAGAGCCGCTGTCAACGAAGTCAGCGGCTCTATTGATGCAGCTAAGTGATGCAGTTTTTGGAGGAGAAACTGCATTCCACAGTAGCACTGATATTCCTCCAGCATGCCCGTTCAACATGATTTCCGCCATAGTAGAAGGAGTTGTCGATGCTTTGGTGGACACCCGTGCTACGCTTTCTGTGATTAGATATGATTTATATAAACGCCTCAAGAAAGTCATCACACCTTATAATGGACCCACTCTCGTCGCAACCCAGGGGAACACCATTCGACCTGCCGCCCTTTGTACTGCCCGTGTCTTTATCGATGACATCCTTCATTACATCCAGTTTACTGTGCTAACCCGGTGCTCTCACCAACTAATTCTAGGGTGGGACTTTCTATCTTCTTGTTCGGCTGCAATATGCTGTGGAGAACGTGTTCTGCACCTTACCGATACAGACTCCATGCTCGATGAAGACATCTACAAGCCACTTCGCCTGTTCGCTCCGGAAGATTTCGAACTACCGCCACATCAAGAGCGAATTGTGACCCTCACGTCTAAGGACATCGACGACGGTGACGTCTTGGTGTCCCCTTCGTCAGACTGCGTGACTAAAGGCATAGCTCTTGCGTCAGGTGTGGTACGCTTTCGCAACGGCTCCGCGCTTAAGCCTGTCTCCACCAGCAACCCTCCTACTTGTGAGCCTGTTCCTTCCTCCCCCCTTTACAGCACTTATCAGCAATGACTTAAAGCTACGCAGGTGCAGCAGCTGCTTGCTTTGTTAACAAAACACGCCGATTCTTTTGACACCTGCTCATCGACGTTGGGCCAGACTACCACTGCAGCGCATCGCATTCAGAAAGAGGGAACATCTATTGTGCACCGCCGCCCGTACCGCGTCTCTCTTGCTGAGTGAAAAATCAGAGGAAAACGTCGCTGACATGCTCCAACGAGAGGTAATTCGTCCATCAGCTAGCCCTTGGTCATCGCCTGTCGTTTTGGTACGAAAGAAGGATGGCTCCGTGCGCTTTTGAGTCGATTAACGGGCACTTAACAAGATCATACGCAAGGACGTGTACCCCATGCCACGCATTGACGACGCCCTTGATTGCCTACAAGGCGCAAAATACTTTTCAAACCTCGCTTTGCGTTCGGGATATTTGCAAATTCTCATGCACGAAGACGATAAAGAAAAAAACGGAATTTGCAACTCCCGACGTATTATACGAATTTAACGTGATGCCTTTCAGGCTCTGCAATGCGCCCGCCACATTTGAGCGCATGATTGACACCGTGCTGCATGACCCTAAATGGAAGACGCGCCTCTGCTACCTTGATGACATTATCATCTTTTCATCAACGTTTTTACAGCACCTGCAACGCCTGGATTAAGTCCTAATACGCCCCCCCCCCCGGCGCGGGTCTGCTACTCAACACCAAGAAATGCCGTTTCGCCAGCAAATCCATCAAGGTTCTCGGTCATGTCGTGATCAAGGACGGTCAGGGCGAATTCCCTGTCGGGATCAGGGAATTTGTCCTGAGCCTGACAAGATTTCTGTCATCCTTCGCTTCCCGCGCCCCGCAAGGCCCCAGGATTTGCGATGTTTTGTTGGTCTCGCATCTTATTTTCGTCGTTTTATGCGGAACTTCCTTTCAATAGCTGCGCCACTACACAGACCAGTTGCTTTCGATGTACCCTTTGTGTGGTCCGAAGAATGTCAATCGGCGTTTGACCTGTTGAAGGGAGCCCTTACGTCAGAGCCTGTACTCTGCCGTTTTGATGAGCCCGCCCCGACACTCCTGCATACAGACGCCAGCGGGCGCGGTATAGGTGCTGTTCTTTTGCAACGCGATGACTCTTCACGGGAGAGAGTCGTTGCATACATAGTCGAGTGCTCACCGCTTCCGAGAAGAACTACACGATCACTGAGCAGGAGAGGCTTGCTGTGGTTTGGTCAGTACAGAAGTTCCGTCCTTCATTCACCATGGTAATGGACCACCACGCCTTATGCTGGCTTTCTGCATTGAAGAACCTGTCCGGGCGCCTGGGTCGGTGGATTCTCCGCCTGCAAGAGTGTCAGTTTGCGATTATTTAAAAATCTGGCAAAAAACATCAAGACGCCGACGCTCTTTCCCGTTGCCCGCTACCTACGGCTCCGCTCGACACTCCCGCAACCGTTCCAGGCAACACCAGTTTGGATGTCACTTCTAGTTCGGTTGCCTTTCTCCCCTTCCCCTCACTGGACCAGCTGCCCGTCGACGACTAGCAACCATTCAGCTCTCGCCAGATGGCTGACCCGTATTCTTGGTGCATTATAGACCACCTCTCTGCAGCTTCGCGTCCACCCAACGCACGGCTTCGTCGTCAACTCTACCAATTTAAGCTGGAGGACCCTACTGAAAAAATCCGCATGCCGTCATACGGAAAACATACGGATTCCACATATTTTCCGTATAAAGTATATGGATTTTGTACGGACGTATACGGATGCTTACGGAAATTGTAAGGAACATACGGAAGTATCATATGGTACATAGGGAATTCCGTATGGGCGTACGGATGTAGCCGTGAGGAACATGCGGATACCGTATCTGTTATACGGATAGACTTATACGGCGATACGGAATATACGGAAAGTATGATACGGAACATGCGGAAACCGCATGGGATACGGAAAGAACAAACGGAATCCGTATGTGCTATGCGGAAAGATCCACGTGGCAATAAGTAGTATACGGAAAGCATGGTGTTCTACCTGAAACCATGGCCATAGGCGAGCGCACGGGGGGGAGGGGGGGGGGCGCCCCCTTTTTCCCTCTTGTCACCTAAGAGGGAGGGGCCTCCCTCCCTCATAGCCTCCTCTATACTTTCTGTGCCCGTCAAACGCTCCCTCGGCGACCGTCATCTTTCGCTCTCACCCACCATGGTATTACGCTACATTCCACCGCGGCGCGCCGCCACCTACGTTGGGCTTGTCTTTTGTGGCTTGAGGCCCTCCTGCCAGTGTATCGGACGCTGCTGCGTCTAAGAATTGCGCTTGCGACGTTTCCTTGCTGCTGGGATTTCACTTCACTTCACTTTTATTACCTTAAAGACCCCCTTTAGGGGTATTACATAAGGGGTGGTGTTTAACAAAACAACAAGAACAAAAAAAAACTATACATCGGTGTTCTTAATGGCTTCGGCAAACATAGATGGGTTAGTGATGACACAGATGGCATTAGGAAGGCCGTTCCAGTCTTTTGCTGCTCGTACGAAAAAGGAGGCTTGGAATGCAGTGGTCCGGGTACGTGGTATTGCGACTTGTGAAGGATGACCAGTGCGATGAGATATGTGCGAAGGGGGGCGTGATGTACGGTGGATGATTCAGTGAACTGAAATAAAACATATGAAAAAGAGAGAGGGTGGCACACTGTCGGCGTGAAGCAAGGGTTTCCAAACCAGATTCCACCTTCAGAGATGAGATGCTGATGTCATACGAATATGCAGAATGAATGAACCTGGTAGCCCGATTTTGAAGTGATTCGAGTTCTTTTATTATGTATGCTTGATGAGGGCTCCAGATGGAAGATGCATACTCGAGTTTGGACCTGATAAATGATTTGTATGCAAGCGTCTTGACATGAGGCGGAGTATGGCGTAAGTTCCGTCTGAGAAACCCGAGTGATTTATTAGCGGACGAGATGATGTTAGTAGTGTGATGACGCCAGGACAGGTCATGAGCCCAAGGTGATGCCGAGGTATTTGAATGATTGAACTGATTGTATGGGAACATTGGCGATGGAATAGGTGAACTCAAAAGGGTTACGGCGGCGAGAAAAAGAAACAAGCTTACATTTGTTAGGGTTTAAGTTCATTAACCAACGGTTACACCATGTTTGTATGTTGTTAAGGTCATGCTGAATTAGTGTTTGGTCATGAATGTTGGTTACTGATCGGTAGATTACACAGTCATCTGCAAACATACGAAAGTTACAGGATACATGCAATGGTAGATCGTTAATGTAAATTAAGAAGAGTAGAGGCCCTAAGACAGACCCTTGCGGGACACCGGAAGTTACAGGTAGTCGGTTAGAGGAGTGATTATTAACAAACACAAATTGGGAGCGATTAGTCAGGAAAGATGTTATCCATGCAAGTGATATACCAGTAAGCGTTTGTAGCCATCGCGCATCGTTTCTGTGCTCACCTCATTGCCATCACTCGGACCTGCGCGTGCCTCTCCTACAAGTTTATGCGGATACCTGGAACGCCAGTGCTGAAGCGGCGGCCCTGCCCTTCGCAACCAGCTAGGCGTTGGATGTCCTGTGGTTGTGCGGCAGTGAATAGGCGCCCGTCGGCTAGCTGTTGCCTACATTGCAACCAAACGGTGACAGGTGTGTGTGTGTGCGTGCGTGTGTGTGTGTGTGTGTGTGTGTGTGTGTGTGTGTGTGTGTGTGTGTGTGTGTGTGTGTGTGTGTGTGTGTGTGTGTGTGTGTGTGTGTGTGCGCGCGCCTGCAGGAAAGGTTTATAATCTGCAGGATCTCGTAACGCCTTGGGAACCCGAAGGTGCATGACGCGACCTGCCACAACGCTAGTTACATCGGAGAACCACCTATTTTTGTGTCACCATGGACTCTGCTTGCTCCACCACGTTTCCCGCTTGCTTGCCATTACAGCTTCGAAGGTTTACCCGCCAGTGAGAATGTCATGCCTTCATTGCCGTTAAGGATGGCGGGTCAATGCGATTACCTCGCAACGGCAGGACCTGTGTGAGAGATTCTGCTGTTTCTACAGCCTCATAATAATGAGCATGGTCAGTGGTGGCAGACGCGAAGAAGTGCGTGTGTGGTGGTGTGTGCCAGGGTGTCGTCTTGTCTGACAGTGCGCATTGTTTGTGGTTATTCTGCGTGGTGCATGCGAGGGTGTTGTCATCTGACAGTGCACATTGTTTAGGCTTGTTCTGCGCGTAACATGTGCAGAATAAATATTATTCAGTTTACTTTGATCTCTCGATTAAGATGTCCTCCAACAAGTTCTGACTTAACCCTCTATTGCATGAATTATGAGAAAATCAATAGAACAATTATTTCATCATTTTTTATCATTAACTACGTGAAGAATAACATGTACAAAAATTTTCAGATTTATTGTGACTGTATTAATGAAAATAAAGGTTTGCGCCAAATATGGCACACTATGCACATGGGCGAGCAAACGTGCTGCCATGGCTGAAAAACAAAATCTCACTGATTGCGGTCTTTTTAGCTTGATTTGTGGAATGAAGCAAAGCAATTGCTTCCTGTGTTCAGGCATAATCTAACATTTTGGTTAGTGCATCCGACTGCCGACGTCTACGTGCAAGATGGCCGCTTACACGTTTGGCTCTTCGCATGGTGCCGCCTTGCATTACTTTCCTGCCCGAATTTCCAACCGCTGACTTGTGGTTGTGAGCGTCAGTTGCCGACAGATCGTAAAAGCTAAATATCGCCGTGCACTGGTTAGACTTCACATAATTTTTTCGTGCACCCACGCCAATAATGTAACAAAAAATTGCCAGGTACTGGTGCTGACACTCGATATTTTCGTGAAGCACCTCAAAATCCACCGCCACAACTGAAATCTGGCAAAAACAAGCTGTGCTGCATGATCTCAGATATTTCTTTTCGTTTGTATTTGCACTGTGCAACAAAACATAGATGGCATCAAATTGCACATTTCATCACTCACATGCATACTGTGCCAAATATGGCACATACCGATTTCCGACTATATACCGTAGTGGAAAACGGAATTGAGAAGAGCCTTAATGAGCATGAATTTTCAAAGCCACGAGATATGCCAAAATAATTTTTTTCTTGCATCTGCAACGAGAAAATGGTTGCAAGAAAAAATATAGCAGTCACTGTCGTTCGTGATCCGAGCTTGCACGTGCACCGTGAAATCTATTTCATGTCTAGGTTTTATACTGCTCTAGGGATGGCAGCGCTTTTTTTATATTTAGTGCGCGTAACTATAAGGATTACTCTAACTGTGTCACATTCTCCACTGGTCCTCTTGCGCCCGCTATAAAAAATGTTAATCGGTATGTGCCAAATATGGGACGCCATGCAATAGAGGGTTAATGGAAGACCTTGTCTCCATTGTATGGACTCGCTAAACCAAAATCACTATGGTATTATGGCATCCATAATACCATATTTCCGTATAAATGGAAGCCGTATATACGGAGGATACGGATCCGTACAATCCATATATATGGATTATGTGGATCCGTACCATGCGGATCCGTACCATGCGGATCCATACCATGCGGATCCGTATCATGCGGATCCGTAATACCATAATTCCGTATGTACGGATCCGTATCTTCCGTACATACGGATTTTTTCACTAGGGGATGGTGTACTATATCGTCACATTTATTATCCTGATGGTCACCGGTGGGTACCTGTTCTACCTCGCTCTCTTCGACATCATGTGCTTAACGCCTTTCACGACGATTCGACTGCTGGCCACCTTGGCTTTCAGAAAACCTACGACCGCATTCGAAGCCGCTTTTATTGGCTTGGCCTTTCTACCAATGTAGCGAGGTACGTAGGTTCCTGCGCTCCATGCCAGCGTCGCAAACTTCCGACATCTGCTCCTGCCGGCCAATTACAGCCAATTCCGTGCCCCACAACACCATTCGAGGTCGTAGGTGTTGACCTTTATGGGCCTCTTCCCCTCACTGGCGCTGGAAATCGATGGATAGGAACTGCTGTAGACCACCTGACGCGTTACGCCGAGACAATTTCTGTGGTTACTGGTTCCGCTTCGGAAGTTGCTGACTTCGTCCTTCAGGCCATAATTCTGCGTCATAGTGCTCCTCGCGTACTCCTAAGCGACCGCGGAAAGGGATTCTGATCCCAACTGCTTTGTGAAGTTCTACGCGCTTCTGGCACTACACACAAGACAGCGTCTCGCTATCATCCTCAGACAAACGGTCTGACGGAGAGATTTCATCAAACCCTTGCCGACATGATTGCTGTGTACAATGAACCGGACCACAAAACTGGGATAAACTTCTACCGTTCCTCACCTTCGCCTACGACACCGCCGTCCAGCGCACAACCGGCTACTCGCCGTTTGATCTCGTTTAGGGACGTTCACCTACTTTCTTTCTCGACGTTTCTTTCTTCACCGGCACTGGCACTTCATCCCCATCCTCTTGCGAAGAATATAGCTCCCGACTTGCCCAGTGTCGCCAGCGTGCTCGTATGAACACAGAAGCCACGCAACAAGAAAGGAAGGTCGTTTACGACATCTCTCATCGTGTTGTGTCATTCCGACCGGGTGACGAGGTGTTGCTCTTGACACCCATTCGCACACCTGGTCTGGCGACAAGTCCCAGCCTCGGTTCATCGGCCCCTACGTAGTTTCGCAGCAGACTTCGCCCGTCAACTATCGCGTGACGCCACTTGTCGTGCCAACTGACCGCCGTTACTGCAGCACCGAAGTTGTTCACGTCTCCCGCATGAAGCTCTTCACGCGACGTTCCTCGTCACCTTGACTTGCAGCGGCCAGGATGGCCGCTTCCACGTGGGGGGAATCAGTGTAGGCATCTATTATGCACTTCATCCTCATCTGAGCAGCAATTGATCATCATCATTCCGTTTGGCTGAGAATCATCATCGTTTTTCGGTGGGCGCTTCATCATCGGATCCGTGGCGCTTGTTCGCTCCCGAGTTCGCGGCAAAATAAACGTCGTTACAACCGAGTCGTCATAGTGCGTCGACCTTCGTACTAACGGCAAGCTATTAAGGCGGAAAAAGCCTTTAATGTCTCATGCTCCGTCCGTCCGTCCGTCCGTCTGTGTACTGGCACAGTGCCAGGTGGCCGCCGGGGCGTGCCAACGAACGTCGGTCGCGTCGGACTCTACAGCGCTCGCGCTTTGCTTGAGTAGCATCGCTGTGCCCAGCGTGTCCAATCATGCAAGAAGGGAGACGCGCTCATCGCGTTCCATTCTGAGCGACCCCGTCTCAATGGGCACAGGTGTTCGCCAAACACACTTTGGAATTTACAGTGTCCTTCAATTTTTAGGAGCGAAGCTCCTAGGCCAGCACCCCGCCGTCGCCGTTGAAGCTCCCTGGCACGGTGCCAGCTGTGGCGTCTTGCCCTCACGCGGGAAGATAAATGAGGTTTATAGAGAAAAGGCAAAAACGCCAACCAAGAGTTTATTTTAAGAACCCGACGAAGCCTGACCGGCTTCTTCTTCAGGGGTGAGAAGGCCCGAGACCCGCGGCGCTTATATACGCCTTCTTCTTGCCGAAACTTTGCGCAATCCCTGGCTGTAGAGAGAGGGCAGTGTCCCCCCACATACAATTCACAGCGGAAATGGAGAATCAATCAACCCTCCCGTTCTTGGATGTGTTGGTGAGAAGGCAATGACAAAGCCTTTCATTCTCCGTCTTCCGGAAACCGACGCACACAGGACGCTATCTCCACTTCAATTCAGCCCACCCCGCCTGTCACAAGTTCTCCGTCGTGCGTAGCCTGGTCAACAGGGCCGAACGAGTCTGCTCGTCCGCACGACGGCAGAAGGAAGAAAGGGCAAAAATCATCCGTGACCACGGCACCAACGGTTACACAGAGGCTTTTATCCGTAATGCCCTACGCAGGAGGAAGGACCGGGAAACAAGGTCTCCAACGGCGCCGCCGCAACGTCGCCGAGTGTCGATTCCCTACATCGCGGGCGCGAGCGAAACAATAGCCCGCATACTTGGAAAAGCAGGGGTCGACGTAGCTTGCAAGCCAGCCACCACCATCGGCCGCTTCATTCCTCGTCCCAAAGACCGCGCGCCGGCTGAAAAAGCGCAGGGCGTTGTTTACAAGATCGCGTGCTCCGACTGCCCCGCCGCGTACGTTGGGGAAACAAAGAACTTCCGAGAGAGAATGCGGCAACACAAGAACGACCTCCGTCAACTAAACAGCGAACGGAGTGCGTTAGCGGAACACTGCGAGAGGTTCGATCACCGGATTAGTCCAGACGACGCAGTCATGCTCGAGGAAGAAAGAAACCTTCGCCGGCGGCTCCTCCTCGAGTCGTGGCATATACAGCAAACAGCCGAAAACATCAGTCGCACCACGGGAACACTGCCCTCTCTCTACAGCCAGCGATTGCGCAAAGTTTCGGAAAGAAGAAGGCGTATATAAGCGCCGCGGGTCTCGAGCCTTCTCACCCCTGAAGAAGAAGCCGGTCAGGCTTCGAAACGTCGGGTTCTTAAAATAAACTCTTGGTTGGCGTTTTTGCCTTTTCTCTATAGTCTATTTCCCAACCAGGCAGACTTCTGCCGAATGTTTACGTTTAAATGAGGTTTATGAACGCTGGAACGCGGGTGGCGTCTGCACGGTGCGCAAAGCGCGAAAATACGAACACATGGGAACCGGAGGCAGATTAGTCACCCTCTCCCTCTTTATTCGACTCAGCCCTCTACCCCACAAACCGGTGAACGCGCGACACCATCCCCTCACCCTGTCGTCTGCCCAATGGTTGGTCCGTTGCCTGGACAATGAAACGCCGCTCGCGCCGAACGCCGCGTGCGTCCCATTTCTAAGGAGCTTCGCTCATCGGTTGTATTCGTACACGGAACAACTGCTAGTTTTTTCTATATACGCTCTTTACTGTCGGTGGTACTCAGAGACTGGCGACTCCAGCGTGTTTTCGTTATGAGTAGCGATATGGCGTGACGGGAGCGAGGGCGCGCTTTAAAGGTCATAGCTCCACGTGCTGCGATGCGCGCGCGC
The DNA here is from genome assembly GCA_030522465.1 of Rhipicephalus appendiculatus. Classification (NCBI taxonomy): domain Eukaryota; kingdom Metazoa; phylum Arthropoda; class Arachnida; order Ixodida; family Ixodidae; genus Rhipicephalus; species Rhipicephalus appendiculatus. The sequence continues at coordinate 75,071 of JALIZH010008745.1, read as the reverse complement.
TTATCTCGTGATCTGGGTAGTTTTTACGTCTTGTGCAGGCGTTGAAGCTCCAGAGAGCACGAAGGTCACTTAACTCGCTGCAGCGGCCGCGCTTGCGAAAGAAGCGTGCTCCTCAGAGGCAAAGAAGTAAATGTGACTGTTGTTAGTTCGTTCTCGCCCGTGCATTTTAGGTGCAGTTTAAAGAAACCCTGGTGATCGAAATTTCCAAAGCGCTCCACTACGGCGTCTCTCATAATCACATAGTGGTTTTGGGACGTTAAACCCCAGATATTATTCGCAGTTCGCGCTCGTCCTGTGTATACTTGTGTGCTCGTTTCGTGCGTCTTCCCTTGTGCTAGAGCAACACGCTTTAAGCGTCGAGCTGTGACAGTTGTTAGTTCGCGCTCGCCCTGTTTGTGTTCTCATGCGACCTTTCCGTTTGAGGAGTGAGCTGCAAGTTTCGAGCTGCTTGCCGTTCTTCGTGTGACATTGGAATTTGTTGTCACAGCATTCATTGCTTTGCCCTTGTGGCGGAACAATGCACAATAAACGCTCAACAACCTCTGTGAAGACACCTTTCCCTTTCATCTTTTACCGATTCTCATGACGGAGGGATCAGCCATGTTTTTTTGCAAGCTGTTTGGAACTTACTGTAGAAGGTTTACTCCAACTTAACATGACAATTATTACTAAAATGATATAGGTGGTTCGCTACCATTGCAGATGGCATGCTCAGCATACACTCTATAAATGGAAAAAAAAAAGTGCGGATGTCAACTGCTGGGTGTGTTCAGATAAGAACGTCGGTGCATGTCCGCCGACCCCCTTTAATTTCGCCGAAAAAAATATATTTGGTTATCTGAGTTCCCAGGACCACAAAACCACTTTTCGTTTCGCGAGAAAAAATTTCACCTTCTTTAAAAAAATTCACAAGTCTCCACTGAGCCGCCACCGCATCTTTCGAATTTCGCGAAAATGGGATTTCGATGAGATGCTACAAAACTACTATTGTAGCTGTAGGTCTGAAACATTTTCTCCACATACTACGGATAGTTTGTGTTGAGAAAAAATTATTACTTTGCAGTTTTCATCTTGTTCTGTTAAGAAAAAAAATCGCGAAATCGACACAAAGCTCAATAATGCTCACATTTAAGATTTTTTTCCTCCGCAAGTATAAACGCCAGACTTCCCAAAGTTTTTAAAAACATTGCCATATGTTTGGTAAACAAGTGTGCTGAACGAAATACCTGAGAGTGGCTTCAAACGTTAACCAGAAATGTTCAACTGAGGACATGTCTCTCAAAATGCAATATTTTGAAGATCATTAAAAAAAAACGCCATCTTCGATTTTATTTAAACTCTCCAGAATTAAAGCGTAGCACGTGTTCTAACTTAATCTGTAAAAACATGTTGCATTATTTTTGTGAGGTCGGAACTACGAAGCACGAAAAGTGGCCAAATTGACGTATAGTGAGTAACCACAACATTGAGCGAGCATTTTTTCTCGCGAAACGAAAAGTGGTTCTGTGGTCCTGGGAACTCGGAGAACAAAATATATTTTTTTTCGGCGAAATTAAAGGGGGTCGGCGCACATGCACCGACGTTCTTATCTGAACACACCCTGCTATACTCGTCAGTGTCGTCACACATGTCCTTATGAACGTCCGGTATGTGGCCGTGGTTGTAGTCGCGATGAGTGAACCACGATTACAGAATATTCCGGTGTGCTTGCAGTGTGATTTGCAGTGTACTTGCTAGTGGATGAGTTTCGAATGTGATCTCTATTGCGGCTGGATGAGTTTCCAGTCTGATTCCAGTGTGCTTGAAATGAGTGCAAGCACACAATGCTTGCTCTAATTGGTGGAAGCACTGTGTGCATCCGCTTTTGAGGCGGAAATGCCGCGGACTTCTGAAGTTGTGTCCGACTGTAGAACATATGAAATAGATACAATGGGCGTCTTCTTAGCGCGTGACGCACTCCCCTTTCTTGTTTGCATGCACTTTTGGCCATCGTTAATAAACGTCCTAGGACATTGCTGTCGTTCCGGAGCATCAGCCACATTATTCAACTCCTAGCGCCCTGAGACATTTATTGATGCGACAAAATTAGGCGTACACAACGATTGCTTGTGTTCGGCCCCCCTTCTAGGTTTCCTTCGTCTAGGGTTTTACCACGTGCAATTTCGACTACCCCCGTGGCTTCGTAAGTTTTAGAGCTCAGCCCTTAGCGTCGTCCCTGCGTTCAGCGGCATCGCCGTTGTCCGTATGACCGATAGAGCGAAAGAGGACGAAAGAGAGACTGCCCCTAGGAGTTTTCCACCATGAGAGCCAGCGAGCCGCTGTGTTAGCGTCTGCAATGCCTCGTGCCTGCATGCTCGCGCTTCTTGTGACAACACAACGCTTGCCCCTCGCGCGAGGGCACGAGAAAGTGGGTTGGCCTGCGAGGCTTGGAGAGAGAGTGATTTTGGAAAGAGGAAGATAGAAAAGGACACTATTTTCTGCCTCCCGTTGTGGGGGGCACGGCTCAGCGCCTTTGGGGATGGGGAAGAGGGAGTAAAGATGATAGGAAGAAGGGAAGATAGGAAGAAGTGAGATGCGTGGCAAGCTAGTCTTGTCAGCGCAGGCGGGAGCACGAAAGCAAAGCGTTCGGCTACAGGGCGGCAAGGTCTGCAGGAACCGCAAACTCCAGGAACGCGTGCAGAGCCGGGATCTTCGACCGTACAGGAAAGAGGAAGTCCTCCGCCGTTGTCCCAGGGAGACCGAGCCGACGATAGCGGCTAGCCATAACGCGTCGTTCAGCGGCCAGAGCAGGGCAGGAACAAATGATGTGCTCCAGCGTTTCTTCGTCGCCGCATCTGCGGCACGCAGGCGATGAGCAGCGACCCGCGGAGTACATGCGTGCCGCAGGCCAGACGCTGCCGGTCCGCAGGCGAAGCAGCAACCACCGCTCGCGTCTCTCCAGGCCGGTCTCCGGTAGGGGTGGTGGCGGTTTGCCGCGTGCCACCCGCATGTCAGGGTGGGCCGTTGGTAGCAGCTGCCGCAGTCGTTGCCGAGAGTAGTCCGACAGGGCTACCGCATTGGTGACCGGGGTGTCGCTGTGGTGTGCTGCCTTAGCGGCGGCGTCGGCCTCCTCGTTCCCAGCTATCCCAACGTGCGAGGGAAGCCAGTGGAGGGACAGACGCACACCGCTAGCTCTGATGGCTGTCAGCTTTGCGTGCAGCAGCGCCACGGTGACTCCAGCTTGGTCCGGCTGCAGCAGCGCTTGTAGTGCTGGCCGGGAGTCGCAGAGGATCGCCACGGGTAGCTGGGGTGTCGTAGCGGCGAGGTAATCGGCCGCCAGGTGAAGGCCAGCCAATTCGGCTGCAGTGGAGCTGGCGTGAAAGGGAAGGCGGCTTCGGATGGTCGTCCCAGTCGTTGGAATCACGCAGGCAGCCGCGGCCGAACGGGGGCTGTCACGAACAGACCCGTCCGTGAACACCAGGAGATGCCCCCGTAGCCTGTCGTGGAGTTTCGCCACGGCTGACTGGTGGAGCTCGCACGCCGGTGTCCGCCGTTTGGTGAGGTTGTCCAGCTCCAACTGCACGTCCAGAGGCTGCTGGTGCGGCGGAGGGGGGCTGGATGGGACAGGGAGCATTGGGCACCAGCTCTTCATAAAGAGCGCAGATCTGGCCCATCCGGGAAGCAGGTCGGCTCCGCAGTCTCCTAAGGAGGTCATCACCCCCGGGGGCTCTGTGGAGACGGTCCACATGATGCAGCGCCTGTCTCAGCATAAGGAGTGACAGAGGCCACGCCTGGGCCTCCGCTAATGAAGCAGCCACGGGCGAATGGCGCGGGAGACCCAGGAAGCGCCGAATTGCCATTCGGTGTTGCCGCTCCAACTGTTCCTTACGGTGTGGCGCCAACTGCACCAGGGACAGTGCATAGGTTTGTACTGCCGTTGCAGCCCCCTCGTAGAGCCGAAGGGCCAGTCGCGGGGTGCACCCTTGGCCCCTGCTCAGCAGCTTGCCCACAGCAGTCTGAACCCTGGTGGCCTTGAAGGTGGCGAGCTTGGCGGCTGGTATCCAGGTGAGGCGGTGATCGATCCTTAGTCCCAGGTACGTCACTGCCTTGCTCCATGGGATTGGCCGATCGCCCAGCACAAGCCTTCGTATGGTCCTCCGCGCTGCTGATCTCGGGTGAACCAGCAGCGCCTCCGTCTTCGTGGGTGACACGATCAGCCCAAGCGCCTTGAAAAAGGTGGTCACCGCATCCAGGGAGCGTTGCAGAGAGCGTCTGATGGCCGTGAAGTTCCGCCTGGGTCCCTTAACCCACAGTGCCACATCGTCTGCGTATAACGAACACTGCGTAGGGTAGCGCTTGTCAACCGGCAGCGTTGCTGGTAGCCCGGCCAGCACCAAGTTGAACAAGAAGGGGCTCAGGACAGAACCCTGTGGGACACCGCCTGTCACTGGTCTTGGTTCGCTGATGGCACCTCGAACTCTAACCCTGAGGGACCGGCCGGCTAGGAAGGCGCTGATGAAAGAACGGAGACAGCCCATGATGCCGAGTGCGTCCAGAGCACTCTACGACATTATGTGGCAGGCTGTCGAAAGCGCTCTGCACATCCAGCAAAACAAGGAGCGCCACCTCTCACCTGCTCTTGGCCTCTTCCAGTGTTGATACGACGTCCGCAATCGAATCTGCTGTGCAGCGGTGGCGCCGGAAGCCCGTCTGCTGCTCAGGTAGGAAATCCTGTGCCCCGGCAATCCAGCTCAAGCGTGCCAAAGCTATGGCTTCCATGAGCTTGCAGGCAGCAGAGGTCAGAGAGACGGGCCTGTAGGACGTAATGGCTGCACCAGGGCAGTTAGGTTTCCGGACGGGAACCACCACAGCGGTAAGCCAGGCCTCAGGTAAGGTGCCGCTCCGCCAGACGTCATTGAAAACCCCCCAACAGGCGTCGTCGGGCATCCACATCCAGGTTACGCAGCATCTGGTATGTGATGCCGTCGGCGCCGGGGGCACTGCGGCGCTTGGTTTTGGCCAGTGCAGCATTGAGCTCGTGCTCGAACATGGGCTCTTGGCACAGAGCTGAGATTTGGCTCGCAGTCCAGGTAGGGTGGTGGCCTTGCGGCGGCTTGGGAGAAGGCGCAGTGGTGATGGCCGCAGGTTGGCCTACTGGCTGTGCCGCAAAGCGATCAGCTAGCCGTTCAGCCAGTTCTTGCTCGCTGATGCCCAAGCGGATGGCCACTGCAAGGACGGCTTGCCGCAACGTCGGTCCGATGACGAGGGACCGCAGAAGCCGCCATGCTCTTGAACTGCCTCTTGCCTGGCTGAGAGAGTGGCAGATTCCCTGCCAGCTCTGCCGTCTGCGACGATTGGCATGTCGCCGGCAGACTGCATCGACCCGGTTGAAGAATGTGCGATGCTCCGGGCTCTGAGCCTTTAGGTACCTTCTCTCGGCCCTGCGTCTGGCAGCCCGTAGATTCAGGTGGCGAAGGTCTGGCGCAGGATGCTTCTCTGGCACCCTGGACTGGACGGTCGCTGCCTGCGCTGCTTCTGCTACCAGACCCAGAAAGTCCTGGTCTCCCGGAGTGTCTCGGAGCCGCTGCCGGAACACTCGCCAGTCGACTGTGTTGCACTGCCTGGTTCGTCGGATCTTCCCTCCCACCGGTGTGATGATGATCAGCAGGTGGTCTGAACCCCAGGAGTCGGGCTGTGTTGCCCAGTCATACCGGGCTCCTTCGCTGGCCAGGCTTACGTCGATGGCGGTACACGAGGGCCGGCCTGCTCTGCGGATGAAAGTGTAAGAACCGGTGTTCAGAACTTGCAGGCCCAGTTGATGGATGACGTCCACCAGGTCCCTTCCTCGAGATGAGCAGGTGCGACTCCCCCCACATGGTGTGATGAGCGTTCATGTCACCACATAGAAGGAAGTCACTGCCGAGTCGCGCCGTCAGCTGTAGCAGCTCGGTGGCGTTCCACCGCTGTCCAGGGCGCACATACACAGAGGCCACTGTCGTGTCCACACCACGGAGCCGCACCGTCACCGCACAGCACTCGAAAGCGCCCCCCAGTGACATCAGCCACGTCAATGCACGCGTGTGGCAGTTCGCGTCGCACGTACACGGCACAGCGCGGTCGACCCTGAGGATGTGCACTCACCGTGCACGGCGAAGCTTGACACGAGTCCAGGATACAGGACGTGGCGCTCTGGTAGCCGATGAAGCCGGGAAGTCGCACGTCAGCCGCTGCTACATACACCTCCTGCAAAGCAAGCACATCGTACTCGCTCCGCTGGAGGTGCAACGAGAAGTCTGCCTGCCGCCGCCGCAATGAGTTCGCGTTCCACTGGAGGACACACGGGCGGCGGCGGAGGCGGCGGTTCCCTGCTGCTTGCAGACGTGTGTCAGCCATGATGGCTGCTAGGAGGGTGCACACCACCTGCCTGAAGGCAGATGGAGCGCAGCTGGTTTTCGGGAGGCAGCAGGTCCGCAACCGCCCTTAACAGGAGCCTCAGGTTCGTGTTCTCCTGGTCCGCGTGAGCCTGGGAGTTTGCCTTGGTGGGTGGGTGAGGCTTGGGAGAGCCCTGTTTCTTTGGACCGGCAGGCGAACCCCGCGGCTGCGCGCCTGTTTGGTGCGGATGGGTAGAGTTCACGACCACCCCACATGAAGCCCCCCACTGCCGCAGCGTAGCTCTTCCCTGGGGCCTGGTTCAGTTGAGGAGCACCCGTCCCGCTAGCGCTTGACCGCAGGGCTGCTTGAGCCTCGCGATGAGGCAGGTAGATGGGAGCTGACGCCTTGATGGTGGCCAGGCGCCGCTCTCTTTGCCACAGCTGGCATTCCGCGGAGTCGGCTGGATGTGGCCTACCGCAGTGTAGACACCTAACCTTGCTGTTGCAGTTGGCATCCTTGCCATGTTGGCCGCCGCATCGCAGGCATCGCTCTGGTCTCCGGCAAGCTGCAGTGATGTGTCCATAGCGTCCGCACCGCAGGCACTGAAGTGGGCGAGGCCGGGATGGCCTCACTTCGAACGCCATGCGGAACAGGTGGACACGTGCGGGAGGGACGGGGCCAGCGAACCGCAGGACCAATGATGTCCCTTGTCGCCTTGCGGCAATCACCGGCACTTCGGACGACACGGCAGCCAAGAGGACCTCGTCGGTGTAGTCGCCGTCGATGCCCTGCACCACACCACTGCTTTGCGAGCGGTCAGCCGGAGGGCGGGCGGTCACGGGTACTCCCGCGAGCTCCGACGTGGCCAGAAGGCGATCCCTCCATTCAGCTGTAGATGCATCCGCCGCCACTATGTTCTTTTTCGTATTAACTCGCACCTCCTTGACACCGGGCAACGCCGAGAGCGCTTGCGCAATGGCAAGGCGGGAAGTCCGGTGAAAGGAAGCACCGGCGTTTGTCGGTCGGAAAAGGACTGTGCAGGAATCCAGCAGCGGAGCAGCAGAGGTCAGCATGGTGTCAGCAGCTGCAGGGACTCCCGCAGCGGCGGCTTGAGTCGCACTGAGCGGGTTGGCAAGCCCGTGGACATCGCGGGCAGTAGATGAGTGTGCGGCAGGAGTGGCCGCAGGTGCAGTGCCAGGAGGAGGGCCGATGTTCGCAACTGGTCGCTGAGGCGGCGATGTTCGCTGGCGAGGCTTCTGCGACTTTGAGAGCACGAGCTGAAACTCGGTCTCGTTGGTAACGTCGGCGTCTTTGGTGGTGGAGTGCAGCTCAGCAACCACGTTCGTTGACGATGCGGTAGGCGACGTAACGGTGGGACGTTCGGTCGCTACCGCTTGCATCTTCCGCGATGCACCCTCGTCATCGCTGCTCGGCTCGCTAGGACGCGAGCGCTTTCGCGTAGACGTGGTATCCATGTCATCAGGATCTGGCTCCGAGTCTATCGGCAATGGCACATTCCGCGGGTCGGGGGGCGTGCTTGCACGGCAAGCTCGGTGTAGCGGCAGAGGCAGCGCAATCCGCAGCGAGCGCGGGGGAAGTCGGAGACCTACCGACTATGCCGGGAACGCCTGGAAAAGCGCTTTCAAGCGCGGCCGAAGTATCCGAAGAGACTGCGGTGCTGACGGGTAGGCAGGGGGTTCCAGGAGACGCCGGGATGCTTGCGATTGTCTCGGCGTCTGCAGCAAGCACCGATAGGTGAGGAGCTGTAGGTCTCTCGCCGACGACCTTGCAGAGTTGCTGCGCCTGTTCATGACGCAGGCGCGTCGCTTCGGCGTTGGCAATGATAGTCCACAGCATGCGGGTGCACGCGACGCTCGCCGAACGCCGGTGCGACGATGTTCGAACAAGAGAGCGCCGCGGGTGTTCGACCGGCGTTGCAGAGGATGGTGGAGAATCCTCTGTCATGGTAGTGGTGAAGACGGCTACCCCAGAGATGCGCCGGTGACAGAAGACGGTGGCACAGGACTCAGGTCCCCGAAATCGGTGACAGAAATCCAAATGCAATGTCCGTAAGGTTCACTCTCGTCGCAGAAACGCCCGAGGCTTGGGATAAGAAGACGTACGTAGGTCGATGGGACACTTGCGTGTGGGACGAGGGCCCTTTACAGCCCGGCGCAGCGTTCGCGTCAGCCAGCGGCGGCGGAAGTTGGTGACACCAGGTTCACCACGTTACGTTGACGCGAAAACTGAGCATTGTATACTCCTACTCGCACAGCGCCGCGTCGCCTTGACGCATGCACATTTGCTCAACTTATCGACGAATCAAGACACTTGAACAACTGCACTCAGAATTCGCATTAGGCAGTATTGTAATCGTCGGTAAATTTTTTAATTAAATAAATTCTCTCATTTGGCCTGTGATCTATAACTTATTTTATACAGTAATGGAAAAGTAACTACCTTTCTTCTCCACAGTAACTGCAACTGTAACACGTTATTTTTGGAAACTCGGTAACTGTAACTGTAACAGAGTTACTTTTTGGCTTAGGAAACTCTAACTGAAACACTGTTACTTTTTACTGGTAACGTGCCCATGACAATATTTCTCTGAAGCGGCCATAGCTAGTGTGCAGCTTCACGATAGACGAGTTGCATGAATACCAGCAACAGTGTAAAAAGCCCCGATGTGTTCAAGCAACACTGGGCTGAGTGGCCATTGTGCACGAAAACAAACAAAAAAAAGACAAGCAAGAACGCGCCGCTCGTGCGAGTGGAAAAGAAGTATGAACGCGTGATAGATTTCGATGTGAACATTTTGTGTGTTCCAGGTGGTATGCATATGCGGCAAAATGCACGGGACTGCTCATGCATCATGCCAGCCGTTGGTTGCTTCCTGCACATACATACAGATGGCGCTACAACGGATTGTTTTTACAGCAAAAGCTGTTATGAGATCACAACAAGGGTCCTTTCTGCGCCGTAGTTGTCCGCCGCCGCCGCCGCCGGTGTCCGTAACCAATATCGCACGAAATAAGAAAAAAACTAAATAAATAAAAAACCCCTATGACCGAATGGGATTCGAACCCGGGTCTTCTGCGTGGCAGCCCAGCACTCTACCACTGAGCTACGCCGCTGCTTGAAACTGCGGTGCAAACTGACCCTAGGCAGGCTTCATGTCGGGTAAGGAATCGCGTTAACGTCTGTTGTTAAGCGTTTTAGAACAGTACAGTAAGAACCAGGCGTCACACAAATCGAATTGCGTAACGAGTGGGTCGTTCAATGCTCCAACCCATTACAAAAGCCTGAGGCAAAATTCTTCATCGTCGTCAGCCACAGCATCAACAAAGTGCACATAATGCGTTACAAGAGTGTAGCGGGTACCACGCTTTTCTGAAGAATGAAGAATAATGGCATAGTAGACGCTTCCCCACTACACAAAAATTATGGTGATTTATGGCGTAGTGGGTACCATGCAAGTGCGGTTGTTGTAGTTGCCCCAATTATGTTTAAAAAAGGCCCTAGAAAGGCCGCTCTCCCAGCTTTCGCTGTGGCTGTGCTGCGAGTTCCGCGCAAGCCTGGCCTGCGCAGGCCAGGCCTGCGCAGAACGCGCAGCACAGCCACAGCGAAAGCTGGGAGAGCGGCCTTTAGCCTTTTTTAAACACTCTTGGGGCAACTACTACAAGCCCACTTGCATAGTACCCACTACGCCATAAATCACCATAATTTTTGTGTAGTGGGGAAGCGTCTACTAATCCGTTATTCGTCATTCTTCGGAAAAGCGCGGTGCCCGCTACACTCTTGTATAGAGTTATGTGCACTTTGTGGATGCTGTGGCTGACGACGATGAAGAATTATGCCTCAGGCTTTTGTAATGGGTTGGAGCATTGAACGACCCACTCGTTACGCAATTCGCATTGTGTGACGCCTGGTTCTTACTTTACTGCTCTAAAACTTTACAACACACGTTAACGCGATTCCTTACCCGAATGAAGCCTGCGTAGGGTCAGTTTGCACCGCAGTTTCAAGCAGCGGAGTAGCTCAGGGGTAGAGTGCTGGGCTGCCACGCAGAGGACCCGGGTTCGATTCCCGTTCTGTCAAGGTGTTTTTTTATTTAGTTAGTTTTTTCTTATTTCGTGCGATATTGGTTACGGACACCGGCGGCGGCGGCGGACAACTACGGCGCAGAAACGACCCTTGCTGTGATCTCATAACAGCTTTCGCTGTAAAAAGACAAACAAGAACGCGCTGCTCGTGCGAGTGAAAAGAAGTATGAACGCGTGATAGATTTCGATGTGAACATTTTGTGTGTTTCAGGTGGTATGCATATGCGGCAAAATGCACGGGACTGCTCATGCATCATGCCAGCCGTTGGTTGCTTCCTGCACATACATACAGATGGCGCTACAACGGATTGTTTTTTTTTTGGCACTCGTCTATGTTTCTTTTTATTTATTTATTTTGCAGCGTCGGTAGAAAGCATTCGTATGCATCAGTTCACAATGGCCAAGCATGGGCGGGAGGCCTAATGGTCAAGGCAATCACTTTCGTACCGGGGGGGGGGGGGGGAGAAGGGGGGGGGGACTCTAGTTAAAACAGCAGCCCCGCAAAGAGAATTTTATTGAGTTTTATTTATCATTACGGTGGTGCACGCAAGCTGTGGTTGAGGAGGGTTTTTTGGAGCAACATTAACGCTCCTGGCCGACCAGCACGCCCGCGAAGCGGCCGACAGGCTTGGCCTGGCGGTCCCGACGTGGGAGTCACCCACTGCGTGCTTGGGTGCGTCCCCCAGGATCTCATTAAAGTCACTGCAATCAATCAATCAATCAATTCCCAGAATCACAGGTCCGTCAATAGAAGATTCGCTTCTATGAGAACTTCAAGTCACGTGAGCTTTCCCTTCAAGAGTAGAAGGGGATGGCGGATCAGCCCCGTTCGCATGGTCTTCTCATTCGTTTGCCAGGCTTCCGTGTCTCTGTTGACTTCAACCGTGCCACGACGAAAGGAACGTCTGTGCAAGTAACATTGGCCATTTCAAACTCCCCTCGAATGCCTGCCTACTGCAAGCGCAGGTGAGAACAGTCCCCTTTGCCATAATTCATCACAGTGCAATTAGCAAAGTACTGCACGTACGTAAGAACAAACATTAGTCCACCGCTTACGGCTTGGCACAGCATTTACGCGACACTTCCTACACAGGATAAAACGTGCGTCTAGTACAGAGTGTTGCTGCGGCCACCCTGACGAAGATGTACATCATATACTTATCGAGTGCAAAAAATATGAATCGCAACGAAAAGTTCTACGAGCAAGTCTGCTACTTTTAGATACAAGGCCTTTCACAATGAAGAAAATACTAGGTCCATGGCCAACGGCAGGCCTTCAGAAAAGAGCACTTGTCGCCTTCAAGAAGTTTCTTGAAGAATCAAATATTTTATGGAAATATTGAACTACTGTACTCGATGTCGCCTTCCCCTTCATACTGAAGGAACAGTGTAATGTTGTGGTGTGCGTTTGATTTTATGTGTAATCCATTTGCCTTAGTGTGTTTTGCTGTGTATGTCAAGCATTACAGAATATTTGAGTTTGAACTTCTATGTGTGAACTGACTCTTCCTATCTGAACTTGTGATACAACTTGTGGACATATGAACCTATTAGATTTATCTGAACTCTCATGTAATGTTCGGTTGTGCTGTATTTTCGCATCGTGTGTCCTACTGTATTGCATTTTGTGCCCTTATTATTTTTCTTAGTACATATTTTGTCTGCTAAGCGAGAAGGAGTAGCCGGTGCCACCATAATGGCACCAACCTCTCCTATTTCACCATTTCAATAAAAAAAAATTAAAAAAAAACAGTATGCGCAGCTGCACACCTTGCTGATGCTCTTCCTGATGATTATGAGTAATCATGACGGAGTGCTTTTTAATGGGTGGGTCGTCAAACGACCTACTCGTTGCGGATTTCACATAGTGCGACGAATGTCTAATTCTACCGTTCTGCCATGCAATATTAACGGGATAGCGTTTAAGAGCTCGTTTCGCAGAAATTCCGGCGTCGGCGTAAATGGTTTTGCGCGAATAATCACCATCTTGTCAGTGACCGAAAAATCACGAAAGATGCAAATTAAATAGATAACAAAAATTTCCGCGTCCGAGTGAGGAACGAACCCAGGCCGTCTGCGTGGCAAGCACGTGTTCTGCCACACAGCCACGCGTCTGCTTGGAAATACAGCAGAAATAACTTCCTCTGCTTGGAAATGCAAAGATACAAATAAAAGAAGTAATAAAAATTTCCGAGTCCGAGTGAGGATCGAACCCAGGCTGTCTGCACGTGTTCTGCCACACAGCCACTCGTCGGCTTGGAGATACAGCAGAAATAACTTCATCTGCTTGGAAAGGCAAATATGCAAATAAAAGAAATAATAAAAATTTCCGAGTGAGGATCGAATCCAGTCGGTCTACGTGGAAAGCACGTGTTCTGCCACACAGCCACGCGTCGGCTTGGAAATACAGCAGAAATAACTTCTGCTTTGAAAGGCAAATATGCAAATAAAAGAAATAATGAAAAATTTCCGAGTGAGGATCGAATCCAGTCGGTCTGCGTGGAAAGCAGGTGTTCTACCACACAGCCACGCGTCTGCTTGGAAATAGAGCAGAAATGAACTTACCTCTGCTTGGAAATGCAATGATGCAAATAAAAGAAACAATAAAAATTTCCGAGTCTGACTGAGGATTGAACCCTCCCAGGCCGTCTGCATGGCAAGCAGGTGTTCTACCACACAGCCACGCGTCTGCTCGGAAATACATCAGAAATAACTACCTCTGGTTGGAAATGCGAAGATGCAAATAAAAGAAACAATAAAAATTTCCGAGTCCGAGTGAGGATCGAACCCAGGCCGTCTGCGTGGCAAGGAGGTGTTCTACCACACAGCCACTCGTCTGCTTGGAAATACAGCAGAAATAGCTTCCTCTGCTTTAAAATGCAACGAAAATAACTTTCATGCTTTACAAACACACGCGTCCTGTATACAAGCGTCACAATACAACATCTAATATCGCAGTAATATTGCGTGGTACAAGCGTACATTGCTATCGTGCGTCAGGACATGTAAATATCACAACGACATCGTGGTTTAAAGCCAGCCACCCATTACATAACGTACACACGTTACTGCGCGTATTCCCTTAAGACCCCGTAGTGCATAGGTCGGCGAACTCAGTCGTGGGTCGACTCACTCGGACTCACTCAGACTCAGATCAAGCTGTGAGTCTGAGTCTGAGTGAGTCCGGGTGAGTAATATTTTGGTCAGTCTGAGTCCCAGTGAGTCCGGCTGAAGAAAATTTTCGTGAGTGTGAGTCGAGTGAGTCCGTCTCAGGAAAATTTTGGTGAGTCTGAGTCCGAGTGAGTCCAAAGGGCAAGATATATTTCTTGAGTGAGTCTGAGTGAGCTTCACTTTTTTTTTTGCCGACCTATCCACTCATCTTCAGCATTACTATAAGCCTTACCTGGCTTCACGTTTATACTCCCGTGTATACTTACACGTATTCCAAAGCAGTGTCGTTCATACACCATTTCAATATTTATTTATCAAAGGCACGAATTACGTAGGGGAGTGCCTTACCTCCCGCCAGCCAACTCTTCCAGGGAAGTTCTTGATCAATATATCGTATGTTGTCATCTCTTTCAATAGAAATGATCTTACCGGTTCCCAACACGTTCGCATTGGCCCGTATCCAGCGCTCTCGCATTTCTGCTTCGTGCGACAGCTACGGAAATCGGTAAAACTGAGGTCTTTTATGTCCGTGGCAATTCACAACGCAACAGTAACGTCGACTGAGGGCTTTCTTCGTAGCGCACGGAGCTGTTGCGTACCCTATTGCAGTTCAGCCCCCAGCGTGATACCAGTACGTTTTTTGGCGCTGGATCGCACTGGGAACACTGGTACACGCTGGGATTCACTGGCACTTCGGTGAGCGCACTGGGACAGAGCTGGGTCGCACTGGTTGGCTTGGCCACTGTGACGCTGGGGCGTACTGGGAAGCGCTGGAAACGCTGGAATTTTCACTGGAGTGCGCTGGTGCACACTGGAGCCTGCACTGCTTCTTCCAGTGCGGCATGCAAGTTTCTGTAGTGTATGCGGCGGAATGTTTCGGTATCTTTGAATATAGAATGTTTGATTCGATGGTACCAATGGATGCTACCCTAACAGGCAGGCCCGTAGCCAAAAATTTTTTTCGAGGGGGGGGGGGGGGGCACTTGTTGAAAAGCCTGAGAAACACCGATTTTTATTGTTTTTTTCTCGGTAAAGGCCCCCTTCCATCCGAATTTCGAGAGGAGGCCTGAGCCCCCTAGCCCCCCCCCCCCCCCTCCCCCGGCCAGGGGCCTGCTAGCAGGTCCCAAATATTTTCACAACTTCTAGCATGGCAGAGAGAGAGAATGATAAGCGCAAGACAATATGTGATATATGCGAAATCAGCGTCATTTTTATTTTTCCCTTTGGAATGCAGAAAAAATTGCGTTAATAACACAAAGGAGCCAACGCTGATTATTTTGCTTGTTAGCTTGCTTTTTTTTTTTCTTATTCACGCAGATTCAATAACGGCGTTAATTCTTGCGGAGAACGTAGCAGCGATGAATGCACGTTTCGTGCATGTGCCGCGCATATACCTGTCTGGCATCAGGGGATGGGTTGTTGTAATGATTACATTTTGCAGTGTTTATAAGTCTGGAGGCGCCGGTCCTTACCAGAAACAGCAAATCGCTACATCGCCGCACAGTTGGCAAGAAGCAATTGAGCTCTGGCTTCGCAACCCCACCCAACGGAGGCCAGAAAAACAGCCGCCGTTCGATATCACCACACCGGAAACGCATCTCTGGCACTGTTTGCCCTTCCACTTACTTCAGCTGAACTTTAGTTAACCATTAGAAAGGTTCAGAAGCTTGAATGCAAAAACTTCAACCATCGCAACTCAGCTGCGCCGAGACCCGTCCTCCCCAGCGAGACTCCCAGCGAGCGTTAGGCCTAGTGTGCCGGCCGTGTCCGTCTACATGTTACCGGCGCTTCGCGCTTTAAGTACACGCAATTCTAAAGCTTAAGGATGACTGTAAAGGGTACAGTTTGGACATTCGTTAACCTAAATCAACCATTTTTCCTTGTGTACGGTGTCCGCACAAGGAGCGATGACCATCGAAGCGACGCGCTTTCAGCAACGCACGCAAGCTGAAACCGAAAGCTGCCGGCCGCGCGTGACTTCTCGTGACTCTTATGTAAGAACGCATGATTGTCAGTCGGTAATTTGGCACGCATTAGTGAACTAACATAGTGACATATTCCTTTAGCGCATTGTATTTGTATTTAGTTGAGCGGTTTCTTAGTTATAGGTATCGAGAGAACTGCAAATCTGTACATTGGCACGCCCGCTGTACTGGCGTATCGTCGCTTGCGCGATAACACTACTCCATACTCAATCATATACGCACCTGTTTATCGAACTAGTCATCATAAAACCTCTGTAAATGTTGACCAGCAGCGATAGCGAGAAACGGCTATTAAAAAAATTGGCAGTAACAGCCAGCAAACAGTGCCTGCTCTAGGTGTATTTCATATTTTTCGTAGTTAACATGTGAATTCTTAAAGAAACTTAGCGCTCTTGCCATTATCGGCATGTCATTCGGTACCGGCCGCCGTTCGTTTGTGTCTAATAAAGACGCAGTTGTTATTTGGAAAGGAAAATCGCGTCCATCGTGACTGTGCGACATGCAAACATAAAGCCGAACCGTGTGTTTATCGGTTGAATAGTTGTTTTACGCACAGCACAGCATGTCCCGGCGTGGCGTAGTGGGTAGAACACTCAGTACAGAATCGGGAGGGGGGAAAGTTCGAATCCTCCTGAGAGATACTTTTTTTTATAGCTTTTTTTTTATTGCGTTAATGTGTTCTATATCACTTCTTTCACTAATATATTTGTTTATGGCACATAGGCACCGCTATTTCAACGCTGTAAAGAGCAGTATCGCGCGGGGAGTACAGCGCCTCCCTGTGCAAAATGCCGCTCCAGCGTCCCAGTATCCAGCGCGATACTGGGCCCCATAATCCGGCATGGCACTGGACGCTGGTACCCAGCGGCGCTGGGTTTTGCAATAGTATGCTCTTGTTTTCACCGTCGGTCTGGCGAGTGATCCAACAAGCACTTCGTGGCGGTTCGGTTGCGCGTCCAACTAGCGGAGAGAAATTCGTAGCTCTTTTTCATGGTGTTGAATGCGCAAACACACCAAATATTTAGCTCAATCGTTGTTTCGCACTCGCTAGTTACACCTGCTTGCACAGCAAACTGTGCAGGGGAGTCGGACTTCGCACTACCCAAAACTGCTCCGAGAGGTGGCGCTACGTGTCTGCGAAACTCCAGAGTCTGACGTCTATATGCTTTCTTTTTCGAAGCAGTTTCGATCAGTGGTGTGGCTCTGTCATCAACAAAACGCATCCGTTATCACAGAGGGCCACCACTGATCGAAACTGTTTTGTTCTTTGTACTTTGGAGTGTTTGTCGACGCACTACGCAATATGTGTAAGACCGGCATTAAGAAAAAAAAGTTGCGTAGCTCTGTGGCAAATCCCCTGCGCGTCACGCCGAAGGCTCGTGTTGGAATCGCACTCGAGCCGAAGATTTCATTCTTCATCATACCTTATAGGTGAAGCAGCGCACTTTTGGGGAGGACAAAGGAAACAAAAAAATCACCGCATCTTCACTAATGCGAATCACGACGAATGGCGAAGCATTGGGTATCGTACCGGTATGTCACCGTACGTCACCCGCGCGTTGCCACTGCGAATGTATATTGAGTGACATAGAGTGCATATATATATACAAATGTATTTATTTGGTTCCTGTTTAAAGCTCCTCTATTTTAATCCTCTTGTTATAATTCGTATATCGTCTTGAGTTCTGGATTCCGTTTTCCCTTCATTAATACTGTTTTGTGGTCTGTCAAATGGAGAGCCAATGGTTCTTCGAGTGGGTGTAATCTGAAGTAGGCAAAGACAAGGTGTATGCATGTTCCTCGGGGGGGTTGTTGGTTGTTTCGAGTCATATGGAATGCATCGTAGAGCGTATCAACACCTTCCCCATCCCACTGTGCACATCCTTCAGAATTGTGATAGTCAGATTTGTTGATTTCGGGAAGTGTCTTTAAATATTATTCGATTTCATTTTATCAAGATATTTCTGGAGTATTTTGAGTGCTGCATATGACTTTTATCTGAGACTTTATAACCGTAATTCAAATCGCAACATAAACACATGTAGACTATGGGAAACGTGCAGCACCTACAGGGGGGCGCAGCAGTGCACTGCACCTATGCGCCGTCAGCGCCGCGAGTGGCGACTTGCGGCCACTTCAGTGTCAACTGGCGTGCTACGAATCGTCGTCTCTCCGTCAGCTACGCCCGCGTTGTATGCAAGTGCGTGTGCGCGAAGGTGACAGGTTTGATAAAACGGGTAGGCTTCCAGAAAGTTATCAGTGCATGATCTTTTGGGACCCCAAACGAGGACAAAGGACATAAATTTACAGAATCAATCATGTTTTCGATGCGACGTAGCACAGACGCGCGGCACAGTGTTTTGAAAGGGCGATTCCTGCGGCCGGCCAGTGTAAAGCTCGAAGCATAGACCGTCACCATCGATGTTTGTAAACATTATTTCTTGCCATTTTGCCTGGTTATTGTTGAGTAAACGAATACATTAGTGTCTGACATGTGTTAGACAACCCCTTGCTATGCGCGCAAGTAATACGTACGGTCGCCGAACTGCCCGTGTTGCATTTAGTAATGCGCGGCATTTGCACGAAGTTTTCTGTGCAGTGGTTCAGCTCCGTTTGTAGGCGTTGCTCGGGCTGCATGGGTCCTTCAGTAAATTTGTCACGTGCCAGCTTTGCACGCGATATCTCAGCTGTCACGTAGCGCAATAGAACGGCGTGGCCCGGCTTCGCTTGCACGCACACTGCTATTAATAAGGGCTATGGCAGCACATGGGGAATAAATTTTGAAATTCTAGTGGTCTGCGACGCATTTTGCCTGGCATGCGTGACTTCTTCCTTAATGTTACTGTTTACGAACTGCGATACGGGGGAAAAACAGCAGCAGTGTACTAGGGAGAATTGCTGGATCTGTCGATTGCTTTTTGCCAACGAATTGTGGACTACAGACTCGAGATCACTTTTCCGGATGCCCCTCGGTTCCTCCAGCACGTTAAAAATATCAGTTGACAAGCGTGGAGAGTAAATTCACAGCGAACTAGCTACAGCATGTACTTCGTAAACGTGCCCGCGGGATCACTTGCTTTACGTGGCGTCCCCTCTAGTCACCTAAGGAGGGGCGCAAAGTCTGCCTCATACATTGACTTAATAGGGAAGGAAGGCGCTGCGAGGAGCCGTCTCCCCCTCTGAAGGGGAACCTTGCGCACGCCTACGTGTGGCGTCCACTAATCCAGTGTTCCCGCCGGTTTCTGAAGCACAGTCATGGCGGAAAACCTGAAAAACTTTGTTCCAGGTGCGTAGTTCTTATAGTTATCGGCACATTTTATGACACAGCAATTCATACGCGACATTGCGAAGCACCGCTAACAACCTGACACGCCTGCGCTCATGGGTCGGCTGCTGCACGGAACTCGCCAATTCCTTTCGTTCACTCCCGCACCGAGGCGCCACCGGCTCAGTGCACGTTCCCCATAGCAACGGTTTTCTATATATTGTGACAGCGGACAGTGAGAGTGCACGACAAAGTTTGGTCCTAAGTGCTTCGCACCTAAAAGACATGACACGCGCTACGAGTAGCAAGTGTCCCCTCTTTCTTGTCCATTTTGTCCTCGTCAAATGTGCTGTACTTCACCTATACGGTATGATGATCAATCACCAACTAGCCCAGCTGTCAACTCTGTCGAACTTTATTTTTACTCTTTTTATTTACGGCGCACCTATCTGAATTTTTCGCTCACAGACAATGCCGACGTTTTTCCTCACATCCAACGACGCCGGAAGATCCGCAATACGATCTCTTCATCGCTATCATGTTAATAATTGTTAAAGTAATGCTCGCTAAAACTATAATAAGATTAGTACGTGTGTGTCTGTGAGGGGGGGGTCTCCGGATAAGTTTTGACCACCGGAACGAAACTTTTCCCGACGATATTTTTTTGCGATAGCAATTATACGGACACACTCGACGGGTTTTTGCCGCCGTTTCCCGTATAAAAACCAACCTGATAACTTAACCTCTTCCATTCTATGTTCTACCCGCCAATAAAAGCTCGCAGGCGTTCGCGACGAACGTCGCTGAAGCGGAGCTGAAATTAGCCGGCCGTCTCCGTCGCACGTATCCCTCGTGCGAGGCCTGTCGTCGATTTCTCATCAAGCAGAGCGGAAACGCCTCGAACGCCTTTCGTGAGGACCATGAAGGGACGCCAGGGCAGGGAAGGGGGGGACTGTGGTGCTGGAAGGGCGCGGTCGCTGGCGCTGCTATCTCGACAAGTATCAGGAAATCACTCGTAAACTTGGTGTGCTCTCAATGCTAACTTTTTGTTTAGAGAACTGATTCTGCGGTCCCTGCAGCGGCTGTATTTCCTTACCCCAGCGTTTTGTTGAGTTACACAAGATTGGACCCGAAAAGTTAAGCTGCTAGCCTTACTTCGTATACCATTACAACTTGTTGCTATCGCATTGAATGCTTCGCCCCTAAGCGAAACTGAAAACACATGGAAGCTCGGGTGCTGAATTTTGAAATGCGAAGCATTTCTTTGCGTACTGTAAGCACTTTTGCGTTTCTATCTATCTATCTATCTATCTATCTATCTATCTATCTATCTATCTATCTATCTATCTATCTATCTATCTATCTATCTATCTATCTATCTATCTATCTATCTAGCCGCCTACGTCTGGGTGCTCTCGTGATCGCCTACTTAACTTGGGGTAGAAAAAAATTTGTATGGCAGGGTAAGAGGTATCGACGAATATGTCTGGCTGGTCATGACATGAATGACATGAAAATCCTATCACGTACGTCGTCAAACCCTTTCCTGCAGACACGTGTGGCACATACCCGTATACCACGGGCCGCGGTATGCGCCACGGGCGTTTGACAATTTATATCTACCGAGGAACGGCGAGGACAAACATTAGTAACTTAAGTGCGAGAGCGTTAAGAAAAACTGGCGTCGGCAGCGTTGACCCGACGAATCCAAATAATAAATATCAGGGTCCCAGCATGAATCAAACCCAAGCAATCTGCGTGTCAGTCAAATATTCTACCAGAGAGCCACGCCAGGTTTCGGAACTGCTTTGGAAAAAGACCCTATGCAGGCGTAGCGTTGGTGAAACGTCAATTGTGGTTGCACTGCTGGCTATCTAATTTTATAAACATTACATATGTACTTCTATGAGGCAGGCGTCATGAAGGGTTAACGTCAATTGTATACTTAGGCACGATCCACTGTAGTTGGTCCACGAAGCACTATCTAGGGCTACAATCCTCGAAGCACAAGTGCTGCATATCAGCTTACCGCTTCTAGTATTGGTAATATTCATCTTCCTGTTGGCATCGTTAAGCAGCTGTAAACAACTGGTTACATGAAACATATGCGACTGTTCAACATATGTATGTGCGTACAACATTTTTACATGTCTTCAGCGTCATTTCGTAACGTTTCGCTCATTAAAAAAATTACAACTCAGTCACTTTGCCTCCGCATGCTTCGCATAAGATCGATTCCCATGGTACTTGGGATCTGCCGATTTTTTATTTATTTCATTGGGCATCCGCCAAATCCAATCTTTCTTAACCAGATATACCCAGACAGAGAGGTCCAAATCAATTGGGAGAAGTGTAGTGACATCATTACTCTAGACCACGTGCTTTGGCAGTGTCCTGTAGCTTTCCCAGACTGTGACAAGAACAGCGACTGGTGGCAAAGAGTCGTTTACAGTGGAGCTCTTTTAGGTCAAGCACAGGCTGTGCAGAAGGCCCACGATACAGCGGTAAGGTTAAACCTTACTGTCCCAACGTGGGAGCCGCCTGCGTCAACCTCAGGTTTGATCTTCAGGACCGGAATAAACTTTAACATACGATACGATAACACATATACAGGGTTCGCCCGCGAGGTAAGGCAAAAAGAGGACTTAGACCTCTTAGAAAGGCGTTACCTCGCTCGGTTAGCAGAGGCAATGGATTTAAAAGTTACAAATCAACTTTGAACATAATCAATAATACCGCAATATATAATCACTATTTACGGTAATAACAACTGCAGCACTACCATAATCAATGTAATGACGTAATCACAGTAAGAGTATAATCAAAAGTGCATTAGGAACACAAAATCACAATTACTGATGAAGTTAGTAGTGATACTTTGTAACAGTAACACTTAGTAACATTTCAGTGCAGTCACCAAACATCCTTATCATTACTAAAGTGACACTTTCACCAACATTTCTACAACACATCCGAATCCAAAGCAAGAAACACGTTCATTATTAATTTTTAAACTCATGAATTGTTTTACAATTTCTGGCTATTTCAACAACAGTAGGATGCATATTGCATGAGCACATAGTTTCACACTGAATGGTTTGCATACCATATTTGTCCTGGGTTTTTTCATGACTACTCATGGGCGGCGTAAACCGTATCCTGTCTCTCGACTGAGGTACCGGTTTGAAAATGGCTGAAAGTTTCTAGAGACTTCTTTAAATAGCCGAATGCAGGTCTTTGCTCAGTAAGAGTTCCTAATATTAAGGATATTGTAGCGCATCATTAATTTTGAAGACGCTTTCTATTCATTTGAAAAATTGAGCGAAAACAACAGCTCGACGTTGTAGTACTGCCGCTTTTTCTATGTCGGTTTTGTTTCCGTTCCGCCATACAAATAAGCCATAGATAATTTGTGAATGTACAAGTAAGGAGTACATCTTTTAGCCCCTTTGCGCCAAACAAACAAAAACGAATAAAAGAACACACACGGACAAAAAAAAGATGAATTCGTTTCAACTAGGTTGGCTAGCAGTATTGCTTTGAAAAGTACAGTTGTCTAAAGAGCTTCACAGGCACATTGCATCGGATTCGTTGTAGTAGACCAACTCATCGTGCGACCTTAGTTAGTACCTTATTTATGCGCTGTGTCCAGCTTAAGTTTTAATGAAATATTGCACCTAAAAAAGAATGGCTTGTCACAAGCTCTAGTTGCGATGCATTGGGAAAAGTTTTACATCGTGGTTTATATTTTTATTTTTAGAACAAAAGACCGTAAAATTCGTTTTCTTCGCGTTTAACCCTCTATTGCATGGCGTCCCATATTTGGCACATACCGATTAACATTTTTTATAGCGGGCGCAAGAGGACCAGTGGAGAATGTGACACAGTTAGAGTAATCCTTATAGTTACGTGCACTAAATATAAAAAAAAGCGCTGCCATCCGTAGAGCAGTATGAAATCTAGACATGAAATAGATTTCACGGTGCACGTGCAAGCTCGGAACATGAAGAAGAGTGACTGTTATATTTTTCTTGCAACCATTTTCTCGTTGCAGAAGCAAGAAAAAAATTATTTTGGCATATCTCGTGGCTTTGAAAATTCATGCTCATTAAGGCTATTCTCAATTCCGTTTTCCATACGGTGTATAGTCGGAAATCGGTATGTGCCATATTTGGCACAGTATGCATGTGAGTGATGAAATGTGCAATATGATGACATCTATGTTTTGTTGCACAGTGCAAATACAAACAAAAAGAAATCCTCTGAGATCATGCAGCACAGCTCGTTTTTGCCAGATTTCAGTTGTGGCGGTAGGTTTTGAGATGCTTCACGAAAATATCGAGTGTCAGCAGCAGTACCTGGCAATTTTTTGTTACATTATTGGCGTGGGTGCACGAAAAAATTATGTGAAGTCTAACCAGTGCACGGCGATATTTAGCTTTTATGATTTATCGGCAACTGACGCTCACAACCACAAGTCAGCGGTTGGAAATTCGGGCAGGAAAGTACAGCAAGGCGGCACCATGCGAAGAGCCAAACGTGTAAGCGGCCATCTTGCACGTGGATGTCGGCAGTAAGATGCACTAACCAAAATGTTCAATTATGCCTGAACACAGGAAGCAATTGCTTTGCTTTATTCCACAAATCAAGCTAAAAAGACCGCAATCAGTGAGATTTTGTTTTTCAGCCATGGCAGCAAGTTTGCTCGCCCACTTGCATAGTGTGCCATATTTGGCACAAACCTTTATCTTCATTAATACAGTCCCAATAAATCTGAAAATTTTTGTACATGTTATTCTTCATGTAGTTAATGATAAAAAACGTTCAAATAATTTTTCAATTGACTTTCTCATAATTCATGCAATAGAGGGTTAAGTTCAGCGAATATATTTGCAGCCATTGGTCAAGTTACTTTAACCAAGAATTTGCAGTAACTTCTAGGTGGTGAAGGTGACTACCATAAAGAATTACATTAGTGTCATCCGCGTACACTATTATTTCACCTGTTAGTGGAATGTTTACCATATTATTCATATACAAGATAAACAGTAATGGCCCTAATACTGGCCGGCACAACCTTATTTTCAGGCAGAAAGTAGTGCAAAATGATGCATTTAATTCGCTTTTAATACACTACCACGATGAAATGTCGCGCGGTGGAATAGAAGCGACGTTGTCTTCGCAGGAAACAGATGTTCGTCCCAGCTGCCGACTTAATTACGTCCGGCGCTCGCATCCTCGTAAAGCCGCGGCTTACGTTCGCAGCCCTGCCGCCGGCGCGTAAATGCAGGTTACTCGCAGCGGCTGCTACTGCTTGCACTACCAGCTGCTGTCAGCGCGGATACCCGCGCACTCACAATTGTCGAAATATTCAGCCATCTCTCTAAAAGGACAGAGAGAGCGATAGAAGCAAATCGATTGGAGAAAAAAGTACTGGCGAAGGGGCATGTAGGAAAGGGTGTTGCACAGCCACTAACGTGAAACCGGGGGAGGGACGAAACATGCAGTGTGTGCCAGTGTTGCCCACTGCAAAACCATTACTCTTTACTACTTTACTCGCCACCGGTCCACTAACGCACCAGCACTTTGTGGATACGTTTCAGGAAGTGGTGTTTCCAATAGACCACATTACCGTGGAAGGTGGGTGTATAGACGTATCGCTGGATCCCGGTTGTCAGAAGATGCACTACTTAACAATGGTAGCTTTGAAATTCCTAGAAGGAGGGCTTAACTCGCATTGGTTTTCCTCGTGTGTGTACCATATCGAATGGATTCAAGAGCCCCTTTAGAAACGTTTATACCTGCTGGCTGGAGTGTATTGAACTTGTGAATAAGGTATGACTCTGTATATTTTCTGTCTCTTGCGGACCGGAAGTTTGACTGAAGTATGTAAAGTTTGAGATCGTCGAAGTTATGTCCTGCTACATTAAAATACTGTGCCACTGCTTTCGGTAATTTCTTTGCCGTGTCCGCGCCATCACCGTTTAATCTAACATTAACAGGCTGTCCCGTTTCGCAAATGTACCGTTTGTGACAATATGAACATTCGATCGTGTAGACAACGTTTTGAACTAGTGAAGATAAAACTAGACTTTATGTGATGGACGTAATAACTTGCGGTGCTTTTAACCCATTAAGGCCCACGGAAGGACTACTGGTCTGAGTTTATTGAGATTTTGCATATTTAATTAACCACAACAGACAACCACACGTGCAAATTTTAGTAGAGTTACGTGTATTTCTTCAGGAGTTATCATACTGCAATATAAAAAGTACGCTGGGCCTTCGAGATAGCAACGGGCAAGGTGACTTGATGCAAGAATGGCGAGTACGCTGCACCCTTTCCAAATGAATAACAAAGTTATCTCGGCTCATGCAACTTATTCAAGGACCAGTGCTTTAGGGAGAGCGTAACATCATGCTTTTTGCAACACCATTTCCATGTATTTTGGCAGAATTCAACTGTTTTGCCAGCTTCTTGTGAAAATTTCCGTATTGATAGAGGGCAATAGCAAGCACAGTGGCCGCTGGAGACCTTTGATACTTCTGTTGGGTACAACAAGGCGCAGTCAGTGTTTTACTATTATGCGACTAAAGGACAATAGTCAACGCGTAGAGGGTCTGCTAAAACCTCCTGTGTGGTAGCAGACCCTTAATGCGTTGTCTGCGGCAATTTCAATCATCTGGGTAAATAGGGGCTGGTACCCCTTTTTCTCAGGGATGAAAGTTCTCTAGTCATTCGCAGATTGATCGTAGAGCTCAGACCCCCTCATGGCATTGGTACTGCGGATGATGAAGGAGGACCGTGTCACTATGTTTTTTTTTTGTTTTCAGTGAATGGCCACCATGACAGAGAGCATAGCAACTATACCGTGTAGTCTTTCGTCAGCATAACAACTATATATTGTTGTCTGCCATTTTCGAAACAAAGTTGCTTTCCCGAGTCAGAAAAGAAGTTATCTTGCCCACGTTCCTTTCGTTGCATTTTTTTATCGTTAGCAGAGAGCATCCATTCGTACCGTCGTCATTCCCCTCCTCCTCCTACGTTCCCATGTTATGTTAGGTTCAGAATCGACAATTAAAACATCAAGAGGCTCTCGTATATTGTCACGCGGATCTCGGAGGCGTGGGTTAGCAGAGATGGATCGTGAGGACGCTGGTCGGCACAGCAAACATGGTTTATTAACCAAAAGAAGAAAACTAAGATAAAAAAAACAACTTAACACTCAATAAACAAAACAACCAACACTGCAAAACTTAGAAATACTACTAACAAAACTCTCGAAAAGTAACTCGTCAGGTTCAGCTGCGCCTAACCGCAGTCCCTAGCCTCAGTCTGGCCACTTAGGCCTCCTTCGAGTCGTGGCCTGAAGGGAACCGTCTTACTTGGCTCCGTTGCTCGTTGAGTCCAAACTGTGTTGTCCGATGCGGTTGTTGCCGACGATCCTGCTGAAGTCGTCGCTCTGCCGCATCACGGTCAGCCGCGCTGCCGTACGCCTATTCCCGGTCGCCGTTCCGATGCCGTTGTCCGTTAGGCCTAGCGGACGAGACCGGCCTTCTTCTCGAACTGCCGACGTGGCGTCCTGGGGATTGCTGCGGGCCGACGTTTGAAGGGGGACTGCGGCGGGTGCGTCCGAACCAGCCGAAGGATGCTGCAGCACCTCCGAGGAGCCTCGCCCGAGCGTCGCCGAGGTCAACGGCCACGCCAAGGGGTGCCAGCGTCGCAGCCTCCGAAGTCGAACGTCCGCTGCGCCCGTCGGTAGAACGTCGCTACCGATGCGACCGTCTTCTGTCGTGGCCACGCAAGCAATGCCAGCTCATCCGACTGGGATCTTCGATTACGGATCGTGTCACGCGCTTCGAGCCGTGTGCTACCGCCTGCACGCGCTCGTGCCTGTTCCGCGAGCTTCTCATCCCACTTCGTCGTCTTCTCTTCTCCTTACTCATGACATATATTCACAGCGAGATCTTTCGCAGCCTTATGAGTCTGAGATAACCGAAAAAACAGCATTCATAACAAAAAAAGCCTGTTCAATCTATGCTGCAACACAAAAAAAGACTTACATGTATGCTCCCACGAAGTCCCAGTGTACAAAATAAAGTACAGCAACATTTGATTACTCCTACTCCTCACAGCTAAACTATACAGTCTATAGGCTTCTCGCGCTTTGCAGGGATTGAATTGCTCTTGTTGAAGCAGAAGCAATCTGTTTTTTCAACATATAAAATGTAAAACTTCAAATTAATTTAGAAAAAGTAGTACTGACCACGTGCGTTTAACAGGCTCTCATTTTGCTAAGTTTGACGACTCATAAAACAGAAAAAATATAAACGACTCAATATTTTAAATTAGCATTATCTTCCTGCAACCTTTGGCATCAGAAAATCTAATGAGCAAGATCCAGAATATTCTATTTTGTATTTTCTATTCCCGAAAAAGGAAGCGTACTTTTTAAAGTAGAGTGGGCCCTAATGGGTTAACTATCACGTCCTCTTGGAGGTGATTTCAAGTCTTGCATCTTGGACGAGAGCAAGGTGTTATGTGGGCAGTAGAATGCGGGTTTACTTCTGCATGCACAAAGATGTCCTTAAAATGCCTATTGCGGCGATACCTTTGGTATCGCCGCAATAGGCATTTTAAGGACATCTTTGTGCATGCAGCGCTTTCCGAAGTACCTTTGGTACTTCGGAAAGCGCTTTTCTAAGGCGCTCGTTGCTTGCCAGTATTGGATAATACTTGCGAAGGATATTATTTATGTTTGGGAGCGCATTTGAATATTTGGTTATAAATGCTGGCGGTTGGTTGGGTTGTGCTACGGGGACCCTTTTAGCTAGTGTTGTTTTCCTATCTAGTTTACATGCTTCGTTGTATACCTCGTTTACGGTGTCTTGTGCCTAATTTCTTTCAACTAATGTTTCCTTTAGGTTGCTTAAGTGGTGCACGTATTCACCGTCGTCGCTACAGATTCTTCTTGTGCGCCTCGCCTGTCCGACAAAAATCCCTTGTTTGCAGTGTCGCGGGTGATGCCTATGTAATCTAGGTATTGTTGGCTGTCTTTTAGTTTTCTGAAAAGCGTCGTCGTTAATTTTCCTGCTTAAATAGATACTGTCGTGTCTAGGAAGTTAATTTCATGGGGAGAATGGTGCATGGCAAATTTAATACTAGAGTGAAACTTGTTGCAATGATCAATCAACGCGTTTAGTGTGCTTATGTCATGTACCCATAAAATAAATATGTCGTCTATATAACGGATATAGGTGGAAGGCTTTACAAGAGATCGTTTCAACAACTCCGATTCTAACTGCCCCATAAAAATGCTGGCGTATGTTGGCGCAAAAGGTGTTCCCATACTGGTGCCGAATGTTTGCAGGTATTACGATGAATCAAATTCAAAATAATTAAGCGTTAGAACTAATTTCAGTAGCGAGAGGTAAACTTCAGAATTATGTGTTTGCTTGTTTTCTATGGGTGAACTTTGAAACCACTTCAATCCCTTTAGTGATAGGTATATTCGTATACAAAGAGCAGACATCTAGTGTTACCAGAATGGCCTGATCCGACAGTGTTTGTGTTTCGTTAGTGGAATCTATTATTCGGAGGAAATGTGGTGTATCTTGAACGAAATATGGTAGAGTAGATGGTATATTAGATAAATGATGTGTGAGAAATTCTGATAACGATTCAGTAGGTGTATTGTTGTTAGATACTATAGGCCTGCCTGGGATTTCCGCAATAAGCAGTTTATCTATGTAAACTGCCTTACCTTAACCTTACTCATACCTTATTCACAAATTCAATACACTCCAGCCAGCAGGTATAAACGTTTATAAAGGGGCTCTTGAATCCATTCGATATGGTACATACACAAAGAAAACCAATAAGAGTTAAGCCCTGCTTCTGGGAATTTCAAACCTACCATTGTTAATAAAACTTCGGTTGGGCCTAGTTGGTACATCGCATTTTAGGTGAAAACTTTAGCGCAAACAAGACGGACCACAAAGGAAGAAGAGACGAGCACAGGCGCTTACTAACAACTGATTTATTCTTCTATCACCAACGCATATAAATGCCACAACCACAGAGCTTGCATACGCATGCGTAACAAGACGTATTGCATACGAAAAAACAGATTCTTTACCGAAGATGCGCACGCATAAACTCATATTCGGAAGGGTACAAAGAGATAGATGTATTACTAATACAATCAGCACTCCTTTTCTTTATGTGGTATGCTTCCAAGGCAAGCCGCGCGTGTTCATTGTTGCTTCTGCCCAAGATCATCGTCTCTCGAAATCGCGGAGCACAGCGGTAGCAGGAGTTAAGATGAGCAACAAGATGTGCTCCTTTGTCAACATTGTTGTTTACTTTTTGCGCATGTTCCCTAAGTCGCTCATTTATGCAGCGCCCAGTTTGCCCGATGTAGGTCTTGCCACAAGACAGAGGTATGGCATATACCACAC
Source organism: Rhipicephalus appendiculatus (assembly GCA_030522465.1). Classification (NCBI taxonomy): domain Eukaryota; kingdom Metazoa; phylum Arthropoda; class Arachnida; order Ixodida; family Ixodidae; genus Rhipicephalus; species Rhipicephalus appendiculatus. The sequence goes on along the minus strand of JALIZH010008745.1, from coordinate 45,735 downwards.
AGGTGCTGCTGCCATTGTTAAGTAGTGCTTCCCTTGACAACTGGGATTCAGCGATACGTCTGCACACCCACCTCACCCCCTGCCCCCCGCTTTTTTCGTTTCCTTTTCATTTTATTACCGGAACACCTGTTCCCTCTTCAATCACACAATTCCTCACTGCACCCGCCCTCCCGCACCTCCCTATCCACAGTTGTCCTCTCCCCCCTCCTTTGTTAGGATGGAGGAGAGGGTACGAAGCATATACACGCTAGCGCTGAGGAAATCAATTCTAGCTTTGATGAAGACAAGTGCACTTGTCGAAACGTCGTCTCGAGCACACAACCCCTGTTTATGGATTTTTTCATCGCAAGCTTCCACCTTCCCCTTCCTGCCGATTTTTTTGTTTTAGATAAGAAACTTGAGCGCCTTCGTAAATGTCGTCGCGCATTCTAACACCGCTGTTAAGCCAAACATAATGCTTTAGGGTGTAACGACGAACCTTTAACTCATAATATGCATAGTACAGACCGGTGGCGATTAGTGGGATTTGCCGAATGTTTGTGACGCATGCCCGTTTATGATGGACCGTGATGACGACATGACTCACCGACAAGCCGGCGCTTCGCCCCTAATATGTGAAATAGACACTGTGTCTCCGAAAATTCGGGTTCTCGTGGCTGAATTCTTATGCTTCCATAATTTCCTGTACTTTTCTAGATTATTCTAGACCTAAGTACATGCCTAAGTACAGTTTTCAAAAGGAGTGTGATGATGCGTTCACAATTGTTCGCGAGTGTTTAAAACCTCTTGACGCGACGTTTGAAGTGCCAGTCAATGACTCTCTAGGATTTCTTGATGTTCGTTTTATGTTCACCAATAACTTGACTTACTGGTCCTACAGCCCAAGAGCCAGCAAACCTCTTCTCCAGTATCATTCAGCTCATTCCAAGCTGAATAGAGAGGCATAACTAACCTGTGCTTTAAAAATGCCCTCATAAAATCGTGCCCTCACCTAATGAAGGCAAGTTTCAATCAACAAGTAACACGTCTTGAGGACGCCGGTTATCGTAAGCATGTGTTGGTGTCAGTAGCGGAAAAGCTGCTGAAGCAGGAACGCTCGAACAGATGCCCGCGGGCAAACGGGGAAGTTAGAGGCCGTGAGCACAAAAGGACCGCAGTAATACCTTATATCCACCAGTTATCTCACAGCCTGAAAAAGATAGGAGGACGAGAAAACGTAAGGGGTTGTCTTTTCAGCTCCAAACAAGCTGAACGCCCTGTGCAGAAATACTAATCCAGTATTGACTACCAGGTCGGTCGCTGATAAGAAACACAACGATCATTTTGTCGCATGCACTGTTGGCGTTGTTTATCGCATCCCCCCTCTCGTGCGGATATTGTTACATAGGTCAAACGGGAAGATGCATAAACGACCGGCTGAGGGAACACAGAAACAAAGTGAAAAGTGTGTCAGGTGACAGTTTTTTAGCGTTTCACTGCAAAATGTGTGCATTCCATCCACTACTAGAAGCCACTGTCATTCTTGCTAGAAGTAAATCTGAATCAGTGAGGTTGTTAATAGAAACAGATCACATCCTTTCTGCCGGCGGCCACGGTATCAGTAAGCCGTCATTGTCATTGTCCGTCAAAAAAATTGATTTACGCATACCCTGAAGTTGTTTGCTCGCTATCTATAAACTGTCGTGTGCCGTTTTGGCGGATAAGATTGAAGGCTCTTTCAATTTATGATTTGTGAAAGGAAAAGTTGTCATCATTGTCATGTGATTCTTTGTGTATATATCACCGATCCTGAAAATAAAATTTTCGTTGTTGAAAGTCAGCGCTTGTGTTCGTCCAGTACTTCTTCTTTGTCTCTGTGTGTTTCTGCCCTATGCTACAAGCCAGTTTAAGTACATGCGTGTTTTGGGACCTCGTCCTAGGATCTATGAGTGCGATAAATGCTGCCTCTGTAGCCGGGAAACTAACCAGTTTCCTTGACCTCAGCAGTCGTACATCTTAACTGTAAAGCTTGCGCGGTGGGTGTATGGCAGCGTTGATGTTGGGTTGATTTGAAAAGGTGCCAAAACTCAAGTCAAAAGCCAGAAGTAGCCATGCCATTTAATTTTATCGCGGTATCTGTAGCAAAATATAAAACGGTTGTAGGAGTAGCCGCGGTATTATTGGTGACTTAATAAAACCATTTTAAGTATACAAGGCCATAGTAATAGGGCGTTGCTTGGTCTTCTAGGCACAGATAAACTACAAATAAATTAACAAATTATTATAAATGCAGTGCACCTGCATATACTTTATGTAAAATAGACAGGGTTCTTCTTAGGTAAAGATTTTGGAACATTCCGTCACACAAGGCAGTAGAAGCATTAAACATCAAAGCAGTTTTCCCTTGAAGCCGCAGACCAAATCTGGATTAGCACATATGCTAAAGCAACCGCGGAAACTCGGTCGTTCTGTAATTTAATGACATAACGCCCGAGCTTGTACAGAGCAAACGTTCGTGCGCAGCGGAAAAGAACAACAAAAAAAAACGATAAAAACACAGAGCAAAGCACAGCGATAGTGCGAAACAGATGTTGGGAAAACGTGTGAAGACAAAAGAGGCGCCGAGCACGTATGCATCACGGGGAAATAAGTTCATTCTCAGCAACACACAGCGAACCCCGAACCAACACAGTAAACATCTTTGCACTATCGCATAGTAAATGCCTCTACGACCTCTTTCCAACTGACCCTTTTAGAGCGTAGCTCATAGGCATCCGTTCTTGCGTTGAGTAGCGTCACCGTCGCCGTTGCAGTCGCCATCGGTGGCGTAACCTATAGACATTAAAAATCAATGAATAGATATGAAAAAAAGAAAATGAGAGAAAACATGGCTGTTCCCTCCGTCATAGGAATCGGTATAACACGAAAGTCAAACGTGTACTCACAGAAGTGGTGCTTATTGGTTAGTGATATATGAGAGCTTGTAGAATGTTTTCTGAACATTTTGTACCTGGCTCAAAGCTAGAAACATGAAACAGGGGCGGAGAAAAGAGACCGAGGAGCGCCAATGTGTATTGGTGTAGCATGTGTATTGGTGTTTGGCAGCTATAGCATCGTTTGACGTGGACACACCCACGTTGACGCCTAGTAGCACATCTCCATCGCGACGACAAGCTAACCACTGGTACTCGATATGGGCGTCTTCAAAGCGTCGTCTATTAAGGAGAGAAAGGGCACGGTGTGCGCTTCTGAGTAATAGGGTAACCTACGCCTGCGCTCATGCATACACTACCACAGTGCGCTTCAGCAACGCGGGATTGTGAGGTTCATAGCTGGAGCCCGGAACGCGTGCGGGCGTTCCACGTCCCGCTGAGCTCTGTCTCGCTCCACCAAGGCACAACATTCGCCCGTCTACATCGCCGCCGTGCTGCAGTGCTTACTGCAGCAGTTTTATTAGTCGGTGCAATCTCACCCGAAGTAGTCGGCGGCGAAACACCGTTGGTGCACGTGGACGCTGCACGACTCCGACAACTAGGCCGACAACAAGCGAAAGACAAAGAACATAACTGCGTCGGCGACTCCCCGATGCTAGCGCGGCCAGGGTTTTGCACTGCTATCGAGAAGCTTTAACTAAGGCCTCTAAGATCAGGCGCCGGGGCGCTTTTCGTCGCGGCCCAAGGAGTCAGAGGTGCGACGCCCAGCGGGGGAACCTTTTTCTGAACATTTTTTCTTTCGCATTTAGTAGCGTTAATTTTATAACGTCATATCCGTGACGGAAATACGTCACTAAAGTCTTGGTGGACGCCGGCATAAAACACGTGTTAAAAAATGCCTTGGATCGAATGGAATTTGAACCCGGGCCGTCTGCGCTGCGTTCAGGTATTCTTCCACAGAGCTACGCTTGTACTTCAAGTTCGTTTAAAACATTCCGCAGATCCCACGTACCATGGGAATCAATGGTATGCAAAGCATGCATCGAGAAGTTTGCTATGTAGCACTTTTAAAATTAGCATAACGCTACGAGGCAGATGGGTGTAGTAATCAGTAAACATGTGTAGACATTTTATAAGCATTCATGTATCCAGAAAACATGCGAATGTGACAACTGACTCCTAATAGTTGCGTAATGAAGCCGCCACTAACGTGCGCACTACCAGCACCAGCAGAGGTAGCTTGAAATGTTCCTGTATTAGCCCATGGTGTTGGTTACGCGAAGCGTAATGCTGAATCATATGCTGATTTTTCTTTGCTTTGAGGGGAGTGTTACGACGTGGATCGACGTTTTTTCTAGTAGTTGTGTGCACATCGTGGGCTTAACAGGAAAGTCCACTATATGTCGTCCACTGGTGACTACACAGGGCAAATGATGGGCTGACATAACGTCATGACACACGTTAGAAAACAGACATCAGTATTATCGAAACTAAGTGCGCTTTATGGTGACAACGTCAACATCATACGTAAATCTCGTTAACGGTTTCCCCGGGGTTGAGCAACGCTTAAATAGCTTGCTAAATCATAGGAATACAAGTGTAATATTTATTGCTTTGTTAAAAGATTAGATAGCCAGCACTGCAACCACAACTGAAGTCACAGCGACCTTACTTTCCAAAGGAATTTTAAGACCTGGCATAGCTCTGCGAAAGAATACCTGATTGCCATGCAGTGTGCTTAGGTTCGATTCCTGCTTTGCAGTTGTCGGGTCTTGCAGCTGCCGATGTCAGCTTCTCTTAGCGCTCTCACGTTTAAGTATCCGATGTCTGTCCTCGCCATTCCGCGGTGGATAAAAACTATCAATCACCTGTGGCGCATACCCACGTATCGCGGCCCGTGGTACACGGGTATGTGCCACACGTGTCTGAAGGAGATGGTTTGACGACGTACGCGACAGAATTTCGATGCTATTCATGTCGCGACCGGATACTCATATTCCTCAAGCTCTCCTACCCGCCCATACCAATTTTGGTCTACACAAAGTAAAAGAGGCGATCACAAGAGCACCAAGACGCGGGCGGCTAGATAGATAGATAGATAGATAGATAGATAGATAGATAGATAGATAGATAGATAGATAGATAGATAGATAGATAGATAGATAGATAGAAACGCTCGAAGTGGCTGCAATTTGCTAAGAAATGCTTCGCATTTCTACAAGACCCTAATCGGGCATCATGTCGGGCAAGGAATCGCGTTTAACTCTTTGACACGCCATGTACATATTGTCAGGTCGTCGTGACGTGAACGGAGCAGAAGTCACTCTGACGAAAATAAAAACTCTTTATTTGGCTGAACTTGTGGCCGGGAAAACGGAAGGTCAAATACAGCAGTACACACCGTCTAGTGATAGGGAGGAACAGAGCGTCGGCCGTCGATAAAAACTGACAAGCGGTCAAGCGCGTCGGCTTTTATGCATGCATCATCGAAAATTCCAGCGTTATCGCTAGCGGCCGCGTAGGTTCTAGAAACGACTATGATGTTCGCGTTGAGCACGCGTAATCTGATCGGAAGGTTCTAACATTATCTAGAAAGTTCCCAGTCATTCGGGCGAGCTTTGCTCAAGGGAGCAGTTAGGTTGCAATGGGACGGTAACATGAAAATACAAAGAAAGGAGTGGGGGTGGCATTGACCCCCCTCTGAAAAGCCATCATCCCGGTGCTTTAAGAAAACATGGATGTAGAATAATAAAGCAAGAAAGTACAATCACCGATAAATGCAATCAAGAAAGTACAATAATAAAGCAAAAAACTACAGTCCTGAGGTTCGCTAACGCGCGTAAAATGGCTAGAGGCGCACGACACGCACGACTTCGGGTCACGCACGGCGCCGCTGAGAGTTCGTAATGCCGTCCGGGATAACCTCGTAGTTTAGAGCGCCTAGACGTCGAAGCACCTTGTATGGCCCGAAGTATCGTCGAAGCAGTTTTTCACTACGTCCACGTCGTCGTATGGGCGTCCACACCCAAACGCGGTCGCCGGGCTGCTCCTCCACGAGGCGTCGTCGAAGATTGTAGCGGCGGCTGTCAGTCGTCTGCTGATTCCTGATTCGTAGGCAGGCGAGTTGTCGGGCTTCTCTGGCGGGCTGAAGGTAGACAGTCACGCCGAGGTTTTCTTCGTCGGTGACGTTGGGCAGCATGGCGTCGAGCGTTGTTGCCGGGTTCCTTCCGTAGACCAACTTGTACGGCGTCATTTGCGTCGTTTCTTGCATGGCGGTGGTGTATGCGAAGGTCACGTGCGGAAGGATGGCATCCCACGTCTTGTGTTCGACGTCGACGTACATGGCCAACATGTCAGTGATATTCTTGTTTAGGCGCTCGGCAAGGCCATTGGTCTGTGGGTAGTACGCTGTCGTCCGGCGGTGGCTTGTCTGGCTGTATGGCAAGATCGCCTGAGTTAGGTCAGCAGTAAATGCCGTACCTCTGTCGGTGATGAGGACCTCCGGGGCGATGTGACGAGGGACGATGTTTTCAACGAAGAATTTGGCTACATCGGATGCACTGCCTTTGGGCACGGCCCTTGTCTCGGCGTAGTGGGTCAGTTAGTCAGTAGCTACGACGATCCATTTCTTTCCGGAATTCGACGTCGGGAACGGCCCCGGTAAGTCCATGCCGATTTGCTGGAACGGCCGGGGAGGTGGCTCGATGGGCTGCAGAAGTCCGGCTGGCCTAGTCGGTGGTGTCTTCTGTCGCTGACAATCTCGGCAAGTCTTCACGTAGTGGGTGACCTCGGCAGTGAGTTGAGGCCAGCAGTACTTTTTTTGTATCCTCGCCAGCGTGCGGGAAAATCCAGGGTGTCCAGCCGTCGAGTTGTCATGCCGAGCATCCAGAACTTCTGCACGTAATGCTGAAGGCACAACGAGGAGGTAGTTGGACCGAAGTAGCGAAAAGTTCTTCAGGTGAACGCCGTTCCGCAAGAAAAAACGACTCCAGTCCTCGTTTGAATACCTTTGGAACAACGATGGCCTTGCCCTTAAGGTATTCCACAAGGCCCTTGAGTTCCGGATGGGCTCGTTGTAGTTCGGCGATGTCATCGCCGCTTAAGGTTCCCAAGAAGTAGTCACCGTCATCGTTGTCCTGCGGCGGTGGGTCAACGGGGGCACGGGACAGGTAGTCGGCGTCGGAGTGCCTTCGTCCGGACTTGTAAACGAAGGTAATGTCGAATTCTTGAAGTCTTACACTCCACCGTGCGAGACGACCTGAAGGGTCCTTCAAGTTAGCTAGCCAGCACAAGGCGTGGTGGTCGCTCACAACTTTCAAGGGCCTTCCATAGAGGTAGGGGCCGAAACATTGACGCAGCGCAGATGATGGCAAGGCACTCCTTTTCTGTTGTGAAATAGTTGCATTCTGCCATGGATAGGGACCGGCTAGCATAACTAATGACCTTTTCTTCTCCGTTAGTCTTCTGCACATGAATGGCGCCAAGTCCTACGCTACTTGCGTCGGTGTGCATTTCCGTATCGGTGTATTCTTCGAAATGCCCAAGTATCGGAGGCGTCTGCAGGCATCGTTTCAGTTCCTGAAATGCTTCAGCTTGTGCCGTTTCCCACCTGAAGTCGAAGTGGGTCTTCGTGAGCTTCGTTAGTGGCTCGGCGATCCGTGAAAAGCCGTTGACGAAGCGTCTGTAATAGGCGCACAAGCCGATAAATCGGCGAACGGCCTTCTTATCGGTGGGTGGCGGGAAGGCGGCGATGGCAGCTATTTTCTGCGGGTCTGGGCGCACTCCGGTCTTGCTGATCACATGCCCCCAAAAACAGGAGCTCCTCGTACGCGAAGCGGCACTTTCCGGCTTGGACATAATGGACATAACAAGAAATGTACTTGCACTATATTTATAGCCTGAGATTTCATTCTATTGATGCCAAAACAGAGAACCAATGACTTCTAGAGAAATAGAAATTAAATTTAATTGTATTTGTTTCTATTACACTAGGGGCGTGCGAATATTCGAAAACTTTGAATACCGAATCACATAGCGTTCTATTCGATTCGAGTATCGAATCGAATAGGGCATATTCGAACTACCGAATATTTTTCGCATACCTTTCAAATAATGAGCGGTGACGGGAAAACCCCAAAAGCACTACACATTGGAAGAACGAAGAAATGTTTTCCTTGTTTCAATTTGTGGGCTTACGAATATTCGTGCAGTTCAAGCTATTGCGGGACTATACAAACTTTAATCATCAGTCATCACCGGATGAACGACTTTTTACTTTAAAGAACAGGGCTGCATAAGCGAAATCGTCCTCAATGCACTACCACTATACTGAAATTCATGTCCATTCATGAAATTTTATATAACTTCTAGGTCTCAGCTACTAAAAAGCTGGTGACAAAGGGCCACCTAGAACAGTGAAGTAACTGCCGTATTCCTCCAACAGTTAAAAATCCCTCGAAGGCTCTATAGTCGCTACTATATACGACCTTAGCGGAGTTAAAACGCTTTTAGTACATGTACCTCGATTTTGTTTGTCGGTTGAATGTAACGGTGATGATACTTTGTTAAAGTTTGTGTATATTTGCCTGAAATAAAAAAGTTGTAAACTTCTCTGCCAGTCTTGAAAATGCCTGCCTTGCTATTCGAAAACTATTCGAATAGTATTGGCTTCGCATTCGTATTCGATTCGGTTCTAAATTGCACTATTCGCACACCCCTATATAACACACATAAATTAACATTTTATGGCATTGTTATTGCATCAATGAACTACTGAATGCTTTGAAATAACGTTGTATCGATTTCATACATTTACAAACAGTTCTTCGTAGGTGGCGTCTAAAAGGGTTAACCTATGTAATATGGCGTACCAAAAGAGTAAAATAACAACCAGTCATGACTGAATGCCATTTGCGCAACGGGTGTGTGGTTTAGTGCTTCCAGCCCACTGCAAAGTGCTCAGCTGTAATTATTCACCGCCATCAGCCACATGCAGCATCAACAAAGTGCACATAATAATAGTACAACTTTTTTGTTGGGCTAGTTGGTGCAAACTGATTCAAAATCAGTTTTGGGGGAAATTAAATATGGTGTTCCTCAGGATTCTATTCTTGGACCACTTCTTTTTTTATTATATATAAATGATATAGGAAATGTTCCGTTCACGCCTGATATAATTCTTTACGCCGATGACACGAATGTATTTTTTTCGGGAGAGAAAGTAGGTATTCTTCAGTCGCAGGCTAATAAATGGCTCAATAATTTGTCCGAGTGGCTTATTGTAAATCAACTGGAATTAAATACCAAGAAAACTAAATATATAATTTTTCGCTCTCGAAATAAATCTATCAGGAATGGCGTGCACTTGAAATTCCGAGGTGAAATTATCGAGCGTGTAAGAACACATAAATTTCTCGGTTTTATTTTCGAAGAAAATCTCAGCTGGTCCCCTCATGTTGATAATGTTACACGACGCATCTCACGTCCAATAGGTATTATAAGTAGAGCAAAACAACTTTTGCCGCGGTGGTTAAAAATTCAGCTATATTACGCACTAATTCATTCCCATTTACAATACTGCCTCCTTGTATGGGGAACAACAACAAAAACAAATATTGATAAGCTACATATCCTACAAAAACCTATTTTGCGAGTTATTGAAAATGTACCTTATATAACTCCCTCCGCGCCACTTTTCAAGGCGAATAACATATTAACAATGCAACACATAGTGAAAAAGAAGATATGCATTGCAATATTTCAGAAAACAAATTTATGCCAGGATAACTTTCATCGACAATTTCTGTCGAAGCGACACAATTACGAAACTAGAACAACCATGTACGACAAAGGTTTTACACGGACTCACTATGGCATGCAGAAACAATCTTACGTAATAGCAGACTTCTTAAATCATCATCCTTCCGTTATAAATATGGTACAAGAAACGATGCACATGAAATGCTTCAAAAGAAAGTTAGCTTCATACCTTTTATCAATCAAAAAAATAATTCTTTGTTTTATTTGCGTTTTTGTTTTTGCTGCAGTCCGTATTTACATTTCTCTTGCGCTCTTATATGTCTCTACTGCACTTGTATAATTGTATAATTGTATCCATCTTGTATATGTATTACCAAATATGTATCGTATATGTAATCTTGTGTATGTATTAATCTATGCTCCTGTAAAGGCCTCTGTTGTTTGAGTTATGTGTCTAGAAAGGGGTGTGACACTCAGTCAGGCATTCGTGCCTTTTAACGCGATAGCGTTAAAGAGCTCGTTTCGCAGAAATTGCGGCGTCGGCGTCGGTGTCGGCGTTGGCGTCGTTGGTTGTGAGCGAAAAATCATCATCTTGTCCGTGACCGGAAAAATTGAGAAAGATGCAAATGAAATAAACAATAACAATTTTCGGGGTCCGAGTGAGGATGAAACCCGGGTCGTCTGCATGGCAAGTAGGTGTTCTACCGCACAGCCACGCCTCTGCTTGGAAATGCAGTCAAAAGAACTTTCTCTGCTTGGAAATGCAATGAAAACAACGTTCATGCTTCACAAACACACGCATCCTGTATATAGGCGTCGCAACATAACATGTAATATCGCAATAATATTGCGTGGTACAAGCGTACATTGCGATCGGGCGTGAGAACATGTGACTATCATAACGACTAAAGCCGGCCACCCATTACAGAAGGCACACACGTCACTGCGCGTACTCCCTTAACACCACGTAGCGGGTGCATTGCAAGTATGCACTAAGTGGTTGAAGTACGCAATAGGGACAGGATATTGCTATCGCGTTCAACTCTTTAACACGAAGCTTAAGGGTCCCCCCAATTTTTTGTCACCCTTCTAGACAAGACAAATGTACATTTGTTATTTGTCGTTGTCTGAAATTTAAAAAAAATATATAATATGTTTAACGCAAGGAATAAGGCGCAAACGAGATGTACACAAGAAAGTGATATGCTTTCGTCCATGTCACTTCTTGTGTTCTCGTTCGCGCCTTATTCATTGCGTTAAAGATGCACATAATAATTTACAGGTGTGTAGTGGGTGCCTCGCTTATCCGCAAGAAAACGTGTAATGGTCTAGTGGGTGCTGTCCTTCTACACAACAATTGTGATTTCTGGCGTAGTCGATGCCTTGCGGAAAGTCGAAACTTCAAAACACAATTGTACTTGCCTTCAAACGATGCTGCGCTTAGAATTCGCATTAGGCCGAAATTCGCACGATAATAATCATTTTATTTCCCGTGAATACAATTAAGCTTGAATGGAACGTGCGAGACCAAAGCGAGGAACGCTTTTCTAAGCTCTCACACCTTTTACAGTTCTCACACCATTAGGTCTCACACCATTAAGCGCTCAATGTGCTACAGATGGATATGGTAAACGCGGCTTTGCCAGCGTTACGGCAAGCTACATGAAACGACGACAGCATACGACATTTCGTGCCCCTAAAGCGATCTGCACATAAAAATGTCTTTTTTTGTGCCCTGTGTGCATCGACTGTTCCATCAGCTTAAGAAAATTGCAGAAAGTTTCAACATCGACGTTCTTTTTTCTTCAAGCCTAATGGTAGGAAAGGCTTGTGCTGCGATTGGGAAGAAGGCTAGAGAAACAGCGGATGTAGATGGCTCGATGATGCATCGCAATCCCGCCATTTCCTGCGCCTTTGGGGTTGTTATAGGATTCCGCTCTTCCGCGGAAAGGTGTACATGGGTCATTCCGGTGGATGCATTAAAGGACCCCTCAGCAGGTTTAAAAATTTTGAGATGACAAGCGCAATGCATACACTGGGCTTTCACGATCACGTCTGCCAAAATTTGTAACGCTAGGCGCTGCGGAAATGGGTGAAATTTCAAGCTGAACGCTGCTTGCCTTTCTCCTCGCGGGCCCACGCCAGAGAATGAGGGGATGACGTACACGATGGAATGGCCCTACGTAGCTGGTAGCGCTGTGACGTCGCCAACAGTAGCACGTGACACTGCGACAAATATTTGACACGACATGTAGGTTGTGTAATTCGTTGAAAAGATGAATAAAATTTGAGAGCAATAATAAACATAAACGGAATGTGTGCGTTTTTTTTTTATTTTTACTGCGAATCGCAGCGCAATGCGAGACTAATCTACCTCCGTTTCGCATGCGTTCATGTTCTCGCGCTCTGCGCATCGGCAAGACGCCACCTCTTACAGCGAAACTAACTTTTTACCGAGTTCCAGCGCTCATTAGGCTCATTTATCCTGCCGCGTTTAACTAAATGTTCATGTGGCACACCGCTAGCCTCGCGTCCGTACATATGTCACAGCTTTCATGCTGAGTAATAAGTTAAAAGCCAAGTGATCGGCGAGGCGCATTCGGCCTAGCTTACAGAAACGAAGCGCAGAGAACGCTGCCACAACACCGCTCGCGTCTCGGGGGCTCGGGCTGGTGCGGCCACGTCATGCGCTCGTGACATTGTGTGCACATGACGCATTCACGCGTATGCGTCATGTGATCCTCCCGCTCGCGTGCCGAAGAGGGTAGGGAAGGGATTCGGCATGCGAAGGCAACAGGGGGCGAGCGGCAAGCGTTTCAAGCTCGCCTCCTCGCATCATGGTTTCGCGCCGCCTCGAAACATTGGTTTTCTCAAATTCTAATGGACCGATTAGAAAAATGCTTGTAGCATAATGCTCTTTATTGGGCGCGCAACAACTTTCAATATCTAACTATAATTCGTTATGCAACCTGGAGAGAGACCCTTTAATGAAAGACATCGCCAGCACAAACATACCTTAAAGGAAACGCCAACGTCACGTATTTCAGCTCATTAAAGAGCGTGTGGGCGCAGTCCTTCCTTCATTAACCCTTTCGGCCCTGGTGTCCTATAAAAACGACACGAACAAATATTGCTACAAATTGTGACCTAAATAATTTAGAAATTCAAAAATGTGTCTGAGGTATTGTGAAAAAACCTGCGCAAACATAGGTAGTAGTTTTTTCATCGTCGTCTTTCTCTGAATGCTGCACAGTGTAAAGCAAGATGGCGAAAGGCGAAAAAGACGACAATCGCCGCAACCATACAGTCTAAAAAGTTTTTCGGAGTAACTGCACAGTTACCCCGAAAAGGGCGCTTTTTCCCCCCAAGGGACAAACTGCGTGCAAAGGTTTGCACACGACACGGCAAGAAGGGCGCTTTGCTCCCTTGGGAGGAAAGCGCCCTTTTTTCCGTGTCATAAACAAAACAAAAAAGAAAAAAAAGGGGGGGGGGGGGGGCGCTTTCCTCCCACGGGAGCGAAGCGCCCCTTTTTTTGCAGTAAGTGCCGTAATGTTGGCGCCGTGTGCAAACGACCCATCGGTGCCTACATAAACCCGTTTCCTTCCAGACGGAGGCACAGCGTGGTGTGGTGTAGTGGTTAGTGTACGCGCATGCTGACTTATTGGTCGTGAGTTCGAATCCCGTGTGTTTGCTGTGGATTTTCTGAAATTTATTTCTGAATGTCATACTTGTATATCGATTGTACATATAATCAAAATGCCTGCTCAAATTTCAAAATGCTGGTTAAGTCAACCAAGAGCTGATTTTTCTTTTGCGCAAAGAGTAACTGTTGCTCCTTGAGGAGTAACCGCGAGCGGTGGAGTAACGGTTCGTCCCGTCGCAGTTACCCCCCGATTTGGAGCAATGGGAGTGGCAAGTCAGTTACTCCTCTAAAGGAGCAACCTCGACCCCCCCTTTTCCTCCTTTACTTTTTAGAGTGTATGTTTGATGATATTTCAGTGATTAACTATTGTATCGGTAGCTACCATATTTTTTTTCTGGTGTTTCTAACATTTTGAACTGCTTATTTACAAATTGACTCTTCCCTAACATTTACGCGCATCCCGCACTAATGCACACTCTTCATGTCCTAAATATAGGACACCAGGGCTCAGTGATTATCAGAGCCCTACATTCTATCATGTTGATCCAGAGCCGTAGTGCTTGTGTAAGCTTCCGATTTATCGTTATTCCACTCGATGACCTAGCCGTGATTTCTTAGGTAATACGTAAGGGGTTTCCAACATCGAGATTGTACGTAGTAGATCTGAATACGTTTTCGGCACAACATGAAAGGAACGAGCGGGAGCTAGAAGATGACGACGATGTAGTGAAGTTCGGTCAGCTTGCCCTTGCTGACATGGGCAGAAGTTATTTTGACGCAGCAAAGCCGGCTTCAGCAATCTTAAGCATATTGGATCTTCCAAAGCGTCCAATAATTAGACAACGACCGTTCAAATGCAATGAGGATCTGTGTATCCTGAACGCAAAAGCTTGCTTTTTTTACATTTCAGACGCTCTAATGAACATATTGTCACGGACCAAGAAGATGGTTTACAATGACGACGACGAAGTGCTGAGCGGAACGCGCTTGGACTGCAGCAGCGCTGTACGCTTTTGCTCGCAAATATATCCTGCGTTTATAGTTTCTTCCCCGTAACATCTTTGGTGGAGGTGCGGAGTACGACTCGCTATACAGCCCCAGGGGCTGCATCTTCGCAGCGGACGGCGCGTTGCTGCAACCACGATGACTGACTAAGCTACCCAATGTGAACAGGATACGTCAAGCTCACAGCCGATTGTTGCGGTGCAGTCCCGTGACCCTGGCCCATTCAACGGCACAAGTGGCATCGACGTCGTCGATTGGCAATTTCTGTATGATCGCGTCAGCAGCAGCAACCACTGGGACCGGATGATGATGCTGGCGAACATCCTCTTCTACTTGCGTGGCGCGGCGAAACTCTGGTACGAGACGCATGAAGAAGAGTTGACTAGTTGGTATGTCTGCAAGGCTAAATTACGCGATTTATTTGGAAACCCCACTGGACAATAAGTGGCCGCAAAGAAAGAGCTCGCAAGTCGTGCCCAGACATCCACAGAGCCGTACATGGCGTACTTCAGGACGTATTGGCTTTGTGCCGCAAGGTGGACAAGGTCATGCCTGAGGAGGACAAAGTCGGACATATACTAAAAGAAATTTGTAAAAATTGAACTGCGCTAGAGACGAGACACCGGAAACGAAGTGGACAGGACGATCGCAGTCCTGTCCACTGCGATCGTCCTGTCCACTTCGTTTCTGGTGTCTCGTCTCTAGCGCAGTTCAATTTTTACCAAAGTTATGTCATACCAACTAGCCCCCCCCAACAAACGCTTCTCTAAAAGGAATTGCCGATGACGCCTTCAATTTCCTGCTGTGCCAGGACTGCTCGACTGTTGAGTCGGTAATAGCAGAATGTCATCGCTTCGAACAGGCAAAAAGTAGCCGCATCATTCGCCGGTTTGACCGCTGTCCCAACACGGCGGCTACGTCCTCCTGCGAAGATTTGCCCAAGCTACATCAATCACCAGCTCCGGAAAACGTCACCAGGATAGTCCGTCGGGAACTCGAGGCTATGACACCCGTTATGTCTAACGACAGTGCTCCAGGAAACAGCCTCGCTGCTGTTTCATTAATGCAGGCCGTGGTTCACCAAGAGATCTCGAATATGGGCATTTCGCCAACTTTTCAAACTGCCCGTGCTGCTCCCAACTCGGCTCCTCCAGTCAGTGCGGCTGCTTCTCCGAACCCCGCCTTCGCGCCACGACGAAACCCGGCCGAATGGCGTACACTTGATAATCAACCCATATGTTTCACGTGCCACAGGATAGTACACATAGCCCGCCATTGCCGCAGCCGTTGTACCTCATCGCCTCGACCAAGCTTCTACATTTGGGTATCCCACTCCGAACGTGCGCCCTTTGCCCCGTCCTTCCGCGCTGAGACAAATGCGGAGCTTTTTCCAGAACATCGGACCAGCCGCTCGCCATCGCCCCAGCGTCGTCAGTCCCTCTAGCCCCAGCCCCGTCGCTCTGGGTCTCCCTTTGGCCGTCACTCGGGAAACTAACCGGTGCAGCCCCCGGAGGTGACGCTGCATACACGACTCGGACTGCCAACCCTCTGATTACTCCTGACCAGAGGTGCAACCTTCTTGGAATTCTCGTTGATGGTTTACCAGTAACTGCTCTTATTGATACCGGTGCACAAATATCTGTGATGAACTCAGACCTCCGCCGCCGCCTCCAAAAAGTTCTGACACCTGCGATTGCACCTACCGTCCGTACAGCCGATGGGAGTACTCCTGCTGTGCTTGGAATGTGTACTGCACGAATCACAATTGCTGAGCATCACACTTCAGTCATGTTTGCTGTACTAGAAAATTGCCCTCATGACCTCATCCTTAGAATCGACTTTCTGACCAAGCACGCTGCGCTTATTGACTGCTCTGAAGGATTTCTTCGGCTAAAACTCCCCTCGTTCTTAGATACCGCTCCTGTCAGCTCACCCCGTCTACGCTTCGTCGATTTTCTTCTACTTCCGCCGCAAGCCGCAGTTCAAGTCCAGCTCTCGCCATTTCCCCCCAGTACCCGATGGTGATTATGTTGCTGCCCCGATTTCTGACGTCGCCATGACGCGCAATGTCGCGCTGCCCAACACGGTGGTGACAGTTAGTGACAATCGAACTTCATTTCCCGTCCTCAATTTCGGTTTCTTGGCGCAAATTATTCCTCGCGGCATGTCCCTTGCGCATCTGACGCCACTCGCCAACCATACTGTTTCCGCCTTGAGCACAGATTCGCCACCTGATTTTCCATTGACGTCACCATCGTCACGTTCCTCCTGCGACCACTTCACACCCATGATCTCCGACGAGCTCACTTCTGAACAAATCTCTGCTCTCCACCGCTTACTCATTTCTTACCAGGACATCCTTGACTTCAGCGACCGTAATTTGGGCCAGACATCCGTGGTAACCCACCGCATCGATACCGGTGATGCTCGACCCATTCACAGACGGCCCTACCATGTGTCAGCCCCGGAGCGTGCTATTATACAGCGAGAGGTGTATAAAATGCTTAATAAGGGCATAATCGAACCCTCGTCCAGTCCCTGTTCCTCCCCGTTGTACTTGTCAAAAAGAACAATAGCTGGAGATTCTGCGTTGACTACCGCCATCTCGACCTTATTAACAAGAGAGATGTGTATCCTCTCCCGCGCATAGACGATACACTCGATTGCTTGCACGGCGCCAAATATTTCTCTTCAAAAGACCTCCGCTCAGGGTACTGGCAGATCGCTGTGGACGACCAACACCGAAAGAAGACGGCCTTCGTGATTGCTGATGGACTTTACCAGTTTAAAGTGATGCCTTTTGGCTCATGTAATGCTCCCGCGACTCTCCCCTTCGAGGCATGAAGTGGGCCATCTGCCTTTGCTATCTTGACGATGTCATTGTTTTAACACGAAAGTGTTTTATGACGGGGTGCACCAAGACTTCAGTGACGTATTTGCCTCACGGAAATGACGTTGAAAAAAAGTACGCGATCAGATGTCAAAGAAAAAAAGTTCCGTCAACGGGCATCGAACGTATGACCTCTCGGTCCGCAACAGCAGAAGCCGAGCACGCTATCCATTGTGTCACGGCCACAGACTCTGACTGTTTTACGAACGCACCTTTTATGTCTACCACTTTCATCACAGTGCTCCTCATTAGCGGGGTGCTGTCGCCCTCTTGGAGCAGTAAAGTAATTCATCATTACTGTGGCTTCGGCGATAGGCGTCTGTTTCAGTCGGCGTGTTTTCAGTAGAAGTGCAATTTTGTCAACGCCTTAGCGCACCGCGAGGTGGCGACCTTAGCCCAAGCATCGGCCTCGCTCATACGTCCATCCAAACCAAAAATGCCACGCGCGCCTCCCTCCAGTGTCTGTAATACCACGTTCCTTGCTTACGCTCGCCCCGAGAAAAGTCGCGGCCGGGCTACTAGGGCGACGCGATGCACTCAGCGTTTCCCTCTAGTCCGACCGTGGCGTACGTTCAATCACACTTTAATATGCCGCGGGATAGACGTCAGACTCTGCCCAGGCGGCGCTGCGAAAAACGCCGCCATCAGCGCTCTCATCGCCGCCCTGGCCATAACTGTGTAGTGCAAGAGAGCCCTCCGCAAGTGAGTGTGCATAGACCACAATAGAAGCCCCCTCTATCGTTGGTATTGAGGCGCGGTTTCCTGAAAATCAAGGACCTGGAAAGCTTCTTCCGTCAATCTACCCTCGCTTCAGAAAAGTAGGAAGCTCATCAAAGTGAACTGCGGGTACAATGCAAAAGATCTTTGTTATTTCAGCGTGCTCCAACTCGCAAGTGCAAGCGAGCATCACATGACATCGAGTTCGAGGCACTCCGGCGTGCGTTCTGTAACACCTGAATGCGTTAAATTTGGTCATATACAAAGTGATGAAGTACATACATACAATCAGTGGTACGAAGCTCGCTTGATAAGGCACGCATGACCTTTTTCAGCTGCATTCTCCAATTCTCCATCCATCTCTCGCTTCCTGTGCGTTGAACTGTTTTATTAGTATTACTCATCCTCGAATGTTCTGTTGACGGTTGTCTTATATACATTTGTATATACTGCAAATGGGGATACGTGCGTGTCCACTTTCTCGTTGTGCAGCGAAAGGCAAAACCATCGCCTCCGAGATAGCTCCGGCAATCGCGGAGACCTCGGGCAAGAAAAACCTGATGGTGGTCACGACCAACATTTTGCGATTTACTTGTATGACGCACATGTTAGCATCTTCTAGTTAAAGCCGGAACTTTGAGACGTCAATGCGTACGTGCACGATGTTGTGTGGTGACGACCAGTTCCGATTATGGCTGGTCGCGGAGTGCGTGATGCTTATCGCGTGCTTAACCAGTCTTCATGTAACTGCTGCACGGTGCGCACCGCGGTCCGAGGCTCTGCTGAGCTTCAAAGTCAAGGTTGCCACGGTTCTACGTCAAGGCTGCTCAAAACAATAACAGGAGACCCACATTATCACACTTTCTCATGCGACCGGCTGTGCAGAACGCCTGTAATTCGCTTACCCAACACGTTCGCAATGGCCCGTATCCAGAGCTCTCGCCGTTCTGCTTCGTGCGACAGCTACGGAAATCGGTAAACCTGAAGTCCTTTACGTCCGTGGCAACTCACAACGCAACAGTAGCGTCGACTGAGGTCTTTCTTCGCAGCGCGCGGAGCTGTCACGTCTGCTCTTGTTTTCGCCGTCGTTCCGGCAAGCTCTTTATGGCTGTTAGATTGCGCCTTCGACCAGCGGAGAGAAATTCGTAGCTCTTTTCTGAGTGAACACACCTAATATTTAGCTCAATCGTTGTTTCAGACTCGCTAGTTGCACCTGGTTGTACATCAAACTGTGCAAGGGAGTCGGACTGTGCACTACCCAAAACTGCATCGACAAGTGGTGCTACGTGTCCGCAAAACTGCAGAGTCTGACGTCTATGGCGACCTTAGCCCAAGCTCTGCGCCCCACTAGCGACGCTCTTCTGGCTTTACGCTTCTTGCTCTGATTACGCTCTCGCCGTTAACATCTACAGCTACTATAATGGTTTGTTTAATCGTTGATCATGAACGTTAGTCGCGGTATGGAGTTTTACCACCAAGCGTCAACATGGGTGCATCCACGGTATGCGTTTTGCAAACTCTCCTCTTTCAATGTACAGTAAACATTCAATTACCTCTGTACGGGCACGTTTTACTTTCGTGTTATACTGATTCCTACGACGGAGGGATCAACCATGTTTTTTTTCCACTTCTTTCCAAAAACCACCTTACTCGCCTGTACACAGTGCTTGATGTTTTCCGACGCGCCAACCTTCAACTTAACTCGTCGAAATGTCGCTTTGGGCAAGGCCAAATCTGCGGCGTACTCGGCCATCTTTTTGACGCTGCGGGCGTACAGCCAGACCCTGGGGAAAGTCCGAGCTGTTCGCGACTTCCCCACACCCCGCTCGGCCAAGGAAGTCCGAAGTTTCCTAGGACTGTGCTCCTACTTCCGTCGTTTTGTCGAGAACTTCGCCGAAGTACCCGTCCTCTGACCTGCCTACTCAAAAAGGATGTCGCATTCACCTGGGGCCAACAGCAAGCGAATGCCTTCTCGTCATTCGTTGTCATTCTCACCAATCCACCAGTTCTGGCACGCTTCGACCCCTCTGCCGCCACGGAGCTTCGTACCGATGCCACTGGCCACGGCATAGGAGCAGTGCTTGCGCAACAGCAACAAGGCATGCACCGCGTCGTCGCGTACGCAAGCTGCCTCTTGTCGCCATCGGCACAAAATTATTCGATGACGGAACGCGAGTGCTTAGCTCTAGTCTGGGCGATTGCGAAATTCCGACCATACCTATATGGCAGACACTTCTCCGTTATTACGGACCATCATGCGCTTTGCTGGCTCTCCTCGCTCAAGGACCCCACGGGACGCCTCGGTCGCTAGGCGCCGCGCTTGTATCCTATAAATCTGGACAACTTCACAAGGATTCCGGCTGCTTGTCTCGGCACCCTGCCGATCCGCCTGAAACGACGGAAGATGGACATGAAGCACTCGTTTTCTCCATTACGGGCTTCACAAACATAGCTGCTGAACAGCGCCGCGACTCTTCTTTGCGGCTTATTATAGATGGTCTGCAATCTCCACAGCCTGACCGTTCCTTACAGGTGTTCGTCCTTCACAACATCTTGCACCGCTACAACGCCCGCCCTTAAGGTGCTGAGCTTTTGCTCGATGTTCCTGCGCATCTCCGCTCGGATGTTTTGCCCCAGCTTCACGATGCACCTACCGCCGGACACCTAGGGGTGTCACGCACGTATGACCGCATCCGTCGATGCGATTCTTTTGGCCTGGCGTCTACCATTCTGTGCGACAGTACGTTGCGGCGTGCGACCTCTGTCAGCGGCGCAAGACACCTGCGCTATTGCCTGCTAGCAGCCTTCAGCCCACTGAAATACCAGATGAGCCATTTTTTCGAGTCGGCCTCGATCTTCTAGGCCCTTTTCCCGAGTCGGCCACTGGTAATCGGTGGATTGCCGTCGCTACCGACTACGCAACGTGGTTTGCCGTTACACGAGCACTCCCCGCCAGCTGCGCTACTGATGTAGCCGATTTCATTCTTCATGACATCATTCTGCGCCTTGGTGCTTCTCGTCAGTTGATCACAGACCGCGGCTGCTGTTTCCTATCTAAAGTAGTCGACGACCTACTGTGATCCTGCTCGACCCACCACAAGTTCACTACAGCGTACCACCCACAAACCAATGGTCTCACCGAACGCCCTGAACCGTACCCTGACAGATATGCTTGCAATTTACCTCTCTGAGGACCACCAAGATTGGGACATCCACTTACCTTTTGCAACCTTCGCATACAACTCTTCACGTCACGACACAGCTGAATTATTACCTTTTTACCTACTGTTTGGCTATGACCCGCCTTTACCCATGGACACCATACTCCATTCTGACGCCGACTCATCGACTGCCTATGCTCGTGATGCGCTGGCCCGTGCTGACATCACCCGCCAAGTGGCCCGGGATCGCTTATTTGCTTCGCAGGTTAACGAAAAGTGTGTTTATCTTCGCCGACACCGCGACGTGCAGTACTCTCCGGGTTCGCTGGTCTTTATGTGGTTACCATCACGACGTGTTGGTCTCTGCGAAAAACTGATGTCACGTTATGTTGGCCCTTACCGCGTCATACGAAAGGTCACTAGCGTCACCTATGAGATTGTTCCACTCCATCCCAGGTCAGCAACAGCTCGAGTCACGAGCGATATAGTGATCTGTCGAGACTTAAACCGCACCACTCTGGCTCCGAGGACTGATCGCACCGGGACTGTGCTTCTGGCGCCGGCGGGTAACGTCACGGGCCGAGAAGATGGTTTAGCATGACGACGACGAAGTGCTGAGCTGAACGCGCTTGGGCTGCAGCAGCGTTGTACGCTTTTGCTCGCAAATATATACTTCGTTTATAGTTGCTTCCCCTTAACAATATCGTTGCTACATGTGTAGCTACGCAACAATTACACGCATTAAAAGGGTACAAAATTTGAAGTATTTAAATGTATCATATTTCACTGTACAAACACAAAGCCCTGGTGTCCTATATATAGGACGTGGCGCCATTTTTCTTATATGCTGATGGTGTGCTCAGATTACATTATTTTTGTGCTCTAGATGTGGTAGACAAGCCAAATCAACAAGAAAAAGTTCTCTACCCGTTCAAAAAAACAGGGCCGGAAGGGTTAACACAGTGACTATGTTTGAAGAAAAGAAGTGGAAATTTAAGTATTCGTTTATCTTTGTAAGGCACACTATTAATGAGAACTAACTGACAATACTTGGTACTTTCCGTGCCATCATTGTCTGTTAGTTCTCATTAGTAGTGTGTTGTAGGACGAAGACAAAAATGCTCGTGAACTCGAAGAAGCGTCCTTTATCAAAATGAAGGGTCATGATTGCGTATCGGAAGTTTCTTTCACGTAACCTAAAATTGCCGAGCGAGCATGGTGTTGGTTTTCATGCGTTCATTTTTTTCTTTCAATAAACTTCAGTTGTTAGACAGCACTCGTACTGTGTCCTTCTCGTTTTGTGCCTCCGTCGTGTTCAAGCTGATTTTTGCAAATATGCATCATTTACAACTCGGCCACCTCTCTACCTTACTGCCAAAAGCCACCCACGTAGAGAGACTACAACAGGTGTTTGTTGAAGTGGAAACGATCAGTGCTACTCGGACAGGCAGGGGTGCCACTCAGGCGAAAAGACGACGTTGGGTCCGCTTGACGCTTCCGGTGGTTCTGTCATTACCATGTAACTTGTCGTGACTGCTCTGCTGTGTTCTAAACAAGTGCTTCTCCTAACCGCCTTGTTTTAATTGTTGGAGGTGCGGGATACTCTATAATCCTGAAACTTCGATGTCTTGCGTTGCTTCCACTTGCTGCCATGTCCACGGACGAAGAGCAGCAGGTTGCCGCCACAGCTCCAACTGCTCTGGTTGTTGTCTGTACCGGTTCCCAATGGCAACGTGACCCGCCTCTTCAGTGGCACCGATGATCAAGACGTCAAAGATTTGCTTTACGAATACGACCAGGTGAGCAAGCACAACCAATGGAATGATGTGCACGAGCTTACCGTAGTATATTTTTCTCTAACCGACGTCACAAGTCTGCCGTACTGTAACCATGAGAGCGACCCTCTACCTGGTTGGCCTTCAGAATGGCGTTCGCGGAATTCTGGGGCCCTCCAGCACTTCGTAACTCACGTGCTTGCGAGCTCGAGCTCAGTAAAATAGCGAAAATACACCAGCTACCCCAAATATATAGTGGACCTTTGCCGGCGTGTCAACCCGACCACGACGGATGGTGAGATCAAACGCATCTTTAATGGTGTTAGTGGCGACGCATTTCGGATGGTCGTTGCCAGCAACCCACACAAACGGTAGCGGACGTAATCCAACTGTGATAAAGCTATGCCGAACTCTGGAAGCAACATGACCCAAGTCATCGCTGGTGCGTCATGAGTAGAGACCGGATTTTAGGCAAATGCCTATTTTGTTCCTTGCGTTCCTATCGTGCCACCTTGATATATGAGCACGAATTAGGGGTTAAGGAGGGCTTTTATAGTGTTTTTATAGTGCCTATAAATGCCTATTTTTGCGGTTTGTGCCTTAATCTCAATAATTGCCTATAAATGCCTATTTTCAAAAACGGCGCCCACATGAGCACTATTTAAACTCAAATTTTGCTTTCGAGTACAGTTTGAGACCATAATTCATGTTACCGGGCAAAATTGACGTTTCTGAACTCTATGGGGTGCCACAACCTAGTTCCCTAGTTCAACAAACTTCCGGTAAGCAACCACTAGCAGCAGTGAAATGGGACGCGCCGGCCACTTTACCCCACCGCACTGACATGGCGCGAGCGGTTGGAGTAGTGGGAGGAGGAGAAGAGGAAAAGGCGCTATTTCTGCAACCCTAAATGGGAGCACGTCCCGGCGTTTACACTGCAATGAGGAGACGAAAATAAAGGTGGCAAGAGGAGAGGAAAAAAAGAGGAGAGTGGCGTCCGTGGCCGAGGACGTGGCGGGCGGCTTTTATTGCCGGTTTTCCAGTCCAGTGTTCCCAAGGAATTGAAGCACCTCCTTGAAGACCTGGGTGTGATGGGGGGGTAGAAGACAGATGGTGCCTCTGTGCAGCAGCAGGAATAAGGAGAACGAATGCGAAACCATGCATGGAGTGCCGTCAGGGGAATGTAGAGGGGAGGTAAAAAAAATCAGATGTGCACTTGGCTTTTGTTTCGTTTGTAATTTCATACTTAAAGGGCGCTTCACCACGTCACATAAGAAATTTTAGTTCGACACTGGAAGTTGTTGCGTGCCCAATGAAGAGCTTTTTATCGCAAGAACTTTATAATTGGTTCATTACGAGCCGCGAAAGCATGATGCTGGTAGGTGAGCTTGAAACATTTGCCACTAGCAAGACAAATTTCTTCCCTGCCCTCTTCGGTAGCGGAGCAACTCGGAGCCGGAAGATCACACGACGCAGACGCATCAACACGTCATGCGCACGCAAGGTTACACTATGTGCGCATGACATGCCCAAGCCAGGTCGTCGATACAACACAAAGCCAGGTGGGAACGATACAACACAAGCGGTGTTCGGCGTTCTCTTTAGTGTACTGCCTGTTTCTGTGGGATGGATCCCTCTATGCGTTGGGAGAGGCTGGCAGGGATGATGTATCCTTACCATGACACAGCGCGTCGCACCACTGGAACTGTTGTAAGGGACGATGCATCAAAAACACGCCAAGCGTTGTCAGAGCTGGCGCCGCGGCACGACGCAGCAACGGCGAGACCACGGACGCAAAAGTATATAGAGGCAGCTTAGTCTCGCATCGCGCTCGATTCGAAGTAAAAAAAATAAATAAAAACGCACGCAGATTCCGTTTGCATGTTTTAATATTTCTACAAATTTCATTCTTCTATTCAAGCAACAGATTCCACAAATTACACATGTCGCCTCGAATAATTCTCGCAGTGTCACGTACTATTCTGACGTACGCAGGACCATTCCTTGTTCTACATCATGTGCTCCATATTGGTGCGCGCGCCCGTGAGATCAAGGGCAAGCGGCGTTTAGGCTGACAAAGATCTAGAAAGGAAAGCGAACGAGTGCTTGGTCTCTCTCTCATACTGGCTAGATTGGAACCAACTACAATTGAACGTTAGTAAAACTAAATTTATTTTATTTAAGAGCAAAAACAAGTGTGAAGATTATAAAATTTCTCTCTGGTTTAAAAATAATGAAATTCAACGTGTCCCTTTGTTTAAATTTTTAGGTGTACTTTTCAATGAGCAGCTGAGCTGGATACCGCAAATAAATAAAGTACACGCCAATATGTCTCGATCGATTTCTGTTTTAAACAAACTTAAGTCCCTAGTTCCAAACTGGTTAAAGCTCCAGCTATATTATTCTTTAGTTCATTCGCATCTACATTATTGTCTCTTAATTTGGGGCACTACTTCAAAAACCAATCTAGACAGGCTGTTAGTTTTGCAAAAAAAAGGCTGTACGCTGCATAGAAAATCTGCAACCTAGGGAACACACTGCTCCATTTTTCGGCGAGCTTCAGATTCTTACTGTCTACCAATTATACAATCTTAAACTCACCTTATATATAGGTAATAAAATAGGAAACACCGTTGACAGTTACATGGATCAATGCTACCCAAACGATACTCCCTATGATCCTACGCTTTGACCGTTTTCGCCTACCTTTATTCAGGACAACTTATGGGAAGCAAACCTTATTATATCAAATACCTCATCTACTCCACAACAATAGCTATGTCCGTGAACTTTTCGAACAAAGTAATGCTGAAAAAAACAGTGTAAAGAAAAAAGTTAAGATGTACTTCCTTACGTGTACCGTGCCCTCATCGTACTATCAATTATAAATATTTCTTTTGGTGTTCTTTGTACTTTTGTATGTTTGTGTAAAGACGTTCATTTTATTTTTTTATAATGTGTATTTCTGTATAATACTTAGTCTTCTGACTAAAAATTATCATGGTATCAGTTATTTATATATTTCTTTTCTTGCTATATGTAAATTGTTGTTTACTTTAGCGTGATATCTTAAAATGTGTGTTTCGACAAGTCTCATACATTTTTGAATTTGATTTATACTTTTTGTAAAATGTATCTTTTTCGTTCCACTGCATCTCAGAAAATGTATGGGTGGAGGGACCCTTGTCAGGCAGAGGAAATCTGCCTTTAGTCCCTTCAACCTAGGCAATCTTTCTTGTTTTGTCTGAATAAACAATGAATGAATGAATTTCGCCTCTTTACGGGGCGCGTAGCGTTTCAAATCTTGGCAGACGTTATCGTTAGCGCCTAGTGCATTCAATACACTTGTCAGCTCGAAATGCTCAAACCTGCTAAGGGGCACTTGAAGGTGTTCACAGACAGGATAAATTGACCCTGCGCGATTAGACCCGGCCAATACGAGGCTAAAAGACCCTTCTTGCCTTTTAGTGGTCTGGCTAAAGGCTCCCGGGCTGCCCTTCTCAGCCATGCCGAAAAGAAAGAGACCCGGGAGCGTGTTTATTCGACGGCGGACACTTAACTCACCAATGCTGGACAATGAAAGAAGAGGCCGTGTTCTGGAAACCGTGCGCGAAAACGGACAATAGCATGGCTATGTTAAAACATTGACGCCTTTGTTCCTTCATAAACTATAACATTTGTTTGCTTTCCTGTCGTAGACACCGGTCACACACGTCTTTCTTCGAAATTTTGAGTTTTTGTAAATATTTATTGTGCCTATATTTACGGTTTTGGGGGCCTAAAACTGTGTTTTCCCTGCCTGTTTTTGGCGCCTAAAACGTGATTTGTAGTGCCTAAAAATCCGGCCTCTAGTCATGAGCAACGATATCCATATTAAGGTTGGCTGGCGTTGCAGAAGATCGCGCGGAGATGAAGATCGAAGTGATTCGAAGACGAAGCGGAACACATCTTGCTCGTCTTTGTGCTTTTGTGGACTTTCGGCTGCATTTGTTGGGTCTATCGCCCCGTACATCGCGGTGATAGATGTACAACTTTGCGAGGCGCCGTCCGATACTGGTTCGATCGCGGGCATTGCGTCGAGGAAGCGAAGAAACACATCTAGCGAGAGTGAGGACACTGAGCTGTACTGCCCATCAGGTGATGAGTCCTCAGAAGTCGGTTTTCAACCCTTCCTTTACCGCAATGCTAAACGACGGATCATCAATGCATCTTCGGCGTCAAAGACAGCCACCGTGAGCACTGCCCCACAGCGATGGCCTTACTCCATCCTGTTTGTGCCGCTGAACGCTACCGATAGTCATCTTTCAACCACTTTGCGCGAAACGAACAAGGACGAAGAAAAGAACACACTTGGACACAAGTATATTGCGCTTGTCCGTGTGTGCGCCTTTCTTCGTCATTGCTTGTTTCGCGCAAACTGGCTAAAAGATGAATTCGTTCCAACTAGGCCGGCTAACAGTTTTGCTACCGATAGTCTGCGTGTGCTGAACAGGCAGGCGCTCTCTGTGTATCTTGAGAACACTACGCCAAACGAGATCAAAGATGTACGGCTAAACACAAGAAGAAACATCTTGGCAATCGATGCGCTGAACCCGAGTGCGCTGAACACTCTACAGCAAGTAACTCAGCTGGGTAATATCGGAGCCAAGTCCATCATACCAGCCGATGGCACCACTTCAACCGCAGTCACTTACGGCATTGACACTGAAATTCCTAACGCGGATCTTCCGGTGCTCATAAAACCGGCGAGTGTAGAGAACGTCATTGTGAACATCGGCCGCCTTGGTGACACACGTTGTGTGAGAATTACGTTCAAAATGGACTGTCTCCCCCCCCCCCCCCACGTGAAGGTTGGCCACTTTCGTCCCCAGGTTCGACCATTTATTCGAAGACCTATGCAATGTTTCAACTGCCAGAAGATCGGCCATGTGAAGGGTGCTTGCAGGAACTCCGCAGTATGCCCCCAGTGAGCAGAACCGCACTCAGAAGACAACTGCAGCGCAACCATATTGAAGTGTTCGATTTGTCAAAGTGCTCAGAGTCCATCTTCCAAAGACTGTCCGCGCATGAAGAAGGAGATTTATATTCATAAGTAAATGGTTCGAGACAGCTCAACCCACAGAGGCCGCTGAAAAAGTCCAGCGAAGACGATGTCGACGTCCAAGGTCTTCACGGCAGACAAAGTCAAATTCAAGAAGTAAGTCGACGCATCCGGGAATACCGCCAGCTGCAGTTTCCAGCGCAGCAAATGCACACGATGGAAGAGAGAAAACGAGCAGATCTCTTTCTACTAAGGAATGGGCGCCACTTACGCGTACACGACTTGTGAAGAGCCACAGCAGAAGCTGCCTCCGTCAGAGCAAGCTGCGATAACAGAGGAGCAGCAGAACACGGATCAGCAAGTGTTTGTTCTTCTACGACCTTTAATTAATGCCATTCGCATGTTGTAATACCCTTGTCACACGGGCACCCGCGAACTTCGTTAAACTCCGTGCATGTAAAACTCTGTTAGGAAGTTCGACGGCGACGGAGTTGTGGCAGTGTCACACGCCAATGACGAAGTTGTAACCGTTGCCGCGAGGGGCTCAGTCGGCGCTGTTTGATTTTCGCAGAAGTAACCTAATTGCACCTCTAGTTGGTCTTTTGAGAATTTTCGTTAAGCGGTTTTACAACAAAATATTATTAAGTAGGTCTCAAGCGAAAAAAGCATTGAAAATTGTTTCAAATGAAAACGCATTCGCTAAATGTAGCGATGCTGACAGCCACGCTGGCCACCTTGTGCCTAACGTGCTTCTTTACGATGTGCCGTGCTCGACGACTGGTAGTTTTGTAGCCCGCATACAAAAGTTCTTGTGTTTCATTGCCTCGTCAGCTCACATATTGTTCTGTGTCTTCAGTCATCGGTGACCAAGTGGAAGACGTGAAGAAGTGGTTCGATATTGCATTGGTAATGGCGTCTATCGGCTCCATGGATAGAGCCAACGTGGGCGCTATAAGACACCGTGTCGTTGCGAACAGCGTGACGCGCAACGCGACAGCGTTGCACTCATTCCTGTCATGCCTGCTCGGGCAAACGCAAACACTGCAACAACTACACGCACGGACGAAATATTTTGAAATGGTGGTGCGTCAGGCACGGTGAAAGACAAGGGCATTGGTGTGGTGAGTAGCTGCACTCTGGCGTGCGTATATATACTAAAAAAAAGACGTACGTTATGAATGGGTCCAGCAACAAAAGCACGTTTAACCCTTTGGTGCATGGCAAAAACCTACGCATCTAAACAGCGCTTACTTTTGGTTTTCCGTTATTTTGCATTCAGAAAAAGCAGAGAAAAAAATCTTGTTGAAGTTAAGCCTTTATTTAATAAGATACAGAATGTCCACTACAGTGGACAACATGCACAAGAGGTTCAATTAGTAAAAGTTGCAAAAGTTTTTTTTCAGCCATCGAGCTGTCTTGCTCGAACAAATGAACACAAAAAATTAGCTGCAGTACCACTAGAAGAGTAACAAGAATTTTTTTTCAAGTGGAGGGGGGGCTAAGGGGGGGTTGAGGAGGGGGGCTGAGGGGGGTTCAACTCTTTTGAAAAATTATCTTGACTTCTCTAAGCTGCAATATTTACAGCTCGTGACTACGAGTGCTTCTTCTATGGTGTGCAGTCAATAAAACATACCAAATCATGATTTCATCTGTTTTATAAGCAACAAAAAAAAGTGAAGAACTTGAATTACCCGCCAAAGTAGGAGTCTGCCAACTTGAACAAAAGTGCAGGAAAAAGCGTGGGACAGAGGCGAGATCAAGCACGGCGAATGAAAAACCCTTTTTTGTCCACTTTAGTTACCAATATGCATATGCGCGTCTCGGACGCACCACAGCTGCGTTCCCGCCATGCATGGTGTCCACTACAGTGGACATATTTCAAAACTTGTTCTAAAAAATTATCTTCACTTCGCTAAGCCGCAATATTTACAGCTCTTGTCTACGAATGCTTCTTCTATGGCATGCATTCAATAAAACATACCAAATCGCGATTTTATCTGTGTCATAAGAAAAAAACGTGAAGAACAACTTGACTTATCCGGCAAAGTAGGAGTCTACCATCTTGAACAAGAGTTCAGGAAAAAGCGCGGGACCGTTGCGCCATCTCATGCGGCGAATGGAAACTCTTTTGGTCCACTTCAGTTACCAATATGCGCATGCGCGTCTGAGAGGCACCACAGCTGCTTCAAAAATTCAAAAAATTTGTCCACTGTAGTGGTCCAGCATGCAACAAAGGGTTAACATTCCCGAAATGTATTATTGTTTTGATTGCGACAATTTAGTGCTCGAAATTTCTTCTGGCCTACAGACTACTGGGAACGAGAGTACTTCGTTCCTTCGTTAACGGAGGAAGCCTAACTTCATTTGCTAAACGCTCCGTTTATCTTCCTTGGCGTAAGGGAGGCCATGTGACATGGACCGCATCTCCGTTAACATAACGACGAGAGAGTTAAACGAAGTTCGCGGGTGGCCGTGTGACAGGGGTATCATGCAACATGCACCCAACGTCAGCCACAAGTGTACTTCAATCATGGGCCTCTCTGAGTCCAGTACTGACAGCCCTTGAGTAGGCGATGACTCCACAACCACTGTCTTTGTGCAAATGAGTTCTGCGGAAACCCGCAAGGTGGCGAAAGGGTTAAGAAAGAGAAAAAAAGACAACCACCCGTTTGCAGCGCGAAGCCTCAAGGAAATCCGTACGGATTTCTCAGAAAGAAAAGCTTCTTAGTTGCCGAAAAATTCGTCCTGGTCTGGGGTTCGAACTCGGGAGACGAACGCCTTTCCGGGGTGGTCGCTCTACCAGTTGAGCTAACCAGGAAGCTAGCAATTGGCAGCGCGAGGGCGAATTGATCTACAACTCGAAGCACACGCACACAAGTATACTGCAAATGAGTTCTGCGGAAACCCGCAAGGTAGCGAAAGGGTTAACAAAAGGAAAATAGACAACCACCCCGGGGTGGTTGTCTATTTCCCCTTTCTTAACCACTGTCTTTCAGGAAAGAGGTCCGAAAAGCAGCAATTTTCCAGTGGAATGCACGAGGACTGAGATCACGCATTGCTGATTTCCATCGGTTCGTGTTCAGCAATATGTTTCCCATCATCGTCATCTGCGAGCGAAACTTATCGAGCGCAATCAGACTCTAAGGACACGAATCATTTATGTCGGCTGCTGGTGGTGGAAACAGTAAGGTCCTGGTGTTTATTCGCCGCGACCTATACGCTCGTTTTTCAGGCTGTACCACCGAAGACGATAACCAATATGTATGCCTAACAGTGACGAAAAAGGCTCTTACTTTCTCTGCTGTATGCGCCTACCTGTCTCCATCAAGTAGATTTGATCACAAAAGACTACGATACATACTATCATCCACTTCTGGCCCATGGGTCATCATTGGGGACTTTACCGCCCACCATACTCTATGGGGGGAGCCCGAAGATCAGCTCAAAAGCCGGAAGTCTGATATCTTTTGCTTCACACAATGAGCTGTGCTTGCTAAATGATGGCAGTCCCACGTTTTTACGTGGCTCTGCATACAGCAGCTGCCTTGACTTGCCTTTTGTCTCTCGAAGTCTCGTCAGATGTGCCGGATGGTTTGCGGACATAGAAACACATGGGAGCGACCACATTCCCATATATGTGAATATCAGAGGATTGTCACCTTCCAAGTTACGCGACGCCATCCAAAGAGTGGACTGGACCAAGTTTCAATCTTTTATGGATGAACATTGTCACGACAACATCTCACTTGACTTAGAAGAGGCGATAAATTGCATAGTGCAAGACACGATTTGCACCCTCACATGCTCTTCGAAAGTAACTGAATTTGATGTAGAATTAGAACGACTTCGGGCTCTCCGACGACGCGTGGAACGAAGGTACCGACGCACGAAAGCAGTGGACGATTTACGGACCGCTGGACGCTTAGAGAAGAAGATGCAACACCTGTTAGACAAGCTAGAGTCACAACGTTGGGCTGCCTTCTGTCGTTAGATCCCCGCAAGCCTTTATCACCGGGGGGGTCCGACATAGCGCGCAAATTTTCCTGCATACAATGAACCAACTAGCCCCTCAAAACGTCCTGATCAACTTTATCACCCTTATGGAGAACAGTAAGAGGGCTCCGGACACCCCCCGTCCATCGGTCTCCATTCAAGGCACAAGCCCTATCTCATCAGCGATCGGAGGTCGACGTGGCAGAAGCGTTCTGTGCCAAATTATATGGTCAGCTCACAGATCACAACAACTTCGCGCCTTCAAGTGGGGGTCCGACATAGCACGCGATCACCGCATGGACGTATCTTTTGGAATTCATGAGCTTAAAGCAGCACTGGCTTTGTGTAGATGGACATCAGCGCCCGAACCGGACGGCATTTTCTACAGAGCACCGCGTCACCTTGGTGAGCATACCAGAATATCTGTCCTCGAGATATAAAATGAATCCTGGCCAGAGGGCACCCTCCCAGTAAACTCGAAGACCAGTCGTCTGGTTCCAGTACTGAAGCCTGGCAAGTCACCGTTGGTGCTCACATCGTACCGCCCGATTTCACTGGCTAGTTGCGTGGGCAAAGTAAATGGAGAGGATGGTAGTACTAGGACGCCTAGAATGGTACTTGGAGCATCAGAACGTCTTCCTAGATGCTATTACGGGGTTTTGCCGTGGTCGGTCATCGATTGACAGCGTCGTGGAACTAGTCACCTACGTACAACACGAAAAAGGCCGCCGCAGCGTCTCTGCGCTTCTTTATTTCTTGATGTAAAGGGGGCGCATGAGTACGTCACTCACGAAGTGGTCCTCGCCACTCTAGAAGAGGTAGGAGTGGGTGGACTGATGCTTCAGTGGCTACGCAGCTATCTCTCTGAGGGATTTTTTTGTCGTGAGCACCGAGGACGGAGACACTTAGCTACATTACAGCCACCGTGGTGTTCCCCAGGGTGGCGTACTTAGCCCTGTACCATTCGACCTGACGCTAATCGCTCTCCACGAGCACCTGCCAAGCCCTGTCAGACTGTCAATGTACGCGTATGACATCAGCATTTGGACGTCTGCAGTAACACGTCTACAGGTGCAAGCGCGAATTCAGAGACCTTCCACTCAAGCTGCTATTTACCTCCGTAATTGAGCTCTGGAAATTTCCTCTGAGAAATGTGCGCTTGTGGCATTTACGCACAAACCGATAGAGAGCTACAGGGTTATGATAAATGGCGAAAAGATATGTTACCTCCTGTCGTACAAGTTCCCTAGGTGTTATACCTGACAGAGAGGTCTCATGGAGCCCCCATGTATCATACATAAAAAAACCAGCAGATCCCACGCGTTGTGGGAATCGATGTAATGCCAAGCAGCCAGCAAGGAGCAAATGATGCTGTACATAACATCCAATGCATGATATACATCTTCGGACCTGTCATTTATGTTCGTCATACAGTCACGTCACGTAATACCAATGTTGGTGTTTATCAAGCTAGTGAAATGGCTGCGAGCGCACCATGAGCATGACATAAATCACGTTGTACATGACATACATGCTACGATCTTCCTGCTACCACCTGTCATTTATGTGCGTCATACAGTCACGTCACCCAATGCCAGTGTTGGTGTATATCAAGCTAGCGAACAGGACACAAGCGCACCATGAGCGTGGCGTGTAAATGGCGTTGTACATGACATGCAAGGTCATGATTTTCATGCTGCCACCTGCCACTCATGTTGTTCATACGGTGATGTCACGTTTACCAATTTTGGTGTATATCAAACGAGCGAAACGGCCGCGAGCACGCCATGAGCGTGGCATGCAAGTCATGCTGTACATGATATTGTCATGATTTTTATATTACCACTTGTCATTTATGTTTGTCATATAGTCACGTCATGCAATACCGAACTTCCTGTATATCAAGCTAGCGAAACGGCCGTGAGCGCATCATGAGCGTGGCATGTAAATCATGATGCACACGACATGTTATGATTTCCATTACCACTATGTCATGATTTCTTTATTACCACCTTTCACTTATGTTCGTCATACCGTCACGTCGCGCAATCCCAAATTTGGTGTATATCAAGCTAGCGAAACGGCCGCGAGCGTGCAATGAGTGTGGCATGGAAGTAATGTTGCACATGACTTGTCATTATTTCCGTATTACCACTAGTCATTTATGTTCGTCATACAGTCACGTCACGCAGTACCATATTTGGTGCATATCAAGATAGCGAAACGGCCGTTAGCGGACCACGAGCGTGGCAGGTAAATCATGTTGTACATCACATGCACATCATGATTTTCATATTAGCTCTTGTCATATATGTTGGTCATGTTGAAATGTCTCATCATGCCAATTTTTGGATATATCAAGTTAAGGAAACGGCCGCAGGAGCACCACGACCATGGCGTGTAAACCATACCTATTCATGAGAAGTTATTCATAATTTTCATGATATGACCAGTCATTCATGTTTGTGGTACAGTCTTGTTATGCCATACCAATTTTGGTATAAATCTCATTAACGGTACGGACAGGAGAGCACAAAGTCGCAGGCGGCTTGATAAATAGATAGATAGATAGATAGATAGATAGATAGATAGATAGATAGATAGATAGATAGATAGATAGATAGATAGATAGATAGATAGATAGATAGATAGATACGCTGAAAGTCGCCGAAGTTGGCTAAGAAATGCTTCGCATTTAAAAGCGGTTGACAGGCATCTGTCATTTGTTCAAGGTCTTCGCTGGAAAGACATGGGGAATGTCCAAAGCCGCTATGTTGCAACTGTACAGGTTTCTTTTCCTTGGATTCCTCCGGTACAGCCTGCCTGCGTTAACCAATCCAAGCAAAACAAGCCTACGGCTGGTACAAAGTGCTAAGGCTCAAGCACTCCGGAGTCGTCTAGGCTTGCTTCAAACGACATTCAGATCACTTACCGATCTGCTTGAAAACATTCAGAAGCAGACGCTTCGTCCCGATCGCTGCTACCACCTATTGACGATATCCATTTTCGCCTACCCCCAACGTGTCTGCACTCTGCGTCAACCACAGGCTTCGGGAGCAAGGGAACGTCCCCAGGTTTGCTTCGCTTCTGGACTTGTTGCACCGTCCTCCCTCGCAACGCATCCCTAGAGGTATGCGCCGTGAAATCGAGCACTTCGTTATGCACGATGGTTGACATACCGACGAAATTATCCCTCGAAAGCACACCCGGCAATGGCTCTTTTGTTATTCCCAGATATTTTTATTTTTATTTATTTTTACATACTGCAGCCCTGTGAGAAGGCTATTGCAGGAGTGGGGTTATACAATGCAGAAAATAATAGAACAGACAAAATCATACAACATAAATCACAAGAAAAACCATTAGCAACAATAGAGTAATAAAGTATCTCCTATACACAAACATTTTCAACAACCTTAGGCACAAAATCGTTCAGCGGGAGTGAACGAATGTCGCCAGGTATAGAATTCCATAATTCAACAGTGCGGGGAAAAGAACTATACATAAATGTATCAGAGTGTGCAAAAAATGTAGCGAGATTAAGCTCGTGGAACTTTCGCGTAGAAGAAGGTTTGGCAAAGGAGAGACAAGCTGAGTTTGAAATGCGATATGTCTTGTTGGTTAAGTTGTGCAAAAATTTTAATGGCTCTACGTCACGACGTACCGAGAGAGGTTCTAGCTTTAGTTCATGCAAAGCTGACGAGGGTGAGAAGTAGCGGTCGTACCTGCGAAAAATAAAACGCACAGCTTTCTTTTTAATTGCTTCCAGTTTGAGTATGTCGCATTGTCTATAAGGTGACCAGACCGTGGAGGCATAATCAGTGATGGGGCGAACAAGAGATTTATACATTAGAAGTTTTATATCCATGGGAGCATTCTGCATTGTTCGACGTAGATACCCTAGCTGTTTTAAGGTTTAGAACATGTTAAGGCAATGTGAGTAGACCATGAAAGATCATGAGTAAATGTGACACCAAGATACTTATACTGCATAACCCTGGTTAAAGAGGAACCGTTGAAAGAGTATGTTGCACAACCGGATTTACTTTTTTTGGTAAAGGACAAAACAACAGTTTTCTTTAAATTAATATTCATTTTCCACTTATGACACCACACACAAAAGGAGTTAAAAGAATCGTTCAAACGCTTCTGGTCAGCTGCGGAAACAATCACGTCATATAAAGCGCAGTCGTCTGCGTAAAGGCGAATGTTCGAGGAGACATTTTCTGGCAGATCATTCATGTAGATTAAAAATAATAAGGGGCCCAGGACAGACCCTTGTGGAACCCCAGAACCTACATCTAGAACTGCTGACTTTGTGGAACTGAAGTCGACAAACTGAGAGCGATTATGAAGAAAACTATCAATCCAATCGACCAGACGTGAATTTTTCAATATCTGCGCTCGAACATATGCGCCTCCTTCAGGGTTCCCGTTGGTGGCCAATTTGCGCCAAATTGGCAAGTCGAAGCATTTCAAGAATTGAAACGACGCCTGCTGCAGACGCCTCCAATACTTGCTCATTTCGACGAAGACGCCGACACGGAAATACAACACCGACTCAAGCAGCGTAGGACTCGGCGCAGTTCTTGTCCAGAAAACTGACGCAGTGGCAAGAGTCACCAGTTATGCTAGCCGGTCGCTATTCAAGGCAGAAGCCAACTATTCCACAAAAAAAGGAGTGCCTTGCCATCATCTGGGCAACGTCAAAGTTTCACCGCTACCTCTACGGCAGGCCCTTCAAAGTTGTGAGCGACCACCACGCCTTGTGTTGGCTAGCTAACTTGAAAGACTCTTCAGGTCGTCTCGCAAGATGGAGTCTGAGACTTCAAGAATTCGACGTTACTGTCGTTTACAAGTCCGACCGAAAACACTCTGACGCCGACTACTTGTCTCGCGCACCAGTCGACCCGCCGCCGCAAGATGACCAGGATGATGAATGCTTCTTGGGAAACATAAGTGCCGACGACTTCGCCGAACGACAGCGAGCCGACCCCGAACTGAGGGGCCTAGTGGAATACCTGAAGGGCACCACCGCCGTTGTTCCAAAAGTATTCACGCAAGGATTGGCGCCATTTTCTTGAAAAACGGTGTACTCGTAAAGAAGAACTTCTCTCCGGCCCGGGCCCACTGCCTTATCGTTGTAACATCGGCACTGCGACCAGAAATTCTGCAGGCCCTGCACGACGACCGGACGGCTGGCCAACTTAGTTTTTCCCGTACGCTCGCGAGGGTACAAGAAAAGTATTACTGGCCAAGCCTTGCCGCCGACGTCGCTCGTTACGTCAGGACATGCCGAGACTGTCACCGACGCAAGACACCGCCGACAAGGCCAGTGGAACTTCTCCAACCCATTGTACGACATCGCCGCCCTTTCCAGCAAATCGGTATGGACTTGCTGGGTCCGTTCCCGACAGGGGCGTAGCCAGAAATTTTTTTCGGGGGGGGGGGGGGGGGCACCGCCTTGATTTCGGGAGGGGCACCTCCTTGAAATGGTCATTTTTCGCTTTGTATGCCATGGCGAAAAAAAATTCGGGGGGTGCATGTGCCCGGTGTGCCACCCCCTGGCTACGCCACTGGTTCCCGATGTCGACTGCCGGAAACAAGAGATCTGTAACGGAACAAAAAAACGAGACAGTTTTTCTTGCAATGTGCCGCGCTTGTTTTTCTTGAGGACCCTCTTTTATTGTTCACACCGCCCCCCTCCGCTAGTCCATTTGATTGTGGGTGGTATGGTGCCGTCCTGACATGGCGTATGCTATTTTCATGCATGAACTTTGCCATCGTTACGCTCGAAAACTGGGGGCCGTTGTCAGACACCACAAAGCGCGGGATCCCAAAACGAGCGAAACTTTTTCTGAGCAAGTGAATAGTTGAGTCTGTGGTAGCTGTTTTCAGTAGCGTTGCTTCTATCCCCTTTGTTTCTGCGTCAACTAGGATAAAAATTAGGTACCTGTCAACAGGACCTGCAAAATCCATGTAGACTCGATACCACCGCTTTCCTGTCTTAGGCCACGGTGATGGCTCTTGCGCCGCAGGCATGGACCAGCTTTGCACACATTGAGGACAGTTTTACACCAACCTTTCAATGTCTCTGTCTAATCCAGGGTACCAGAACAGCGTCCGAGCAAGCCTCTTCATGGCCCCGACACCTGGGTGCGTATCGTGCAGCTCGTTGAGTAGGCATTGCCGAGCTGCCTCTGGCACGATCACACGATGACCCCACTAAACGAGGCTATGGCTCACGACGAGCTCATATCGGCGGGCGAAGTACGGCTGCAGATGTTGCTGGTGCCCCGTAAGATGCGATGGCCAGCCCTGCTCGATCCACTCCCCGATTTGGTGAAGTGTGCTGTCCTCCTGGGTTAGAAGGAAGGGCACTTGCGTCCAAACATTGCGCATACAGTACATATTCCATGACTTCTTGACTTCCGCGTTCATTGTCTCCTGGCAACGGCAAGCGACTGAGGGCGTCTGCGTTACCATTGTGTGTTCCCTTGCGGTATGCTAGATTGTACTGGTAAGCTGTTAGAAGAAGCTCCAAACGCTGAATGTGCGCTGCCGCCATCTGCGGGATGGGCTTGTTGGGTGGAAAAGCCCGGTGAGTGGCTTATGATCTGTCACCAACGTAAAACGGTTGCCCAGCAGGAAATCGCGGAACTTGCAAATTCCAAACACCAAGGCCAGCGCTTCTTTCTCTATTTGGGAATAATTGCGTTCTGCTGACGTCAGAGTTCTAGAACGAAATGCTATCGGGTGATCCACGCCATCAATGCGGTGCGATAATACTGCACCTAAACCTTCTGATGAAGCATCACACTCCAGCCGCAGATCTTTCTTTCTACAGGTCGTAGTAAACCGGAACATTTGCCCTTAATAAGGCGCGCTTTGCTTCGTCGAAAGCTCTTTGATGCTCTTTTTGCCAGTGCCAGCGTTCTCCCTTGACCAGTAAGCGATAGAGCGGAGCCAGGATTGTGGCCAAATTCGGCAGGAATTTTGAGTAATACGTTATCCGCCCCAGAAAGGACTTGAGTTGGCTTACAGATTCTGGCCTTGGTGCCGCTGTTACGGCTTCCAGATTGTCGCGCAGTGGGTGAAGGCCGGTTGCATCAGTATTGTGCCCCAGAAACTGCACTTCTTTTAAATGCATGCATTTCATAGTCGGGAAGCTATGTCAGGCATCCGGCGTTGTCCGGCGTTGTCCGGCGTTGTCCAGCGTTGTCCAGCGTTGTCCGCGGAGGAGGAGGAGGAGGATAGGTTGAGGAGGTAAGCGCCGGCAGGTGTTAGATGTGAAGCATCCTATGGCGAAGCTTAATCCGGTGGTGGTGGTGGTGGGCATCGTGACCACCCATACTGCGCAAGCCCTTTAAAAAATATAAATAAAAAACCTCCTCTCTCCCTCTCTCTCTCCTCTAGGCATCCCTCCCCGCGGCAACCACACCCTCACTGCGCATGCGCCTCCCCTCCTCTCTCCCCCTCCTACGCTCCCCCCTCTCTCTCCTCTAGGCATCCCTCCCCGCGCTCCCACTGCCCATGCGCGTCCCCCTTCTCTCACCTCTAATACGCTCCCCCCTCCCTCCTCTAGGCATCCCTGCCCACAGCGTCCACCCCCCACTGCGCATGCGCGTCCCCCCCCTCTCTCTCCTCTCCTACGCTACCCCCCCTCTCGCCTCGCGACGCCGACGCAGGCAGCGTCTGCTGCGAGTTTCTTGGTTGAAAAAACCGACTGCTCGCGCTACACAACCGTTCTGTCCATCCCGTATATATGGCAATGGATGCTTATTTTCGGAGTGGTGCCGGTGGGAGATTTCTCCTGTGCGTTGTTGAACAATAAAAATTCGCAGCGTGCGCGTGCGCTAAATCCGACTGCGGGTCTCTGTGTCCAGTCGGAGTCTTCTGTCTCTCATTGCCCATTAGCAGCGATTGGCATGTTCCAGTAGGAAACACCGCTCCATCGCTGCGTGCTTTCGCATCTCCAGTTTTAAATGCGAATGCATTTCAAGTGCGTGAGGGCGCTCGCATCGCGGGAGCTCGGCGGAGCTATATGAAAAAAAAATAATTTAAAAAAATTAAAAAAAAGGAAAAAAAGGAAAAAAGAACAAAAAAGAATAAAAAATAAACAAAAAAAGAAGAAAAGACAGAACAAAAGCAAAAAAAAAAACAGGCGCTGCGCCGTGCTCCCGACCGGGCTGCAGAAATTAGGCGCCTTTTTCCTTCTTCGAACCGCAACCACCATATATAAATGGAGTGAAGCGCGCGCGAAACGCATTCGCATTTCCTCACGATTCCCTTCGGGGAGGTGGGGGGCATTTTTTTGTCGGAACCGACATTTGGCCTTGTTCCGTTGGAGGCCACTGTCGCGAAGTCTCTGGAACACTTGTCGAAGCGTGGACGTGTCCTGTTCTTGCTCGGCGATTATGACGTCGTCAAGGTACACACGTACTCTTGCAAGTCCCGTAATAACGACTCAATGCGCCGCTGGAACAGTGCGGGAGCCGACGAGATGCCGAACGCTAGTCGGTTGTACGAGTGCAAGCCCTGCTGCGTGTTGATGACAGTCATCTTCTTCGCCTCTTCATCGAGCGCGAGCTGGTTATAGGCCTTTCGCAAATCCAGTGCAGTGAATACTTCTCCACCGTAAAGCGCGACAAAAATGTCATCCACCTTAGGCAAAGGGTACTGCTCCAGGTGAGTGGCCGGATTCACGGCGAGCTCAGAATCGCCACACAGTCTGATGTCCCCATTTTTCTTCACCATTGGTACGACAGGAGCAGCCCATTCGGAAACGCTCCCCGGCGACAGGATGCCTTGCTGCACGAGGCCGTCGATTTCTGCAGACTGCTTTGCGAAGCGCGAACGGCACCGGGCGGGCCTTCAAAAACCGTGGCACCACCCCTTCTTTCTTGTACAGCTTGACGGGCGGACCTTTGCAACAGCCAAGGCGATCTTCAAACAAGTCTGAGAACTCTTGCAGCAGCCCTTTTAAGCCATCTTCTGCCTGCAGCGCATAGACACTTGGTAGAGCCCTTTCTTCTAAAAGCGACACGCGAGCTTCACGGAAAGCTTGAATAGTATTTCGGCCGCACAGTTGTGGTCACTCACAATCGACAACCACGAGCGAACTGTCGACTCGAGTCTTGTGTTCCACGTTCATGGCGACTCTGCCGACCACTGGAAGAGGACCGAGGAAGCAAGATAGCCGAAGTGGTGTTTTTTTCTAGTCTAGGCCACCACTTACGGTTTTTTCTGAAGACGTGTTTTGGAATCACGCTAACGGAAGACCCCGTGTCGGTCAGCATCCGCAGTGTCCTGCCACCCCAGACAAAGTTTCGTTCCATGGGCCGCGTTCTTGCCTGGTCAACGTTGTTCTGGGCGGATAGGGCGAAAAGCATTTCTTCCTTACTGTGCTCTCCCTCGGACAGCTCTCTGAGCGCGTACGATCCTTGCCGGCCACTGCGCCTGCGCTGGCACATCCTTGCCAAGTGTCCTCTAGTGCCGCAATCGCGGCACACCTTCCCGACATGCTGGCATTCGTGTTCTGATTGGTTTGAGCCGCATCTCCAGCACGAATGACGCGGTGCTCCTATGTCGTACCCGCTGCCTCTCTTTTGTCCGCTGCTACGACGCCTTTGAACCAGGTGCACGTTTCCCGCGTCGTTCTCGCCCTCCGTATCTTTCATAGAACGGACGTTACGGTCAGCTGTTTCTGACGACATTGCGAATTCCTCAGCTTCCTGCACTGTCAGCTTTCTTTGGGTCA
The DNA here is from genome assembly GCA_030522465.1 of Rhipicephalus appendiculatus. Classification (NCBI taxonomy): domain Eukaryota; kingdom Metazoa; phylum Arthropoda; class Arachnida; order Ixodida; family Ixodidae; genus Rhipicephalus; species Rhipicephalus appendiculatus. Next base: position 4,079 of record JALIZH010008745.1, on the reverse strand, counting down.
GCAGGAACCGCCTCGCCTCGACGTCCCGTATACCGGACACTATCCGGTCACGTAACATTCCGTCCAGAAAGTTGCCGAAGTTGCAGTATTTTGCAAGACGTCGCAAATCCGCCACAAAATCTTTGACCGTCTCGTTGTCGCCTTGCCTCCGCACGAAAAATGCGTGACTTGCCGCAGTCTCGTTCACCTGCGGGCTGTAGTGTTCTTCTAACACCTTTGCGACTTCTTCGTATGTTAGGCTGTTGACTGGCGTCGATGGGTATCGTACCTGAATGACTCGAACCACGCTGTCGCTGAGAGATGCTACCAAGAGTGCGCGACGCTTTGCGCAATGCGTGATATCGTTGCCTTCAATCATGGAGGAAGGAAGACTGAGGAGAAGCCGTTACGTCAAATTTTGTGAAGCTGGAAGTGGGGGAGGGTACAGGTCTCCTCCTCGCAAGGTTGGGCACGCTTGGGCGTGCTCGCGCATGCGCATCTGGCGTCGGCGAGAGAGAGGCGAGCCACGCGAGCGGATAGACGAGCTGGAAAATTAAGCGAAACTTTTGTGCCGATTAAGAGCGAACGTGCTGCGATACTCGCTTGTAGAGTGCCTGGGTGCCACTCGCAGCCTCATTACGGCCTATATTGTGCATCTACTATAAACTTGCAGCTTTGCACTTTGTGTTTAATCCGCTGAATGCAAGACATGCAAGACGGCCGGATAATGGCCACGGACAGGCCGTTTTTTTCTGCAGATACGGTAAGTTCGGGGTACGGAACACAATGTAACAGTGAAATCTTATTTGGTCGTTCTATCTATATTTGACAAGACGAAGCGCCTCCGAATCATTGTTTGCCCGTTTGTGTCACGATACGTTCGCACGAGCATCATTCGCAGCAGCGCGGGTCGGCCGACGGCGACCATATCGTAAAACGTAAACAGGTTGCGATTATTCAAACATTAAATCGCCTTACTGTGTCGAACACTATTGGGTCAGGCACGTCTGTAATTCTTGACTATGGAAGCTTCGGTGAGCACATTGGGCCACTGCTTTCCGAAGCTGTGACCGTCGTACACGGGAACGGGTCACCACCGCCTATCGCATTAAGAGCCGTAGGCGCGGCCGTTCTCGTCTTGGAATGCTAGCCATCCATCGCTGAGGCAGGCAATAGCACAGTGGCGAAGGAAAACAGCGAAGTTGCGGCGCTAACCGTTTTCGGAGGAGCGGTCGCGGGCTTCGAAACAACCGCTTTCGACCGCAAGCAATATGAACTAAACTCGCAACCGTGAATATCAACGCTCACTGTAGGCTTGCAACACACTGCATCATCTTTGAAGTGCAACAGCTGCACAAAAATGCGCGTTCGGAACTCCAAACGACTCCTCAACAACGCGGTCGTATGGGTGGTGATGCAGACGACACGAGACGACGGCGTGACCAAGGAATCCCACAAGCCCTTGCAAAAGCACGTGACTTCCGCCACACTTTTCGTTCACTGCAGCTCGGATAGAGGGCCTCTCCTTAGCTTTCCTTCCTCCATGCCTTCAATGTAGGCCTCGAGACGCACCCGGTAGGCATCGCAGCTGCTTGCTGTCTCGTCAAAACTCCGGCGGCCTCGATCCCATCCTCGTCGCCACTGAAGTGACGCAACGTAGCAGCAACAAGAACTGAACTGTTTATTGCTTGGCACTTGGTCTTTTTATAGATTGAAAACCACGTGAGTCTCGACAAGAGCTGTGGTTGAGTACATCGTCACTTGCGAACAAGTGATAAGGAAATAGTGCGGTTTTATCGACGACGCTGCACATTACACGAAGTCGCGCAAACCTTGGCACAGTGAACCGCGGGCCCGTCACCGCTTGCTGGGCGACCTATTTTTCTAGTTCTCTAAAGATCTAGCGGCCGTATTTGTTTCTCGTTGTATATAGAAAACGCACAAAGAAAAATAATACTGGTGAAAGATCCTCATGCACGCGACTGGGGATTCGATACTGTCAACCCTCGCTCCGCGACGCGGTAACCTACACCGCCACGAACGCACACACCATGCAGGGTACTAACGGCGAGCTACTTATATGCACTATTTATCGTTGGTGGTAGGCAAATCTCTAAAGTGCTTCAGCTTGGCTGAGGCTCGTTCACTATCGCCCGCTAGATGGCGCAAACGGCCAAAGGAGGTGCTTCAAACGAAGTCGCCCCTTGAACGGATAGTTCATAGGTTTGTACGTCTTGTGCTCGCGTCGCAAAGTTTGCGTTGAAGCCATAGGCCACGTGAAGGTCACTTCGCTCGCTGCAGCGGCCGTGTCTGCTCAAGGGCGTGAGCTGTTAGCTTTGCTTCGTATGACTTTCCAATTCGCTGCTATGGCTTTCGTTGCTTCACTATTGCGGCGAAAGTGCTGCTTTTATGTGTCATTCACTTTATCGCGTGTTACATGGAACCAGTACAGAAATAATGAGCACTTATTTGCATACGAGAAGCATTTTGCCAAGGATAACAGGATATGCATGTGCACACTTCACGTGAACAGCATATGAAACGATGCTCGCGCTGAATAGTGATTTGCAAGCAAGCACGCAGTTGTGCTCCACAGCTGGCTTTTAGATTAGTCTTTGGCAAGAAAAAGTGCTATGACGCCCACGCTATATGCTTGAAAATGTGGAAAGCCGTACGTCAACTCAAACCAACGCAGCGGATGTTACAGCTGCGTCTCCTTTTGAATAAAAGATGCGTCGGATCTGAATGAGTCGGATCGGTGGAAACGGAAGTTCAACGCTTAAAGAAACAAAATCTTGATGCCTTCGAAGTCCTATATAATACATGTGTATGCCTCACCGCCGGCATGTCTAATGGTGGCGTGAGCTTTTTCGAATAGGTCTCTGCAGTGCGGACGAAGCAGTTGGTGAGCCAAGACAAACGATATTTCTCTTTCTTGATCCTTCTTTAAGGGAACCAATGTACAGGATGAGATGCGCCTAGAGGCAAAGTGATATTGAAGACATTTTTTTTTTGTGCGTGTATGATCTAGGAGAGCATATTTGTAGTGGGAGAACGGTGTATTGCTTTGAAACACCTTAGTACGAGACGTATTCATAAGCGTATTTACCGGGAATGGGGTGGAGGGAGGGCGCTGGTTCCCCCCGCGCTGCCAAATGTCAGGGCACGGGAAGAGGGGGGGAGGAGGGTGGCTAGCCGTCCCCACTTTTGAAAGCGGTCATTGTCAGCAGAGCACTGGGAAAGCAAGAACTAAGGTGAAGCTTTCTTTGAACACAGCTCTCACGTAACTACCTAATGGAATTTTATAATGGATATCTTACTCATGGCATCCGAGATTGCACGCCGGCAGGTTTCTCTCCGACCGTACCAAGCGCCGCGCTCCCCAGCAAGAAAATGTAATGCGGCCCGCGAGCACGACTACGGCGTGAAGACGCGTTTACCGAGGCATCCGGCAGCAGCGGAGGCCGCGGCAGAAAGGAAAGCGCGCGACATCTCAGCGCGTAATTTCGCTCTTCTCAAGTGTGTCGTGGTGCATTTCTGCGTGATAGGGAAGAAGCAACCAACGGATCTTAAAAATGCACTGAAGCTAAGTATTTTTTTTTCTGCTACCATGTTTATTGTGGCGCAATTTACAAAGACACGCACAACTGCTTAGTTTCTTACAATACGTATCACTAAGAACATCTGTTCTGGTCTGCGGTAATATTACGTTATTTTCTTACTATCCATTCCTTCGCAGCGCGATACACCCCGATGTGGGAAATATAGCCGTGTTCTAGCATACTTCCATGCTCGTGACAAATATGGGCCAGTATTCGTCGTTGACTCATACGGTCCTCCTCTCGTGACACATATCGCTTTATTATTTGATCGGGCACAGATATTCATCAGGTGGACAAACTCAAGCATGGGTAATTTCTGCGTTATAAGAAGCCAGTTTTCATATGTTCATCCATTATGACCCATGTAAAACCTGGCGCATTGGTCTGCTTCAGATTCTGGCAGTAATGAAATAATAATTAAAATACGACACATTAAAAACTTATTGTCAAATGTTTATTGGTTCCCAAGTTGCAACTGTGTAATGCATGTGTGACAAT